>JZKD02S2263828.1:46832-61035 GCA_000966675.3 Picea glauca
TGAACAAGGTCAGGTTGGAGAGAAAGTGAGATTTATTGTGAGAGGGAGGGGAAAGAGGGAGGGAGACTAGTTGTGAGAGGGAGGGGAAAGAGGGAGGGAGACTAGTTGTGAGAGGAAGGGAGGTATAGAGATATAAATATCTTAATGGGGGTAGAAAATGTGTGTGCGAGAATGTGGGAGGAAGAGAGATGTAAAAAAAGAGGGGAGGTAAAGAGAGGTAGACAAAGGATGGGGGTAAAGAGTGAGTGTGTTAAAGTGTGGGAGGGAGGGAGAGGAAGACATAGAGGGGGGGATAGAAAATGTATGTGTGAGAGTGTGGGAGGGAGACAAAGGAATACATGGAGGGGGGATAGAAAGTTTTTGTGCGAGAGTGTGGGAGGGAGAGAGAGGAAGACAAAGAGGGGAGGTAGAGAGTGAGTGTGTTAGATTGTGGGAGGGAGAGAAAGGAAGATATATATGGGGGGTAGAAAGTGTGTGTGGGAGGGAGAGAAAGTAAGGAACAATAAGGAAATAGAGAGTGTGAGTGGGAGAGAGAGGAAAATAAAGAGGGGGGTAGATAGAGAGGTAAATGTAGGAGAGAGGGGTAGATGTAGGAGAGATAGAGTAGAGATAGTGGCACAGGGGGGAGAGAGAAAGAGGGATGAATGGGGAGAGAGAGAGTGTGAGAGGAGGAGAGAGAAAGACAAAGAGGAGTGTGCACACGTTCTTGTAGCGTATGTGTGTGATCTCCTATAACATGGGTGCATTCCTAGAGCATGTGAGCACTTATTTGAATTCAATTTTTTTAGGCGAGATTGACAAGGTGTATGCTGACTTGGTTGGCTCAGACTTAGGTTCGGGATGACAAACCTAATGGTTCGATATGCAAATTCATAAAAACCTCCATTTTTGTGAATACCCCTCTAAATCTATGTCTTTGACGTTATTTTTCTATAGGCTAAAAAATTTAGTTCTTGACAAAATTATAGACATAGATCGAGTCGACTATGCAGATTTCAAATATACAATTTTTTTTAAATTATTATTGTTTACTATTTTTAATCTATTTTTGTCTTCACATGTATCAAAATCCTAGAATGCATACCTCTCTTATTTTTGCTATAACTTTTTCTCAGCTTAACCATTACTCAAATGAGTTATATGCAGTACAAGATGAGACCGATACCTAGGATGTAAAAAATATTGTTTTGATCATTTTAAGACTCTTTTAGCCTACACGAACAAAAGACATGGTAATTTCAAGGATATGTTGACTTTGATAATTTTTAAAAAATATAAAATTAATATTAAAAATTTCCAAAAAATACACGACACAAGAAAAATGGGTTCTCTACAAGTATAAAAGTTTTTGGAATGAAATTCCATAGTTAATACACTCAACACCTGCACGAACGAAAACATATACCTTATATTTTGTTGTAAAAATAAGATACCACTTTTAGAAAAAATCAAATTTGACCTAGTTATTCACAATGTCTATGAATAAAAGTTATATATTCAGAAATCTAATTCAATTTCCTACATTTCATGTTTTTACACCATTTTCAAATTCATTGTAAAATTACCGTGAATAATCCCTCCAAGTTAAGATTGATGTTTTTCCAGGTTTTCATTGCCACTAACACATCATGAGAGACCATCATTAGCTTGAACTCACCCACCCATTTAGAGTGAAAATATTGGACTATACGTGTACTATGGAACTTCCCTAAACAATTTATGGTACATCCATTTACAATCATTTCTTGAAACTTTGGTGTTGGATCTATAAAGAAATTGAGAAGTTTAGACAAGTTGCAATTAATAAAGTTATGGGTACTACCAAAATCAATTAACATTCTTACCTTGTTTTTTTCATATATCCTTCTATCTTGAGAGTTTGAGGAATGATAATGTCAGTCAATGCATGACAAGATATGGTTGGAGTAGTATTTTATAGTTCTAGATCTTGTGATGATTCCAGTTCTTGATATTCTTCCTCTTCACAATCTATGTAGATTAGTCTCCACTCACTGCACTTATGCCTCTTACTATACTTGTTGTCACAATTGAAACATAGTCCATTTTATCTTCCTTCAACCATATTTTGAGGTGTCAACCTTCTATTTTGAGTGAGTTACATGATGCTCTTTATAGTTGTTAGTGGCCACCCTTCTAGTAGCCATGTTTTTATTTTCAACTTTCCTTCCCACACTGAAAGCATGCTCCTAAGATTTAGGTTCCAAGAGATGCACCTCATGTTGATTGCTCTCCTTTAAAGTCCCCATAAAGAGATCTAGCAAATTATCATCGAGAATGTTCTTTACTCTTAGACTCATCTTTTGAAATTATTGAATGTTCTATGAAATTGGACATCTTTTCCATAGATTTATCAATTGACTAAAGAATGTGTTGCTCTTAATATCCCCATAATGTGTTATCAATTCATCTGTAAAAATGGACCAAGAGACAATAAACTTATTTCCTCATTCACAAAGTCATTGGTACCATACAAATTGATCATGTTCTAAATACAAGGATGAAAGATTTACCTTTTGTAAACTTGGAACTTGGTGTAGATCACAAAATTACGCATCTGAAATATCTGTGTTATAATATATTTACCATTAGATTCCCTCATATCGATCTTGGGAATTAAGTAGTTCATTGGTCCTGAGTTGAACCCCAAATCATGTAGATCTTGGAGTGATGAATGATCATGATTCTAAGACCCAATCTTTGTGTTCTCCAATTGTGTTAAAACCTTCCCCATATGTGACTGGGGTTCAACAATTTTGTTCTCCTTATTGTCATGATTTCCTTGGGTCACAATTTCACTTTTAGGGGACCTCTCATTTATGGTATGTAAGAGCATGGATTCCATGCAATTTTTTAATTGTTCCATCTTTTCATCCATCAACTTTTCCATTTTATCTTCAACTTACATTTCTTTATCCATCCACTTTTCCATTTTTTGATTCATCAAATTTTCCATTTTTTGATTCATCAAATTTTCCTTTTTATCTTCAATTTCCCTTTCAAGGATTTCTTGAAAATATGCCAAATCAAAAATTTTCAACACATCACCCATATCATTAAATTGGTTCGTCAATTGGGATACTTGGTTCCCTAATTCTTCACATTCTTCAGGAGTCATGGATAAGTTCTTTGGAGGTTTACCAGGTGTAGAATTGTTTCTACCATCACTTTCCATGTGAGAAAAAATTAATATTTACTTTCAGTTTTCCTATATTTTCTCTTTACTACACTTTTTATCACCTCAAACAGATCTTCCAATCAAAAATTATGCAAGCTCCAATTTAACATACATTTTCAAAACTCTGATTTAGAGACTATTCTGCAAGTTGACCTTTCACATGATATAACTCTAAAATTTATGCAACTCTAAGTCTAAAATTTTGTTATGAGGTAGTTTGATATGATAAATACTCTTGGGCGATGAACTCTTCATCGTTATCACTTGTCACTACCTTAATGTGTCAATTAGTATTCTTCTTGAGAATGTCCAGGATTTCTTGAACTTGTTAGATACATTGTATTATTCTCTAAAAAGTACATGAGATATTTGAAAATTGAACACAACTTTTCAATCTTTTTTCCATTTTTCTTTCTCTAATAAGTCAAAAAATACTTTGAAACTTAAACTCAATATTTTGTTCAATTTTTTCATTATATATATTAAACATTAAACACATCATAAACCTCCTTCACTATGCTAATATACATATAACTAACATGATATTACAATCTTTGAAAACAACGAATGCATTATTTTCCACATGTCCACTTCCATCAACACTTTATAGTAAAAGAGCCACTCCTTATTGAATGTCATGTGTTGGGATGCATAGACTCAAATCGACTAATAGTCTTAGATCTATATTTCAAAATCACTCTATTGCAAAATCACATCTTGAGGTTGCACAAATCTTACCTAATCAACCACCTTGTTTCATTGTATTTGCTTGATCCATATTCCCCTACTTACTTATTTTTTCATTTTGGGCATTGTATCTTTTCCATGAAAACCACAGTAAACAATATCATTTTTGCTACCATTTATTGATTATATCATTCGACCTAGTAATATATGACCTTTGAAGCCCCAACGGTTAGCTCAAGCAATCTTGAGTCATACATGAGATCTCTCCCCTAGTGATCTATTGGGGAGGTCACAGGTTCGACTCTCTTGATCCCCTTGGGGTTAGGATCCGTAATCAAGGCCGATGGTTTACCCCATTTACCATTCACGAAATGTGGGGAAGTGCTGAGAGGGTTTCCCACAATTTCTTTCGTCAGGAAAAAAAAAAAAAAAAGATATACCTTTTGAAACAATGATCCATTTATCAACTCCTTTATGGTTTGTTTCCTTCGTTTTTCCTTGTATTTGTCTCCCCATCAATTTTTTAATATCTAAATATTCAACCTTGTTCTCTAAAGATACCCTGAACCATTTAAGAATACTTTGACGAATTCTCAAGTATTGTGACAACTTACTCTTCTTTTAAGACATTCACACCTTCAAAACAAAAACCATCGAACTACTTATTCATGTGGTCCAAATATATAGTCATCAATGCTCCCTCAATATTATTAACATGATTATACTTATTGCTTAAGAACTATTGAATCTCTTTAGTCATCATCTCCTACATTTATGGGTAGGAAATTTCCATACTTATTGACTTATAGTCATGCACGTAATACAATATGGTACATTCACACCTTCAAAAGAAAACCATCGAAGTACTTATTCACGTGGTCCAAATATATAGTCATCAATGGTCCCTCAATATTATTGACATGATTATACTTATTGCTTAAGAATTATTGACTCTCTTTAGTCATCCTCTCCTACATTTATGGGTAGGAAATTTCCATACTTTTTAACTTATAGTCATGCACATAATACAATATGGTACACTTAAGGTTCAATATGATACTCAATATGGTCTCAATCTTATCTTTTAATTAACAAATAGAAAAATATATTGCATACCAAAAAAATTTCTATGTATATTTTATTATTCAATGAAGCACATATGTATACAAGAGGTTTTTCATTAACTACACAACAAAATCACAAAGGAATATCTCAACTACATACATAAATAAGATCTAATAGTTGGAGAAAATATCTCACAACCAACTAGATCTAACAAACTCTTCAATAATAGAATCTCACACTAAATACAAGACAAGTAGGAGTTGATTACTCCAACACCCTCCCTTAACAAGTACTTGGCTTTGATCTCTGATCTTTGTCATCTATGTCTGGTATAGTCTTCATCAACATCTCTATCCACTTTTGAAATCTCATAGACTATGCTCTTTCACTTAACCATTAATTCAAGCTACCACTTGATTCATTGAAGATACAATTGCTTCTGACCATCAATTTCATATTTGTAATGACTGACAAGTCTATATACTTCTATCTATTGGATTACTGAGAGCGGGGGTGAATCAGTAATAGCGTAATTATAATCTTTTTTCTTCAAATAATCCAAGTGTTATATCAATGTAGAATCATTATCCAATAATGAGCAATAAGAAATGAACAATTACACACATACACAATACACCAATGTTTTACGTGGAAACCCAAATCGAGAGAAAACCACTGAATGTTTTTTCTTATATGTCTTGAAGAATTACATTCATTGGAAGCACCAACTTCCTTTGTTTTCCAGTTGCAACTCAAAGGAGGATCCAACCCCCTAGTTTCTCAGGCTACAACCTGAGGGAAGCTCCAACTCCTCAATTCTCTTGCTACAACCAGAAGGAGGCTACAACCCCCTATGTTCTTCAGCTACAACCAGAAGGTGGCTACAACCACATGTTCTTGCCCCGTCCAACCTCCTTGAAGTAGAAGTAGAATGATGGAACCACTGTCACATTATCACTGTGAGATATACCGCTGTAAACCTGTACCAATAAAACTGAACCATGCATCAACTTGTACCTCAACTTGTAATCAACCTATACCATAAACAAGTGCATCAACCATGAACCAAATTGTACCATAAACAAGTGCATCAACCATGCACCAACCTGTACCAAACAATATGTAATCAACCTATACCATAAAAAAGTGCAACCAACCATGTACCAAGTATGTACCAATCATGTGTCAACTACTCATCAACCATGTCTCATCAATATGTCCAAACATCATAAACTATACACCTCATGTATGTGTCAACTCATCAACTACTTGTCGCAACCATGTACCCAACTTGTACCTCAACCAAAATCCCTTATCAATTTCATCATCCAAATATGATTTATAACTCTGTAATAGACCTGGTGTATATGATCACATACCTTCAAACCTTCATTAACTTTAAACAACAAGAGACTAGCATTTACATCAAACTTTTCTTTAGTCTCACATGTCTAGTTTTGGATTAGTCAACAACCCTAACTTAAAATAATCATAAATTTGTACATGTAATGAATAAAGATCTGAAACTGATACACAATGTTGTTCAGTGTGGTTTATGCAATTCCTCTAGGTGTCACTACTTAGAACCTCTCAAAAAAGTATTTATAGCAAAAATGGCATACCTTGTTGAATTATGGCCTATTCTAGAGAGTGACCTTGTAGAGCGTGCCCCACATGGAATATTTGTTGAATTGATCTAAAACTGTTAAAAAAAATACTATAGACTATACTCTAACCAACACATTTGGTATTACTGAATTTGGATCTGTTATGAAGAAGTTATGACATTTTTACCCGAAACACTTGTTTTTTACTAGTTTCAGGACTAGCCACAAGCCCTATTTTCCACGGAGTGTAAATCCAAAAATACAATGACCCACAAGATGAATTTTTTACCACAGATACTTGGATATGTTTCCTCAATGGAATAGAAATTTCACAGTCTGAATCATTCTAGAAAAAAGTTATTGCGAAAATGGTGAGATGGCCTATAAATAACATACCTTAGAAAACATCATCAAAAGAATTCATCCTTCCTTGAATTACAGCCTTCTTTTCTTCACCTTCCCTCAGAAATTCAGATTATATATCCTTTGGTTACCTCAGACACCTATAGGTATTCAATATTCTCAAGTGTTTCTTAAATGAGAGAGCCTTGCCTCTTATTTATACTCTCCAAGTAGCTTCCTTGAAAACATCTTCTAAGTCACTTTACCCACTTTCCTTATTTTAGGGTTAACCCATTTCTAATTTCTCCATTAAATTTATTATTTAAATAATTTATTTTGTACTCACTTTGAATTATAGTACACTCATCAATTCACTTTATTATTTACCTTCTAAAATCTCTTAAACCACTTTGACTACTTTGAGCTTTTGGGCTTTCTAGATGACATAAGAGGGTCCTCCAACTTCGTAAGACCATAACTCTCAAATCGTGAGGAGTTATGTGATGTTCCACATACCACCAGAAATGGAATGACATGTACCATCCATATATAATAGTATTACCTGCAAATATATCAAAACTCATACCATTATCCATCAAACAAATTTGGGTCCATTACCCAAACTTGGGTTCTCCAACTTCTCATGGCCATAACTCTCTAACCATGAGGAGTTATGTGATGTTCCAAATACCACCAGAAATGGCATGAAAATCACTATCCATCTAGAATATTTTCAATGACAAATTCACTGACCTTCATCTCATTATTCCACAAATAAGCATGGGTTCTCCAGCCATACTTCTAGGATAAATCAATCCGCAAAGCGTCTTCCCGTGAGGGATTTCACCATAAGGGGACCACTTTGGAGTTCATCCATTTCTACTTATTATCAACCATGACAAGACAATAATGAGTCATCTTTACATCAAACAATCTTGGGTCCATTACCCAACCTTTGTGCTACGGGGCTTTCTTTAAGGGTTGACATCAACGACAACCAACCTTAATTAACACTATCTGCCAAAATACACCATCAATTTTATATTTGTAATGAATGACAAACCTATATATTTCTATCTTCCAAAATACATAGCTCGTTTTATTAGTTAGAAACATATTCTAGATACTTAATCATTCTATTGACATACTTCCATCTATCTAAATATATAGCTCATTGTATTCGCTAGTTATATAGGAAAGTAGTCTAGATACTCAATGTATCCAAACTTAGTATAGATACTTAATCATTCTATTGACATACTTCTATCTATATAAATATATAGCTCATTGTATTCGCTAGTTATATAGAAAAACAGTCTAAATATTCAATGTATCCAAAATTCAGTCTTACAACATTTAACCTCTTTCATCTCACAAGTACACAAATTGTGATCACAACCTAATAGCAGTGCAGTGTTCCTCGTTGTATTCATTAAAAAACGGAAGTTCTTCAGTTATATAACCATGTTCTAAAAAATATGAGAAGTTCTTCATTAACTTCATTACTTATTTCACAAAAGAAGAATACTAATACTTACTTACATTAATTCAAAAAAAAATCTAAGATTAATTACTCGTTGCCTCCTTCCTTGAAAATATGTCCTCAATACTGTGGCTTATCAGGGTTCACCATCGAGGAATCACCTCCAAACAATTACTTTGGAGAACGATATGACGTGGTTGATCAATTCATGTTTGTCCCAAAAAAATTTACCGCCACGTGTTTTATCAAATTAAGAACTGTTTTGTATTGACCAATAACAAATCATGATTTTCCTCATGCTCACGGATGCTCTCTGTTGCATGTGCTTTCTCAACGTAATTGCTCAACGGTGGTGGCTCTCCAATCATACAACCCACGCCCAATAAGATCTGATCTTTTCGCTCTCTTTCAACACTACACAATGAATCATCTTAAACTCTGTGTGGCATTCTATCTTTCCAGCGCTCTTCCTTGATGATGGTTCTTTAAACCGAAGGTACGTCAGCAAATCCACTCACACGGGAACAAACAAAAAAACTTCACACATAAAATTAATCTACAACACTCTCTGCACACACAGAAACACAACAAACTATCTACTCTTACATGCTTATATTTTATTATTCAATCAATTATACATAACACAAATTTATGAAGGAATATCTCAACTACACACATAAATAGGATCTAATTATTAGAGAAAATCTCTCACAACATGTAACAAACTTCTCAATAATAAAATCATACTAAACACAAGATAAGTAGAAGTTAATTACTCTAACATTAACCACACTTGTCTAAAAATATTTATCCTCTATAATCATTAATCATAATTCATAATTCTTTTTCAAAAAAAAAGAAATTTAATAATACTCTAAAAAAAAAGGATCGATCATTTCAATTTTGTCATCTCAATTCTCATAATGTTTTCATTGATGAATTTACAATGCTCTCGCTATCACACAACCACACCTAAATTATGTAACTTTCACTAGATGTTGATTCTCCAACATAAATACCTTGAGCAATAAGAGAACTTTGCTAAGAAGTTTAGAGATTCGATACAAATTAGACTTACAAGGAGACTAGGCTTGACAATCACTCTAATTACATAGATTGACTTAAATAAAAATTAGTTATAATAAAAACACTTGTCGATTGAGAAATTGTACTTAGTTTATATTGTTAAATATACACATTACCTTTAATTAATAGAACATTAAGTGTTTTATATTTAAATATATATCTTGAAATTCTTTTTATTAATTTAAAGAATTACCAAAATATCAAATAAATAAATATTCAATCTTAAAACATAAAACTTATAATCATCAACATGGATCAATCATCAATAATCCACTAATAAGAAACACATTTATTAATTTAGAGAATTACAAAATAAACAAATAAACTAATAATCAACCTTAAAACATAAAAATTATAATCATAAAACTTATAATCATGAGTGAATAATAAATGTGTTGGTTAATAAGCCTTTTCCGCCATGTTTTTGTTCTTGTCTATATTTTATCAATCAATTGGTATCAGAGCCTTTTATCAATTGGTATCAAAGCCTTTTATAGTTCTTAAGAGCCTGATTGCTTCAACATGGTAGTTCACCATGGGAGGTAACGTGCAACAACATCATGCAGTGAAATAAGAGCAATTTGCACATAAGCTACATCATGGAGGAGAGAAATCTGCTACACCACAAGTGATTGGGAGCAATGCTCTCAACGATGCAGATCTACGTTCTTTTGGATGTAAAATGACAAAAATGAGGTCGCAGTTATTTCAATTTAAAGTTCATTTTATTAGCAGGCAGCATAGCTCTTGTTCCATTATTTTATTCTTTTTTAAAATTAAGATCACAATCTGACTATTGTTGGATCAAAATTTTATGCGAGTTTCCCAATCCTTTCATCCAATTTTGGTGAGTTTTCCTTAATGTTTTTTTTTTTAAGTTCTGGTCGAGTTCTATTTTCTTGGATATCTGGCAAGTGAATTTCGAGCAAATGTGAATATTCACCACAGAGCCAAGGTTGTTGCACCTATCATTAATCTGTGATTCCCTATGAGTTCATAGTGCCACAAGTTTGTCGTGGAGGGGTTTTCACTTCCCCAGATCACAGTGAGAAGGTCATGAAACTGCTAAACAACAGATTTATTTGGATCAAATGAAATTGGGTGGCGGTTGTACCAAACGCTTCTTAGTATGTGGGAGATCTGGATCCCACTGTCACCGAAGAGCAGCTCTATGACATCTTCAGTCAGATTGCCCCATTCTTTTTGTTCATGTCTGCAGAGATCAGATCAGCAGGAACTCCCTCGGTTATGCCTACGTCAACTACAACCACGCTCACAAGGCTAACCATGCTCTAGATGTTCTAAATTTTAGTCCTATAAATGGGAGGCCATTAAAAATCCAATGACAAAGACAAAGGTGAAGATATGGTGCATGGTTTCAGTGACAACAAGTTAGAAGGATTAAAGAGCATGTTCGCTTAGCTCGCTCCTTACGGACCTCCAACTCAGATTGTCAAGGTATTCACGATTGAGCTGGCGTTGATGCTCCATCAATGATACTTCTAGATTGGCGTTGATGATTTGTAGCACGACCATATTACAATGCTTGACACTGGCTCCAATGTTCATTGGATCTAGTGCGACCCCTGATGTCTGTGCCCACAGTGTTAATTTCAATATCTGAGTTTTTTTGTAACAATGGAAATGCAATCATCTCCTGTTCCGATTGTACAATTCCGAATCACCACACGTTGGAAGGAAGAGATGTGAATTCCATCAGTATTTGGACTGTATCCTGGCGCAACGATTTACAACTTCCGAGGTCCGGATTCGAGGAATTTCATTCCTGGAAGCAAGTTCAAGCAAATAAATTCACAATGAGTATGGAATAGCCTTCGGTGGTCCGACCTCCAACATAATCGTCCTAAGGATAACCGACTCAACGCCTTTTGCAGGAATCACCATCACATTTTCTCTTGATCATTCACCAACAAGGAAACCGATTATGAATCACAAGATTGCAAGGGACAATATCATTGGTTGAGTTCTATTAGAATAGTTTGTGTGCCCGATGATGACACATAATTTTTCAAATTCATCTTTGATTGCAATCCATGCCCGTGGAGAGAAATCGAGAGTTGGATGACAACTGTTTGGCGTATGAATGTTTGGGTGACCACTTGTATTTCACCGTGTTATAATCAGTGACTTGTCTCATTGGGTTTATGTTGGAGATTAGTAGCTTGAAGACCCAATGACGATGCATCAAGACATTGGGCGCATGGTCTTTTAACAGAGTTAGAGCAATGAGATTATATGCAGTTTCTTGTGGTGTTTTGGCAGCCGAGAACTTGTTGGGCTATGCAGGTTACAAGTGAACAACTTCGCTGGGATTGATATGAATCCTGCCTTTATTTGCCATCTGTGTTCAGTGGAGGAGCTTGCCCATGCAAATGGCGGTGATGGATGAGGATTCAGAAGTTAGTATGGCTTGTAGGTAAGGAGACTCGGCATGTTTGACACCTGTGTATGATTCAATATAGAACCATCATTCTTTTAATTTTTAACATTGTTGATTAATATCATTGAATCTTATCTGAATGATCAAAGAAGTGCAATTGATTTTCTCTTGATGGGATTTACACGTACCACTGAAAATAAATCTACCACCACCTGTACAATTTAAAGAATCCCACGAGTCCAACAAATTTTTTCTAGTTGTCTCAACAGCCATTCAATTTCCAACAATTGACATGGCTTGGCCTCCTCATCAACTTCAAAGATTTGCTTGATTTCAACACCATTCTTTGATTTCTGATCTAGAAATTTTATATTTCTTGTATGAGCTGGACATGTTTTGTTCATGTGGGCCATAACATATCAATGAAGTTGAAAAGGGTGAAGAAGTATAAATTTTGAACAATTTTGAGATGTAAAACAATTTAAAGATATGAGAGTTTGGTGCCACCTTTTGAAAAGGTTTATAAGCTTTTTTTTGTCACTTCAAAAGTAAGTTTGATCTCTCATCAAAAAGAGAATCGCTCTTAAGTTTTAAGAGCTAATTGTATTTGGGCGATGTGACAAGAAGACATCTTAATAAAATAAAGTTTTTTGTCTCGGTGTCCTAGATTCACCTGAAATTGAATAAGGGCATCTTAGGTACACCTTGTATTATGTGTGATGGTGAATGATTCTTTGAATGTTTTCATAGTATTTTGTGTCGAGTTTTGACATTAAACTTATGATTTACTCTTCAACTATATGCACATGGAATCCACAACAAGATAAGAACACAAATTAATGTCAGTGAACACATACATGAAGTTCAAGATCAAATTCATGGCATTCAAGCATATGTGAAGAACATTATCAAGCATTCAAGTCGTCAACTACATCAGCAATGGACAAATCAAAGCATTCGAACTCAACACATCATGGAGCATTTGCAATTCAATTGTACCTTGCAAAAATGTTTGTTGTAAGATTACTTGATCGAGTCGAATTGTACTTGCAATAGTAAGAATGAAATCAATTTAAATTGAGTTGAATTTCTTTGTAACTAGGTGCATTCTCAGTTGATCCCGACACCCAAGAGACATTGTCATTTTGAGTTGTAATTGACAAGGTTGAGTACTTGAAACTCAAATCATTGTAAACATCACACTTTGGATGCATTTTCGGTGGTAACTGACATCCTCAACTTCTTGGAAGCAAGTTCAAGAAAGGGAAGTACAAGAGAGTGTGAAGTTCAAGTGAGTGAGAAGAGCATGTGAATGAGAAGTTCAAGCGAGCATGTTCAAATGGAGAAAAGTCTTGAATTATTAGAGTTACTGAACACTCTAATAAACACCACTGAAGACAACACAGTGATATTGAACAAAACAACTCTTCAATCAATTCTAACTTGTTTGCAAGTGACGCAAGCTAAAGTTATACTTCTTCAATCTCTATCCCATCTATTCAATGATGAGTTGACTGATCTCAAAAGTCAACAGCAAGTGAAGTGTTCTGAACTAGTTTATGTTCAACACAACCCTCTCTATGATATTGATGATGATGATGCTTTTGATCAACAGTCAGTGAAGGAACAACACAGTGATACAACTTCAAAATCAGTTTCAGACGAAGTTGAATATATCCATGAACCTACATTTCAAGAGTTTTCTTTTGAGTTTAATGAAGAAAAAATTTCAATGATGCATCAACATGCAATAAATCCACTTCCACAGATTTCAAAGCAATAGGTTCATAATACTCTTTCCAATCCCATCATCAGACCTTGGGAAGAAATCATCTACAACAAGAATAGAACAGGACTTGGATATGACAAGGAAGTTACCTTTCATATTCCTGATTATTCTAGACCAATCAAGTTCCAAAGTGCTGGATTCCTTCAAGAAGAATTCACTTTCACCTGTTCCAGTTCAACATCAGAATGATAAGTGCCAACATTGTAATTGAGTTGGTCACAAGGAGAATTAGTGTTTTGATCTCCATCCTTGCCAGCAATGTGGTAAGAATAACCATTCTTCAGACAAATGTTCAACGCTGAAGAAACCTGCAAGATTGAAGATTCACTATGAGTGGATTGATCCTTGACAATGGTCATCAACAACCAAGCGATTATATAAGTCTTACCATAGAATTCAATCTCGAGTAAAAACCAATCTTGTATCGCATAACATTTTTGTACCTCACATAAGTGGTCCCCTTATGGCGTAGCTTTCGAGCATGGCCCTCACGGGATGATATAACATGTGGTTTTTTCCGCATGCCCACTTTGTGTTGTACTCAAAT
>JZKD02S2263828.1:170379-191558 GCA_000966675.3 Picea glauca
ACAAGTTATGTTTCAAGTCTGGAACATGATAGACATTACATATGTCTTTCTTTACATTCTGTTTAGTAAGAATAGGAACAGTTCCTTTTCCTTGAACTTTGACTAAATGATCATTCCCAAGTGTAATATCAGAAGATATTGAAGAATAAAGGCATGAAAGTAGTTCTTTGTTACCTGTCATGTGATTGTTGCATCCATTGTCCAGCAACCAAAGATATTTAGGTTGTTGTTCAGTTTTGTGGCATGAGAGAAACATACCTCCTGAGTTTTCTCCCGTGTGATTTGACACATGTGCTCTGCCTGAGAGTTGATCTCCCTGCTTCTTCCTGCATTCAGATTCATAGTGCCCATACTTTTTGCAATAAAAGCATTGAATGCTAGTTTTGTCATTTGATCGTCTCCCTCTGCCTCTTTGAGGCTGGAAATTCTGATGTTGATTTTGTTGTTGATTTCTGTGACTTTGGAAATTGTGATTTGGATATTGTTGTTTATTTCCTCCACTGGTATGAGGGTTACCTTGATTGTTCCCTCTTCCTCTACTTCTTCCTCTGCCTTTCCCTCTTCTGAATGAGAACTGAGTTTGGAAGGCACTGGAGATTGACTCATCTATGAGATGTAGTCTTGTCTCATGTGTCACCAGAGAACCAATTAGTTCATCTGTTGAGAATCTTGACAGATCCTTGGATTCAAGGATGGTTGTGACAACCATTTCAAATTTCTTGGCAAGACTTCTGAGAATTTTCTCAACAAATCGTTGATCAGTGATGGTTTCACCAATCAATCTGATCTGGTTCACGATTCCCATGACTCTGGTCATGAACTGATCTACAGTTTCAGACTCTGTCATCCTGAGAGTCTTGAATTGTGTCCACAAGGACTACAGTTTAATTGTTTTTACCCTATCATTTCCTTGGTAGGACATTTTGAGGATGTCCTAGGCCTGTTTGGAAGTACCAGCGCCTGTGATTTTAGAGAAAATAGAATCATCTACAGAATTTTGTATCCAGAATTTCACTTTGTTTTCTTTGGTCCTCAGAGTTGCCTGAGCAATTCTCTGTGCATTTGTCATGGCAGTGAGGGCGGCTGGATCTGGTTCCACATATCCAAGATCCACTAGTTCCCAGCACTCTTGTGCTTGCAAGAATGACTTCATTCGAAGAGACCAGAACTCATAGTTCTTTCCCAGAAGAATCAGACCCTGAGTTGGTCCTAGGTTGCTAGATGATGCCATTTCAAAAAAAAAATTGTAGAAAAAAATAGAGGGAAAAATTCGTATTTACCTCCGATCTCAGAAACGTCGATTTTTCGATGGCTGATGGGAGCTTATGGAGCTTGAATTGGCCCTTGATCTCCTTGCAAAGTGACCACGCGCTTTAATGTTAAGGCGCTATGGGATTTTCCCGTTCTTTTGTCTTTCAAAATGCTGAAACACAAAAGACGTCTTTGGACAATTCAACGGTCCAGATCTTGTGTGATCTGACAGTCCAGACCTTATCGGGATATCGCGAATCAGGATTTCGCGAGTTCTGATGTCGAGGTTTTCTGACTCCTCGATTCCCCGATCTCCGATTTTCCGATGGCACTGTCCTGTCGGGACTTTTCCCGATTGCTTCGATCTGCGACACGCGTCCTCAACAGATGGACGGTCGTGATCTCTCCTCGCGATTTCGCGAATGGATATGACCCGGACGTCTTGTCTCCAGGTTCCGTGAAATGTCGGTGCGTCGATTGACTCGTATGATGAGATGACGTCAGCTGGGCCCCACAAATGGAGGGTTCCTCCTATCGGGATTTCAGACTTCAGAGTTTCGAAGTGCTTGTGTTTGTCCTCAAGATTCGTGATTTGCCGAATCTCGATATGCCGATGGGCTCTTTCCTTGTCGGAACTTTTCCCGAGTCCCCAGATTTACACCACGCGTCCAGGAGAGATGGACGGTCTTGATTCCTCCTTGGGATATCGCGACTTGCAATGCTCCATTGACACAATGTGTTTGTCAACTTGAAACTCTGAATGCCGATACGTTGACGGCGCCCTCGATGTCCGCCACATGTCCGGTCAAAATGGACGGCTGAGATCTGATCGCGATTTCACGTATCGCGAGTTGCGATGTCAATTTTCTTTGACAACTTGAAACCCCGAATGTCGATTTGACGATGCGTTGATCTGCTGCCACTTGTCCTCTGAAATGGATGGCTCACAGGTCCTCTCGGGATTTCGCAATATCGCGTATCAGAGTTTTTTGGAGAGCAGTTTCCTTTGCTCGTCCAGCTCCTGATTCCCGATTTTGCGATGGAAAAGGATCTCGCCACGTGTCTCTTGATGGATGGTCAAGATGACGTCGGGATTTCTCAATTCAAAATTCCTCCTGTGCACTCTAGAGGGTTAAACCTCATGCACTTTCTCGCTGATCCAACGGCTGTCGGGCCTCTGCGCAAGATCTGACGGCTGACACTCTTTCGCCTTTTCCGCACTCTCCTCGTCCCTGCTGGACTGGTTTCTAGCTCTGGATTCGTTCGCAAGACGAATCTTACGGCCTCAGTGGCTGTTCCTTGCACCTGAAACACGTTATTTACACGTGTGGAAGAAAGATTTATGAATCTTTCAAAGATTTGAAAGAATTTCACGACTTCTTCGTTGTCTGCTACAATCTTTGACAGATTTGAGCAAATTTCCAAGAATCTTTAAACGATTCTTCCTTCTGCATGAATCTTTAACAAATTTAAGCGAAATCTTCAAGTTCTTTAAACTTTCTTTTGTTCTGCAGCTCTTCTGCATCAATCTGTGACGATTCTTGAAAAATTATGCAGGTTTCTTTAAAGTTTCTTCTTCTGCGTTCTATGCTTCCTCGTTCTTTTGAGCGAAGTACGCTCTGCAACCTCTGCAAGCTTCCTACGGTGATCTTTAAAGAGTATTATGAACAACTCTCCAAGCCTTATGAAAAGGTTGTGTCGCGTGCTCTCAAGATCCGTGAGGCTCTACGCTGTGAGGGTCGAGTTGCTCTCCGGACTGTGTGAAGAGGCTTACACCTGAAGCTCTGATACCATGATAAATTGTGAAGCAAAGAGAAAATACAGAGAGAAGAGAAAAGAACAGTATATTGAAATGTATGAAGAAGTACAGAACTTAGAACTTAGTTACAATGTAAGATGGTTGAGCTAAATATGCTCAAGCAAGACAAAAATAGAAAGTACAACTGTCCAGTATAAGTGACAGTGTATAGTCATACTGTTGAAGGTACAATATATTTAACATGTCATATCTTCAATTATCGAGGAATATGGGAAGATTGTGGAAACTACAGAGTTGCCAAGGCGGTGATAGCCAGAACAGAAGCAAATCTTCTACACAATGATTCATGTGAGAAAACGTGCACGTGCAGGTCCTCCAGTCCATGCAAAAGCATAGCCACATGTCGGGCTCTCAATATTTAACAGCGACTCACAATTTCTTAAGCAGCGACTTCGGAGCAACAATTCTTCTTCACCCAACGTTCTACAGAGGGAGAATTCCCTCACTTGTATGTTGTTGTCGATTGAAGAACTTTCTTTTGCCAAAATAGATACGAGGAATGCAGCAGTCTCGACAGAAATTACTCTGCACACAACTGCTGAACAATATCAGCGATTTTGTGGCTTTCCACCAAAACAATTTGGGTTGCAGCGATTTAGGCTCAACTTCTTACAAAACACGGTCCCTTGACATCAACTATACACAAATGAATCCATCAATCCCTTGAGTGACGGCTTCTCTATAGCCACACACCAGATCTCACATGATTTTCTTGTCTTTTGGGGAGATCCCTTCACTTGGCGAACAGATAGCAAATTTCTCCAGGACAGAAAATGGAGAATACAACGTTCACTCTTTTGAATTGGCAGTCTCCAGAAGTGGCAATTCTATAGCAGAGATTACACCTGCGTGATTGGATTTCATGCATCTGACTCACACTCAATATCAGAAAACATGGTTGCACATAGAAACGTGAGACCAAATTGTCTCACACTCAATATCATATTCGTCAAAATGACCAATACATTTATAGTAGATGAAACCATACAACTAAATTCTAAGAATGTGGATCTGAAACCATTTAGGATCAAAAATATATATATAAGTGAAGTGATTTTTCCATTATTATCTAACACTCTCCTTTAATGGAGAAATGAGTTCTCTATAACACCTAACTTATTTCTAAATATTTCAAACTTAGCCTTTCCAAGAGGCTTTATGAAAATGTCTGCCACATTTTCATTTGTATTACAATAGATAAGTCAATTTATTTTGATTGTATCTTCTCTCTTACAAAATGATAATGTGCTTCAATATGCTTTGATCTAGCATGATACACAGGATTGTTGGCTATTTCATGGAACTTGGGTTATCACATTTGATAATTGTTGGCTCTTTTTGTTCTTCTCCTACATCGTCAAGAATTCACCTCAACCAAAATGCCTCACAAGTAGAATTGCACGAATCTTTGTGTCCAACTTCAGTTGATGACAAATAAACAATCACTCCAAGACATGATTCCGAATTCAATGTTGAATGTATATCATGTGGTTGATTTTCTTTTGTCGGGATTTCCGACCCAATCTGAATCGAAATAACATGTCAACTTAACATCAAACTCATTAGTATATTTTATACCAAAATTAGCAATCCCTTTTAGATATCTGAGTACTCTCTTTGTTGCTAACCAGTGGATTTCATGAGGCTTGGTCATGAATTGACTCAAGATGCTAAGTGAATATGCTATGTATGGTCTAGTTGTAATGAGATAGTTTAGACTTCCCACTAACTAACGATACAGTGTACCATTCTCCTCTTTTTACCATCATCACTATGGAGGTGAACATTTTGTTCTAACGGAGTTGATATTTCTTTACATTGACTCATATTGAACCTTTTGAGCAGCTCCCTTGTATATTTTCTCTATTTGACCAATGTTTGACCACCTTCTCTCCATATTTCAAGACCTAATCAATAATGCAGCTCCGTAAGATCTTTCATCTCAAAAACCTATGACAATTGTCTTTTAATTTCATCAATCAACTGAAATGGATTTCATATTATAATGAGATCATCAACATACAAGGAAATCAAAAAAACATGCCCTTCTTGATCTGACTTGATATACAAGTTAGGGTCACTCATACTTTTCATAAAATCTTTCTATACAAAGAAACAATCAATCTTCACATACCAAGATCTTGGTGCATGTTTTAGTCCATATAAGGCCTTCTTTAATTTACAAACAAGATGTTCTTTGCCTTCTTTTGCAAATCCTTCTAGCTGAACAAGATATACTTCCTCCTTTAGTTCCCCATTTAGAAAAGTAAACTTCACATCTAGCTGATGAAGTTTCCAGTTATGTTTTGTAGCTAATGCAATCATTAATCTAATTGTGTTTATCTTAGCTACGGGTGCAAAGGTATCCTCATAATCTATTCTTTATTTTTGTGAATATCCTTTAGCAACCAATCGCGCTTTATATTTATATATACTTCCATCAACATTGAATTTGGGTTTGTACAGCCATTTGGATCCTATAGGAACTTTGTTTTTGGGCAATTTTGTTAATTCCAAAGTGTCATTTTTCATTATCGACTCATACTCTTCCTTCATTGCATCTTTCTATTATTTATGCTCATTAGCTTGTTTAAAATTCAAAGGTTATGTAACATTCATCACTTCAATCATCAAAGCATAGTCGTGTACCTTTCATGTAGATGAGTTTGGCATGATGACCTCCTTGATGCTTCACTACTTTCACCTCTTCCTTTTCTTGGTGATGAATCTTCTCCTCATCTTGGTGTATTTTGGCTGCTTGTTGCGTCCATGTCACTGAAGTTATTCCTCTTGTTTATGTTCATCATATGCTTCGTCTTTGACATTCTCATCATAAGGAATATGCCATGCATCATAATTGTTTACTTTCTTTTCTTCAATTGCATTCTCATGAAATATCACATTTTTGCTTGCAAAAACTTTATGTGTGGAGGGATCAAACATCGTATATGCTTTGTGATCATAACAGTAACCAATAAAAATGCACTTGATTTCTTTTGCATCTATCTTTCTCCTATCCTCTTTAGGAACATGAGAAAAAGATTTTCTTCCAAATATTCTTAAATGACTTATTGTTGGTTTATAACTATAAAGAGATTCAAAAGGACTTTTATGATCTAAACTTTTAGTAGGACATCAATTTTTCAAATAAGTTACAGTACAAATAGCTTCATCCCAAAGTCCATTTGAGAGATTCTTTCCTTGTAACATCCTCCATGCACATTCCACTAAGGTTTTATTAGTTCTCTCAACTACTCCATTTTTTTGTGGAGTATAAGGTATTGTATATTGTTGGACAATTCCTTGATCTTTGCAATACTTGATAAATGCACCAGATGTATACTTTCCCCCTTGATCTGATTGGAGGATTTTGATGTATTTCCATGTTTACTTCTCAGCCATATTTTTAAACTCTTTAAAATATTCAAATACATCACTTTTTTTTCTTAGAAAATAAACCCATGTATATTTTGTGCAATCATCAATAAAAATCAAGAAATGGTAAGCTCCACCAAGTGATCTTGTTTGCATAGGACCACACACACCTGTATGTATAAGTTCAAGAATGTCTATTTTTCTTTTATTATTATGAGTTGGGAATTCTTCTCTATGCATCTATCCTAATGCACACCCTTCACATGTAGAGTATTCATTCTTAAGCTGTGGAAGTCCTTCTACCATTCCTTGTTTTTGAAGTAGTAACAAATCATGATAGTTAAGGTGGCCATACCTTTGATTCCATAAAACTTATGTTATCATGGTTCTAGATGCCAACACCTGATGTTTTTTTCTCGTCACATCAAGCTTGTATAAACTACCAACTCGGATTCATGTTGCAACAATATTATAATGGTCGTGCATATCTTTTACCACACAATGTGACTTTAAAAATTCTACCTTCATATCTTGATTTGTTATGGTGGACACTGATATTGAGTTTTTCTTTATGCCAGGCACATACATCACATTATGTATGGACAAGACATATGTATGGATGCACCATAATCAACATACCATGCATTTGAGTCATATGTTTCAACGGACTAGGCAACATCTGAAATAAATAATCTGATATTTTTTAATTCACCATTCATTGTTTCTCCTCCCTCAACAAAATGACCAGTATGCCTTTTGTTTCTATGTTTGGATTCATGATATTTTCTTTTATAGCAGTGTCTAGCATGGTGTCCAAATTTTCCACAATAAGAACATGTATCTTTCCTTTTAATATTAGCATCAAAATTTAGTGGTGGCATACCTTGTTGTGGCTTTGCATATGATGGGTTTCCATATGGTGTCTTACTCCCCTTGTTTCTTTCCCATGGCTTTCCTTTGAAAGACGCTTTCCCTTCCTCCATCAACGCTAGATCAAAACTTTGATCCTTTTGATTAAATTTATTTCATCTTTCTTCCTCCTGCATCAATATACCTACCAACTCTTCAAAAGTAGGAGCCTTCTCCCTTATTGTAAGACCTGTGATAAACATATGGTATTCTTCTAGCATTTCATTTAAGGTTATAGTGACTAAATCAGTATTAGATACTGTTTCATCTATATTACCAAGTTTATATTTAACATCTTTGATTCTAGAAATGAAATTTTCTTCCATCCTAATAGAAAGAAGCTTACTTTTCCACTAGAGGACTCGATTTGTGTTCTTTGACTTTTACAAATATTTTAGAGTTGTCCACTTATAGTTGTCCATGTATCAGTGGACGTAGTGCAGTCTACATGTGGTATGAAATTGTATTTTACAGACATTATTAGCAACACTTTATCCTTTGTCCCTAGTTTCTCCCAATCTTGAATTGTTGCAGTTGTAGCACCTCCGGTGACATTAGGCTTTACTTCCTTACCGGATGCAATGGACCACACATTGTATCCTTCCATTAATATTTGCATATTAAATTTCCAGTTCATATATTTGTTTTCCAGTTAACTTGGTTGCTTGGTTAAATATGATATTGTAGCACCTGCGGTGACATCGGGCTTTACTTCCTTACCGGATGCAATGGACCACACATTGTATCCTTCCATTAATATTTGCATATTAAATTTCTAGTTCATATATTTGTTTTCCATTTAACTTGGTTGCTTCGGTTAAATATGATATTGCCAAAGGGTTAGCCATTTTAAGCTCACAATTTCAATTCAACCAAAAAACTTACTGCAAAAAAAAGAATACCTTCCTTGCTGGATTTGTTTCCCGTGCACCTTGACACACAGATTTTAAGCAGTGTTTCAATGCAGGTCTTCGACTTCTCTTCAGCAGCGATTTGGGAATACACAACCAAAAAAATTCGTCACTGTACTGATTTCCAGCGAACACACCTGTGATTTGCAGCGATTTCGGTCACAACGAATACCCTTTTGATTTATTACAATTGCAAATGATCTCAATGTTATGGACATCTTAGATCTCACCACTCTCGATCAGAAAGATCATGGAGAATGTCATATCTTCAATTATCGAGGAATATGGAAAGACTGTGGAAACTGCAGAGTTGCCAAGGCGGTGATAGCCAGAACTCCTGTGAGAAAGCGTGCATGTGCAGGTCCTCCAGTCCGTGCAAAAGCATAGCCACACGTCAGCCTCGCAATCTTTAACAGTGACTCACAATTTCTTGAGCAGCGACTTCAGAGCAACGATTCTTCTTCACCCAACGTTCCACAGAGGGAAAATTCCCTCACTTGTATGTTGTTTTCGATTGAAGAACTTTCTTTTGCCAAAAAAATACGAGGAATGCAACAGTCTGGACAGAAATTACTCTGCACACAACGGCTCAACAATAGCAGCGATTTCGTGGCTTTCCACCAACAAAAATTTGGGCTGCAGCGATTTAGGCTTAACTTCTTACAAAACGCGGTCCCTTGACATCAACTACACACAAATGAATCCAACGATCTACTAGAATTGAGTGACGGTTTCTCTACAGCCACACACCAGATATCACATGATTTTCTTGTCTTAGGGAGATACCTTCACCTGGCGAGCAGATAACAAATATTTCCAGGACAGAAAATGGAGAATCCAGCGATCACTCTTTTGAATTGGTAGTCTCCAGGATTGGCAATTTTATAGCAGAGATTACTGTTGGGATTTGGTAACAACGAATTTCTCCAATGATGGATATGGATCCTATTATTCTGGGTTGGTTACAACCAAACAGATTAAGTTACAATCAAATAGACCAAGTTAGAATATGGATAGGGATTGCATTTATTTTTCAGTTTCTTGTAAATGTATATAAATACATGTAAGTTCTTAGAGGCAAAAATGACTCTGAGAGACTGAGTGTGTGAGAGACTTGAAAATCTGATGTAATCTCCATAATCTGAATAATAAGACAATTGATGCCTATGCTTGGTGGACGTAGGTGAACCATGTGAAATCCATGTGCCTATTATCTGTGTGTGATTGTTAATTATCATTGTGAATTGTGTTTTCTGCATTAACAATTCTAACAAGTGGTATCAACGCTGATTGAAGGAGCTTCAAATTATCAAAACCACAGAAATAAAATGTGTAAATTTCTACATCGCCACAGATCCCTCCTCTGAAAAGGTGCGACCACATACTAATTGAGTAGGGTGCTGCGGCTCCCTTAAATCAAAAAAAGCCGTGATCTCCTTTTTAAATTTATTCGTATGGTATATTGTTTGGAATTTGAGGCATGGTTAAAAAGTTTAAAGAATTAAAATATACCGAGGAGGATGCTTAAAAGGTGTTTTTTAATTAATTAAAAAGTGCCCAGTCATATGGGTGAGTGAAAGCGTGAAGGTAAATGTTTATAAAAGGTGGATGTGTTAAAAATTAAATCTTTTTCTTTATAAAAGATTTTTATTAAATCATTTTTATATTATTAAAGGGGTTTTTTGGATTAAACATTTTTTAAATTATTGTTTAATATTAAGTAAGATCATTTCTCCACATTATTTTTCAAAAAGTCTTGGGTTTTAAGGCTTTGGGTTTTATAAGCACTCGATATTGGGAGATTTTTTGTGCTATTGGCTAAGATGCAGAGTTCAAAGTTTGAAGTTGAAAAGTTCAGCGGTAAAAACAACTTTGAGCTTTGGAAGCTCAAGATGCACGATTTGCTCGTGCAAAAAAGGCGTGGTGAAGAACAGATGATGACTAGGATGAGATGGATGCGAAAGCATTGCCATATGCATGTGTTTGGACGACGATGTTATGTTCAATATTGTCTCGAAGAAGACAGCAGCCAGTTTGTGGACGAAGTTGGAAAGTCTATATAAGACAAAATCCTTGACGAGCAGAATCTACTTGAAGAGACAACTGTATAGTTTGCGGATGAAAGAAGATACAAAAGTCATTGACCATTTAAATACTTTCAATACCCTTATAGTTCAATTGACGAGTATGGAAGTTAAATTCGAAGATGAGAATAAGGCTATTGCACTATTGTGTTTGTTGCCTGCGTCTTGGGATAATCTAGTCACCTCTATTAGTTTTAGCTCAACAGAAGTTTTAGATATGACTCTGTTGTGGAAGCTTTGTTGGCTGAGGAGATGTGAAGAAAATATAGTAAAGAAACCTCAACTTCAGAGGCGATGTTGATCAGAGGTCGAACCACAGAGAAGAATGAGAGAAGTTCTTTCCAATCTAAGTCAAGACACAGAGAGGGTAAAGAAAAATGTTGGTACTGTGGCAAAATAGGACATCTCAAGAAAGATTGTCGGAAGAGAAAGGAATTTGAGGAAAACTCTACAAAGGAAGCAAATTTGGTTGTAACAAATTCAGGTATAATTGATCAAGTTTTATCTGTTTCTAGTAATTTACACTATCAAGAAAAATGGAAATTAGATTCAGGTGCCTCCCACCACATGTGCTCACATAGAAATTAGTTATTTTCTTACCAATCTGTTGATGAGGATGTAGTGTTTATGGGAAATGGTATTCTTTGTAAAACTGTTGGGGTTGGCAGTATTAGATTCAGGATGTTCAATGGTATTGTTAGGGAATTAACGGATGTTAGATATGTACCTAAGCTTAAATCAAATTTGATTTCATTAGGAGTGTTGGATTCTTGTGGATATAAGTATACAGGTCAAGGTGGAGCTCTCACAGTGTCGAAAGGTAATTTAGTAGTGATGAAGGCAACAAAGGTTGATAACCTTTATAAGCTAGAAGGAAGTACCAAAGTAGTATCTGAGGTGATAGATGTATCTTCTTGTTTATGGTAGAAGCATCAAGGTCATAAGAGAAAGAAAGAATTGCAGGTATTGGTAAGAGGTAAATCAGTGCCAGACTTAAAATCTTTGTTTCTGAATTCCTGTTTGTTTTATATCTCTGCAAGTTATGATGATGGTATAAAGGGATGTTGTGTGTGGGATCCTACTTCTCACAAGGTCATCATTGACAGAAATATAGTATGTATGGAACAACCAAAAGGCTTGATTCAAGATCGCAACAGTAAATTTGTTTGCATGCTAGATAATTCATTGTATGGCCTATTGGTACCCAGGCAAATATACAAGAGGTTTGAATCCTTCATAGTGAGTCAGGATTTATCAAAGGGTAGGAATGACCATACAGTTTATAGTACATTCATAGTCTTGATGTTCTTTTCTAATGATATGCTCGATGCAAGCTGAAGCATGGATAAAATCAGTAAGAAAATGACTCAGGTGGATAGGACAATTCAGATGAGGGATCAAGGAGTAGCAAAACAAATTATGGGCATGGAAGTACACAAAGATGGTAATGGTAAGTTGTGGTTGGAGTTCAGTATGAACATTATAAAACCAATTTGTATCCCTCTTGCTTTCCATTATAAGTTTTCTTCAAGCATAGGGCTTGTCTATAAAGAAGAAAAGGTTATGTCTCGTGTAAGTTCAGTAGGAGGTCTGTTGTATGTGATGAAATGGTTAAGACCAGATCTTTCACATGCTAATGATGTTGTCAGATACATGACATATTCAGGTGCTACAATGAAATGGGTGCTTCAGCGTTTGAGAAACATGGATGTCACCTATAATGGTTACACTAAGATGGTCTCTGATAATTTTAATGTATATTTTACAGGTGTTTTGGACAGGAGGAGACCTATCACTAAATATGTCTCACAACACAGTTGTGGAAGACATGTTGGAGGTGGAGTGACCCCTCGGGAAGTCCAAACTCGTGCAAATAACATAGGCGGGATCATGAAACCAATTTTATTAGAGAATTTGCAGTGGTGCTTGGATTCTCTTGGCTTGCAGAAAAGGTGATGAATAAAAGAAAGGAGCAAGGTATCAGGTTAATTTTTGTCAAGGTGGAGATTGTTGGGATTTGGTGACAACGAATTCCTCCAATGATGGATATGGATCCTATTATTCTGCATTGGTTACAACCAAATAGACCAAGTTAGAATATGAATAGGGATTGCATTTATTATTCAGTTTCTTGTAAATGTATATAAATACATGTAAGCCCATAGAGGCAAAAACGATTGTGAGAGACTGAGTGTGTGTGAGATTTGCAGATCTGATGTAATCTCCATAATCTGAATAATAAGAAAACTGGTGCCTGTGCTTGGTGGACGTAGCCCAACGTTTGGGGGTGGACGTAGCCCAACGTTTGGGTGAACCACGTGAAATCCTTGTGTCTATTATCTATGTGTGATTGTTAATTATCATTGTGAATTGTGTTTTCCACATTGACAATTCTAACAATTACAACTGCGTGATTAGCTTTCATGCATCTAACTCCTCCAAGACACATTATACTCGCTCTGATATCATATTAACAATAAATATAAAACATTGTTGCACACATAAATGTGACATCAAATTGTATCACACACTCACTATCATATTCACCAAATTTTTCAAATTGCAATTTTTCCTAACTTTATATGCTCTCAAGTTAAAACCTATCTACATTAATTACAAAATAATTTAAAGTGTTTTAGAAAATTCAAAAATTATAGATTTTAATATATTTATATGCTCTCAAGTTAAAACCTATCTACATTAATTAATTAATTTAAAGTGTTTTAGAAAATTCAAAAATTATAGATTTTAATAGGTGAAATGACATTTTCTGAATGCTTTAGGATTTTTTTAAGGCACTCAATCAATTTATACATTAAAAACATAATTTAAGGAAGATAAAATTGTGATATTACCAACAAACACCCACAAATTGTACACTAATAAACTACAACTCTTAAAATCTAGAGAAAACTTTCTAAGTAAGTTTAATAATACTTTACAATTCAAACTTTCTAGAACTTCGTTTAATAATAATAAAAAATCTTGAAAACTCAAAACTCAACTGTACGAAAAAATTTAAATCTAGTTAACCTGGAGACTCTTCCAGAACTCTGAACAACTACAACTAGCGGGAGTATATTCTAACAGCGAACATTCATGTCGTATTGTACTCGGGTGGGCCGCTCGATATTTAAAAATCTTCTAGTTTGTAGTAAACGTTCAAACTTTTGACCATAAAAGCATTCGAGTCGAGTCGCGATTGAGGGGCTGGAGGGTTGATAGTCAATGAATTTCCGTATGTGAGATGATTTCACTCCTTGCAAATTGCAATACAACCCACGCACGACTCCCCAGACGTAGCAAACAAACCAATGAATGCAAAAGGTGGTCTAGGTCTTGCCCTGTGCATTACGCATGCTGAGGCTGAGTATGTGGTTTATTTGAAAAAAATTTGGTGTCCAAGTGAATTTGGTTACGTCGAAAGGCGTACACCTATTGATAATGGGCAGATTTAATAGGGGTTTAGTGCTTAATACGTTTTCTATAGACATGATTAAATATGGCTGGAATATTCTTAGTAGTCACACAAAATAAATGGCTGTGATTTCAATCATTAACTTCCTAGCTATTATAAAGACATCCGTTTATGTGTTTACTTTTTTACATTTACCTAATCATATTTAAAAATTATTTTGATAGCTAACTCATTGCCACGTAAGTGATTAACAATATTAACACCAAATAAATGAAGCTCAAGCGTTTATTTGTTAATCAATAATAAAATTTAATATATTCTTTTAAAGATTCTTTTCATCTTATCAGCCTTTCTACGTTGATCAGCCACAATTATGTGACTGTGCTAGTAAGAAAGAAAGTGACTTTTCCGCGGTTTGATTTCTCACCAGTTGTTGGTCCGGTCAGCCGTGCCAATATTAAAATATTAAAGATACAAAAATCAACAATATTACTTAATAGGGCGACTCAACCCGAGCCTGAAAAGAATATGGGTATTCAACTGCTCTCTCTTTGCCCTGCCCCTGCCCTTGTGTATATAAAATTATAAATACATCTCCCTGGAGTCTTTATATCCAGCAGGTAGCCTCAACTGAAGAAAGGCTGAGAATTTGCTCTGATCTATATATCTAGTTTTTGCAGAATTTCTTGCGTTCATCCATTGTGTTCCTGCTGAGATCTCGATCTTTCTTCTTCTTTTCCTGCAGTGTAATTATCAATACTTTTCTAAGTTTTATCGTAGATCGATCTTGAAGACAGCAGCTAGCTTGTTGGTGCTGTTTTTCTTGATTTCAGTAGCTGCTATAGTAATGAATGAAGGTGCAGACGATACAGGTAGAGACCTCAGGAGGATTATTATAAGCGAACCAACACAACAACAGATAATGCAGCTCGCTTACAATATTCCTCATCCAACAACATCCGAGTCCTTTGATGAATTTGCTCGCTTATAATATTGCTCTTGACGAGCCTGCCTGCATCGACTGCACCTTCATTCAAATATACTAGCGCTGCTACTGAAATGAAGAACAACAACTCTCCATTTCCCGTGGATCCTCAGTTCTTTGATCTGTCATCGAAGTAAATGTCTCTGATTGAAACAATTTTGAACATGAATTGCATCTATAACCAACCATTTACATGGAGGTCTTGGTGAAGGTACTCGAAAGCGATGAAGGTAAGTCAATGAGAGCGTGCAACCCAGTGCCACATCCAAAAAGAATATTGAAATCTTCTAGATTTACATTGAGAATATGAGAATTAGTCATGCATCAGCTGGGTAGGAGTATCATCGTTATTTACTGGTAAGAAACGAAGTGGGAATGTCCTACATTGTCTGCATTAACCATGAATGCATGCAGAAGAGTTCTGGGTATGCAAGTAGAAATAGAAATAGTTTATAGCTCGTTCTGTGTAGACTCATTCTATTTATTAGTTAAGGTTATTGGAACTGTTGCATTACATATACCTGCAATAATCTGCTCATCAATACCCATAAACCCTAGAAACTCGAGAAGTAAAACTGCAATTTATTGTCACTAAAATTGCAAAAACATTGTGCAATGATTTATTGTGTTACAATGTTGAATGGTGGATATCGCCTTTAGATCTTTTGCCTAAAGTAACTCATACCAAACTGTTAATGATTCTTTAGTGTTAGAAAATTTACAGTGCAAAACTGACATCAAGCATACTCTCAAATTAAGATATCAATCTGATAGAAAATTAAAGTAGGTTGATATCAATCTGATAGAAAATTAAATCTCAATATAGTGGGATAGTGAGAGTTAAATTGTAATAGTGAAGGGTCAATATTTTCACTCTAATAGCTTTTAGATGGAGAAAAGGCATACCATCAACTCTTAATCACCTCATGTTTTCTTCATTATTTGTATATGTGGTATGTATTAACACTTTTTTTCATTTTTTGTATATGTTGTATGTATTAACAATGTATTGTGTCTTGAATGCTGAAATTGTACTTAAATATTATCTAATTTTTCAAATTGTTGTGTCTCATTGTTGAAAATGTTGAAATGACTATGAAAAAGTTAAGGGGTCAAAATGTCTATGTAAGTAGAGTCTAATTGTTAAAACTATGTTTTGTAGAGTCTAATTGTTGTAATTATGTTTTGTTTTTAATTGCCGAAAAATGGGTTTATATTTGGTAGATTTAAGGAAGATTTGTTATTTTGCTCTAGATTTGTTTCCTTCCAAATCTCTAAAATTGAAGTTCCCTTCCAAATCTCTAATATTGAAGAGTGTCGAAATTACAAAAGTGTTGAAATTACAAAGTTTCCAATCTCTACAAATCTCTAATATTGAAGAGTGTTGAAATTACAAAAAAGTGTTGAAACTACAAAGTTTATTTGTAGAAAATGTCTAGTTTCATTGTTTCTATAAATGACTATGATAGTCTAGTTTCATTGTTTCAATTGTAATGTTTGTTTTTCTTTAATTCTACCAACCAAGTTATTTTTATGATTGATATTAAATATTTGTTGTAGTGCAATTTGGTAATGAAAATTCTTGAAATAACTAAAACATATTGGTGAAATCGTTGAGTACCTAAGTAAATACATTATAAATTCTAAATGTCAATGAGAATCAAGTTTCATTGTTGAGTTTAATGTTTGGATGTTGAAATTTCAATGCTCCTTGTATAATGATTGATGGCTAAAATTCTAATGCCTTTTTAATTATTGAAATTCAAGTGTAATATTTTGTTTAAATTGTTTATTATTTAATACTCTTGAAATTGATAATTATGTTAGAAATTAAATGCAATTTAGTCATTAAAAGAAATGTCTTCTAGTTGTCATCTCTTGTTATGGGTTTATTGTCTTCATAATTTAGCTCTAGTAATTAAATTAGTTGTCACGTGTCTTTTTTTTCATCCATTAATAGAAGGTGATCTTAGCTTGTTAAAAAATACCAAACCTTACAACTTCTAAACTAAAATCTCCTACACAATACAATTTATTTAGGTGTAATGTATCATAAAATGTAGTGCAAAAGCAAAGAACACAAGAGAAAATAGATAACTCTTGATAATAAAAAATAGAGAGCTATGTTCACTTGTCTCTTAAGGGGAAAACCTCCTAGAGAAAAGCTCCAATTACAATAACAATTCTTGAAAAAATATTACATAACCTTCTACTCAATATATAGCTATCCATGGAGAATATTAACTACCTAGGAGCCCACTTATAATGAGGGCCAACTAACTAATTTGGGCCTTATTAATAAACAGGGTCATTTTTACAATGAGTGATTATTAACTAACTATTTAATGGGCCTTATTCAAAGAAAGTTGCATCATACTTTAATAAAGTATATAAGTAAGGGAGTTAAGATAGGACCCTAGCATGCCCTCCCCCTTTGAAAGAAGTGTAGATTTTAACCTTGTACAATTAATTATTGCAAACAAATTCTTAATAAAAACAGAAAAGATACAATGACACAAACACATTACACAGATATTTTACCCTAGAAACTCAAATCTGGAAAACCAACAACCTATTTAGAGTCACACCTCTAATATTTTATTCATCACAATCTTCATAGTTTGCAATAAAATATAAATATAGGATCTCGCGACATCCAAACCCCTAATCCATTGACCTAGATTAATCAAAAACCCTAATTCCTTAATCGGAATTAGAAAACCGTCAACGAAAACCATGTGTCAAAACAACGCCAAAAAAGGATGCAAAGAATATTGCAAAGAATATAACACATACCCAACAAGAAGTGTTGTTCTCAAGGATGAAGGTGAAGAAATTATTCTAGTATCATTAGTGGTTCCCATGTGGCATCTTCTGGTTGCATATATTTCCATTGGATCAATACTTCCTTGATCATGCACTAGTGCAAGTGACTCTCTCTGGTATCCAATATTGCTTCTGGCTGGAGCCAAATGGAACCTTCTTCATCAAGTTCTAGTAGATTGATCTTCACTTTGAAAATTGATCGTGCAACCTTCTTCAAACAAGACACATGAAAGATTGGATGAATCTTTGAGTGGGCTAGGAAAGCCAACTTGTAGGCAACCTGACCAATGAATTATATGATCTGATAGGGACCATAGAAATTAAGAGATAGCTTGCAGTGATGTTTGTTTAAAAGGATACATATGAACAAACACTTGATTCCCTTCAACAAAAGAACGTTCTGATCCATGTTAATTATCTTTTTGTTTCATTTGATTTTGCGCCATAACCAAGTTGTACTTGAAGATATGGATAATGGTTTCTATGGTGTGAAGCATATTATGGTACATAGGATGCCACTAACAGGGGGTTTGGGCCATAAACAACTTCACACGATATCATTTTGGTAGCTCCATGATAAGTGGTATTATACCACCATTTGGAAAGGGGAACCCATTGTGCACATTGGTGTGGATTTTAAGAAGCAAAACATCTCAAATAGATTTCTAAGCACTTGTTAACCACTTATGTTTGACCATCAATTTGAGGATGATATGCAACGCTCATATCCAGCTATGTGCCTTGAAGTTTAAATAGTTCATGCCAAAATTTTCTAGTGAATGTTGGGTTTTGCTTCAAGACAATGGAAGTGGGCCTACCATGGAGCTTAAATATATGATCCATGAAGGCTTGGGAAACTGAGGAAGGAGTGAAAGGATGAGCGAGGGAATAAAAATGAGTATCTTTTGAAAGGCGATCAACAACCACCATTTTGATCGGCTTGTTTCCCTGCTTATGTGAGTCCCACGATAAAATCCATCGAAATATTTGTCCATATATGTCTTGGGATTGGTAGTGATTGCAATGCCCATGGTATATTCACCATATCTCCCTTGGTTTTTTGGAAAGCATCACAGGATGCTACAAAATCATAGATATAGGTTTTCATGTTGTCCCAGAAGAATGGATGCTTAGTCCTTTCATAGGTTTTATGAAAGCTAGAGTAATATGTTATCAATTATGAATGAAGCTCCTCTAAGACTCACTGTTTAAAGGTTGAATCTTTTTCCATAACAATGTGTCCTTTATACTGCAATGTATCTTTTTTCCACGTATAAATTTTAGGTAGGTTGGAATCTACTTGAAGTCGTTGGATGAGTTTCCTTAAAGTATTGTTTGCTAGCCATTCCCTGTGGGATTCCTCAAGCTATACTGGGCTTAGTAATGATAAGGAAACAAGTAACACATCCTCCTCAAATTGCATGGATAAAGCATTGAAACCACAACATTCTCTTTACCTTTATTTTATATGATCTCATAATCATATCCCAACATCTTGGTGATCCATTTATGGTGTTTTTGTGAAGACAACCGTTGTTCGATGAAGTAGTTTAGACTATGATGGTCAATATTGATATGAAAATGCCTCCCAATGAGATATGGCCTCCAAGTATCCATTACATGAAGGATAGCCATCATTTCTTTCTCATATGTGGATTTTCTCAAATTGTAATCACACAATTTTTCTTATTGGTGAATGCCAATGGGGAATATTTCTTGTTGTTAAAATAATGTAACTGAAAAGTGTATTCTTATTATTATTTGATATATTATTCATTGGATCAATCCCCATTGCAGATTGATCATGTCGAATATTATAAAGGACCAAATCCCCTTTTGCGGATTGGTCAAAAGATAATTGTAATAGGAAGAATAAGAAGTCGGCCCCAAAAAATATTAAAGGGGCGTTGAATTATAATAAAGGTGGTTATAACCACCCAGTTGTAGAAGTCAGCCCTGCCAGTGAAGAGACACTTCACAGGTGTCAGTCTAATATAAATAAGGAGGTTTGCACCTCACTTAGACACAATTCACTTGCTCATTTTGAGAGACAAGTTTCGGATCTGCAGTTAGAGAAGAAGGGGAGAGAGTGGCACATATATGGGAGAGGACTGTCTGTATTAGTTTAAGATATCTCTTGGTATTGTATTGGCTATCTATATTAAGGAAGTTTTGCTAGGTTTTCTTCCCCTAGAGGGTTTCCCAGGATAAATGATGTGTCTCTTGTGATTGTGTATTTCTTAGTGATCTTGGATTATGCTATTGTTATCTAATCAAATGCAAAGAACTATAATAATGGCTTAAACATTAACATGGTATCAGATCCAAGCTGAAGAGAGCATCTTTCACAAGAGAAAAGTGAAAAACGTCATTGTTGTCGTACATGAAAATTAGGGCTTTTGTTGGAAAGGTATTTCAACCCCAAAACCATCTAGAAAAGTGCACCCTCCCCCAAGGATCATTTTGGCACCTTCAACGCACCTTTTAAGTGGCTATATCTCCTGAAAAGTGAAACCCTAGTTTCACAAAGTACCAGAAGTACTAGAAAACCAGAAGCACCAGTCCATAAATCCGCAGATCAAGTTTGAGGGGGTAAAAGTTGGATTTTCAAAATTCTGACTACACCAGCATACTTGCCTCAGCTCAGCACATCTATTTTCTAGATTAGAGTTTCAAAATTTGAAGTTTTAAAATTTGAAGTTTGAAAAATTAGGGTTTCCTCATAAAACCCTAAGTTGCAGTTGCAGATTCAGAACCAGTTGCAGTTGCAGCATCAGTTGCAGTTGCAGCATCAGTTGCAGTTGCAACATCAGTTGCAGTTGTAGCATCAGTTGCAGTTGCAGCCATAGAACCAGTTGCAATCACCCTTGAAGTTTTCTTAAGAGTTGGTAATGACTATCGATGCTACCATATGGAGCCACTACCTACAAATGCCATCAGAGGTATGTACTCACATATGTTTAAAGGTTAAACCCTCAAGAGTATTTGCAGGAGAAGAGATCTCTTGTCATAGATCTAGAAGGATCTAAAGATCCAACACATTCAAAGGAATGAATCAACCCAGGTGTGATTATTCTGACATGCATTATTATTTTGATGAGTTTTTCACATTGTAGCTATGACCATCATTCTAACCTTTTATGAGTCAAGGTATTAGATGGATTAAAAGTTGAGATCATGGATCTTATCCTCTAACCCAACCTTCTATCAAGATAGCATATTGTCTTAGTACAGCAGACAGGTTGAAGAAATCACTCGTCATCTTGAGTGAAGGAGACTTGGAAGAAAAGCAAGCACGCATTCCTCAAGACAAGGCTCCAGGTTTGATTAAATCAAATTGATAAGATTCAAAGGTACACATGCCAAATTGATGACTATAGTTGAGATAACAGTCTTTGTAAAGTATTATACTTGATAGCATGTGAGCATATAGAGGTAAATGATTTTCCTGATACAACTAACACCTCCTCCAAAAGAAACCTTGTATGTTAGTTCCAAGTTGCCATGGAAGAATGCTTGGTCACAACACTATGAGAGTGTTGACCTCATTTCATATTGTATTCCTTACCTTTAATCTTTGCTTCAGATAAATTATAAGTGA
>JZKD02S2263828.1:216588-232787 GCA_000966675.3 Picea glauca
CTCAAGACTCAAGAAGGTGATGCTTCCCCAAGTGGGATACTCAACCCCTTCTTAAATCACACCACAATAAGAAAATGAAATAAGATATACAATGTTTAACTCATAAGCTCATCAAGACATCAAAGACATGAACCATGTACTTTCAATAAAGATACAAGAGATAAGAAATTATCACCAATGTGTGTTCCTAAGCATACATCTAAATCCCCCAACACAACATGGATGATCTATGCAACTAAATAGCTAAGGGGTTTCTTAAAAGTTAAGTTAATTTTATTTTCCCTCCCCCTAAACTATGTTGGTGCTTTAAGCTTCCTCCTCCCTTGGCCAAATAACTGTCGGGTGTTCAAAATAGTAAGGCAACGAGGCCCGCCCTAGCTTCCCAGGTCAGCCCCGACAGTAAGAGTACTTCCCGGAGAGGATCCCCTTAAGGATCACGGGACGGTCCTCTGCCACTTCCCTCCGTTGTTTTCCTCAAACCCGTTTTAAATGGTGGAGATGGCTGAATAAAGCGTCCTAAGTTGTCTAAGTGTTATTATGACCCTCGGGTGGTTCTTTAGGTGTGTTGGGTTTGTTTTAAGAGTGTTTTAGATACTTAAAATTTTACTTTTTAGTGCATAGACGAATTGAAAATGATGGAGAGAGTGTGTTTGCAAGATGTAAATCAAATGACCATTAACACATCAAAACATATATGGAAAGTTGCAAGATATTGTACCATTCATTCATTAACCATTCCACGTGTAGACTTGAAAGTTAAAGGTGAAATAAAATGTTCTTGAAAGATGTAAAGCTATGAATGTAAATGCTTAGCCCATAAAATGTAACATGAATGAAAAGAACATTAAGCAAAGATAATCACCATAGCATCACATCACCATTTAGACATTCAACTTGCAAGATAAAAGGGCAAGAACAGTTTGCCTTATGAAAATGAGAAAGAGACTTAGATTAACCATTCATCAACACATATTTTATGTTAAACCCATGTAAAAGTAGATGTGCTTGAAATGGAAATTTAGCAAATGTGAGATATCTATTGTCCTAAACCATGAAAGATCACATGTGCTATATAGAGAAAAACTTAGAAAATAGATGAGATGAATAACTTAAACAAGAGATTAGTTGTACCAATTAAGCATAACTTAAATCATTCACCCATGAGATATTAGAAGCATGTAAAGGGAAATAACTTAAAGAGAAAAGCAAGATTATTGTGATGACTACTCAAGATTATATTTTAAACCATTAAGCATGTAATCATCAAAGGTAAGTTTCCCTTAAGCCTAGCAATTTTGGGGATTACTCTCCCAAAGTGCAGGCACATTAGCTTATTAAGATAAAAAAAACTTAAAAGATGGAACCACTTACAATGGCCAAGGTGGAGGCAAGCCTACCATTGTTGGCCAAAGAGGGTTATTATGTTAACAAACAAATTATTAAAAAAAAAAAAAAAAACCCACACTATCTTGCCTTATTGACAAGAGGGGCCAACAAATAAAAATATAAAGAATTAACTTGCAAAAATTAAACTAATCTAGCCCAACGATAATGGGGGTTTCTCTCCCAAGGTGTCGGCACTTATTATGTTAGTTTGTGATTTATACAAAAAAAAAGAATCAAAGAAATAGTGTAGAAAAAACTTAGATTTACAATAGGAAAGGTTAGGAAATAGTTACCCAACCAAGAAGGGTTCTTGGGGAAGTCTTGTAGATGGATTTGGGCAGCGTTTCCCCTTATAACTGGTAAGAACCTGCAAAAAAACAGCAAGCAAAAGCTTGCTGGAAATGCTGCAAAACACACACAAAATGTAAACAAAAATTATGTTTTTACTCAGAAAATTTTCCACAAATAAATCTGAAATTTGAAGTATAAATTTGTGACCTATCTATAATAAGTTAGCTACAGAAAATGGTATAAAATGACAGCAATATATCATATCCAAATCAAAATATAGAAGTTTATGCAAGCTTTGGCTGGAAAGTCCTCTAAAGTCTTTTCCAACCAACCCTTGTGAGACAAATATGCACACTAACACAAAAGGTGAGTCCAAAATAGCATAATATGATGATATAGAATAGCAAAATGAACTAATTCACAATACTAACTAATCAACATATATAGATCAGCACCACTAATGTATAATGATCTACCCAAACAAACTAATTTGCTCAAGATACTAGCTAGAAACCCACAAGATGTCAAGGAACAAAATCACCTCATATGAAATGGACAAATATGACTAGTCTATATGGATCCAAAATCCTCCAAATCTTTTATTATTGAATCCAAAATGTGAGAGCCTTGAAGCAACTAATTGCTCCAATGATCTCAAAAGAAATGAGTGAATGTGAGATGGCAAGAGCAAGATGTGTGAGGCAAGAATTCAGTAGCATAACTTTAGCTCAAAGAATGGTGAGTTGGGAGTGAGGAGAGGGATCTATTTATACTTAGAGAAACAAACCTGCCTCTCTTGGATCAATGTCAAGTGTCCACCACCAAGCATAAGAGTAGATCTCAAGGCTAGGGCACACCATCTAGGGTTTGAAAGCTAGATCTAGGGTGTAGAAAAATGTAGGAGGTGTTGGGATCAAGCAAAGAGGTGATGGAGGCCTTGGGATTGATGCCAAGGAAGGTGAGAGGTCTCAAATAATTTTTTAAAAATCATTTGTGGAGTTTCTAGAAGAGGGGGGCCGTAACTCCTCTTGGAGGGGGCAAAAAAATGGTGAAAATGAAGAAATGGAGGGGAATTAATGAAAAAAAAGGAGTGGGATCATCCTAGGAGGTGATGTGGGGGTCAAAGGGAGTCATAACTTATGAGAGGGGGCCCCAAATAAGTCACAACAACCTCCACCAAGGAAAAACGTCACCCCCCCTAGAGGGCCATGATTTTTGAGTGTAGAAGGTGGGTAAGGGATTAGAATAGGTTGGAAAAGGTTGGGATGGTTAGGTAAAGTCTAATCTTGTTCTTGTCCACCTTAAAACTAACCCATTAACTCTTTTTTACAAAAATTACAAAAATGACTTAGCAATTAAAATTGTTGTTTTGACTGACCTTGACTCCAGGTGGACAAATGCATAGCAAACTTTGTCCGACTGAGCTAAAACTTGGTCTATGGGTGAAGGGGGTGCCATTCCATTTATTTTGAGCACAAAGACCCCTATAAAAAATCCAAAGACCGAGTTTTTACAATATTTTCTCAAAAACATTTAATTAATTAAATAATTAAAATTCCAACCTTAGGAAAATTAATTAGTTTTAATTAATTAAAAAAAACCTATCTAGACTCGACGAAATTCCGTGAAAATTTCTACAATGTCTAACATGGTCATTTACATCATTCCTAAACAATATCTACCAAAGGATGAGACCATTAGAATGTCGTTCACCACTTTGGAGGAATTATTGCATGTGTGAGGGAAAAACTCATGGGAAATCAACCAGGCTGAAAAGCCCAGTTGACAACCTGAGGATAAAAAACCCTCGGTTTAAAGAAATATCCCAATGAAAACATCCCAAGGTACCTGGCCTAACTATGATCCATGCAGACTTATTACATTATTAACCCACACAGGGGTGCGAAAATTTCGTTTACAAAATTTTGTGCTGGAGCATAAAATGTCCAAGTAGAACCAAAATGTCTTCAACATACTTGCATATGATGATGCATATTTTCATGGCACGCGAGTTGACCCCCTAGATGAATAGGTGGTCAACAGGGACCATGCGTTTTTCCCTCAGTCACACGACCTCAACCGACCTTCTATCTTGGTTGCGATTAGTGTGTGTTTCCAAAGTTTCCATCTCTTCATCAAGGACCAGTTGCAAATGTGTTGGCCACTCTGTTGTTCCCTGTTTAATATCCTCTTTTGTGATATAGAAAGGAAGAAACTCTATTTCATCCCACTGGTAATCACTAGGATAGATATAAATTTTATGGAAATTTCATTCAAATACAAGATAGTTGGCATACCTATCAATGATATTGTATGGGATGTGCACTTGAGAGGAAGCTACCTAGATAAGTTGTTGGTACCATTTTTGAAAGACTTTGTCATTGGACTCATGATTGACAGGGTGCCTGCTTATTTGCAATGGGAGGAATTAGGAGGCTACGAATGTTGGGTTGGTCCCAGCAACATATTCATATCCTATAGGGGGCCTTTAGAGAACCATATCGATAAGCAACAAGATCCAGTTAGTAAGAAAAAAAATAATGACCATCAATGAAATGGGAAGAGTGTTATGTTTTGTTTCCACCATTGTCATTCTTATGTTTCTTATCCTCATCAACCTTCTTCTTGTCTTCTCACATTCATGGTGCATGTATGTTCCTTTTTATCTATCAAATGTGTGTAATCTCTAGACGAGATCTTGGCATTTACTATTGGGTATTTTCAAAATGGGAAAACCTCCCAGAACCATACAACGGATATGTCAATATTTATTTTTGTGAAAAAAATTATGTCACCTTACTTTAAGTCTAATGTTGACGACTCCATACATGCATCAGTCTTATTCTTTGGGGGCACTGCACATGACTCCTATGCACTCTTGCATCGATTCACCAAGTGTTATTTCGTCGTAGTGACCCTTGTGGGTCGCAATGTTTTTTTGCATGGGTCCAACTTTTTGGTTTCCGCTAAGGAGGATCTATACTAGTGCCAACTAGAGCTGGTAGTATTTGTTAACTAACCACTGTTTCCTTACTTCAACGTAGTTTTTTTGTTTTCTCACTAGGGGTGAGAGGGACTAAATAGGTGGATGTGCTTTCTATTATAGCATACTAAGTGTTCATCTCCATCCTTTGAACACGTGGCTCGTCCACTTGCCCACTAGGAAACCAAAGAACCAACTGAATTGAATGTCTTCTCACCAAAGAGCATTGGGATTTTAGATATCGGTTTTGCAACCCTCTTTGTTGCTTGGCTACCCAATGCCTTTTGCAAAAAAACATGTATTGATGAATATGAGTAAAAAAGAATCACTTTGGTTTTGTTTTTTAGTCACACCTTTGATCCTTACATCATTACCTTGACATGTTACACCTCCAAGTTGTACACAAGTTTCTCCTTGTCACCATCCATCTGTTTAAGTGTCAAGTCAAAGTTGGGTGTATGTGTTGCCAACTCACTAGGAGAGTTCACAACGTACTCTAAGTACTGCATGCATTCATTTATCATCATTGCAATTAAAGGATCATGTCAAAGAGGATTTCATTGTTTTCAGAGTCTACATTTAACCACTTTTTAGGTATTATGTCACATATCTCATAACAGTTTCCTCGAAGTGTGCAATTCATGTTTGAATCAGTCGCTCTAACCTGGTAGGTAGGTGCTGCAAAATGGTGTTGTAGACTGGATGAAGAGGAGAATTGGAGGTTAGATAGCTTGCAAACACATCTGTTCAAATTCATAGACATATGCATCAAGCCTAGGTCTACCTGTTATAACCCTAATTTCCACCCGACATGCATACCTAGCAGTAGGCCATCTTGCTTACTATTTTTGCCAAGCCAATACTAAATAGCTCTTCTTAAAAACCAAATTTGTGAAGATGTACGCACCCTGCACCACTACTGCCCACGTATGTACGCTAGCTTCATCACTATTGCTTGCGTACATACGCTAGTTGCACCATTGCAGCCCGCGTATACCCACAAAAGTTGCAAAAAATAAAAAGTTGCAAGGGAATACGGGCTTTTGGGTAGTTTCCTAACCAATTGATCACCCATAGCCCATCACCCAACCGAATAACTATCTTTTTGGCATATAAAAGAAGGTGTTGGGCTCCCATTCTAAAGAGAAGCATGAAAGAAGTGAAACTCTACCCATTTCATAATCCCCCCTTGCCCCAAGAATTTGCAGCCACATTGTGAGTTTTGAGCTAGAATTCCCTATTCTTTCCCTTTTTCCTCATCCATAAGCCTATGCCCATTCTCTAGAGAGAATTGTGAAAGAAGAAGGATACGTGGAATCAGTTGGATCTTGGTGAAGAGGAGCCCAGGACCGAGTTCGAGGAGCAGTCGTCGATCTCATTTTGTAAGTGACTTTGTGAAATTAATATAAAAAAATATTTTTTTCCGTCACGCCACATGATGTGTTCAATCTTGATATTTGATTTACATTTTGTTATGACATCTAGCCGATTAATCCATATATAGAATGCATGTTCGTAGTTTCTTGTTTATCTTTTGGTGAATGCAGGTCAGTCTTGGGAGGAGATTTGCAGTCGAGGAACAATCGGACGTAAAGGGATTGACACTGGACGCGGAGTTTAAGGTAAGAATATTGGATCCCTATACTTTGTACTTCATACATGAATGTGGGGCGTTGTCAGAATAGTTGTTAAAAGTATGAGACTTTAGATGATTAGCTCTGCCTGCACTTTAGAACCCTAGTGTAGTCCGTAGGGGGGTTTTCCCACTATAGAAAAATTGGCGACCATACTCGGGAGCCTCTAGGGTTCTTAGGGGATATTTTTGGGTGTTTTAATTGGTTTAATTACCTCTTTGAGTTCTCTATAAGTTGTTGAGTCTTTAATGGATTTTGGTCTGCCATACCAGTACTCCCTCCCTAGTTAGCTTGACTGTTAGTTTTCTTTTTTTTGAGAAGTTACAGAGGTGTATGCAGCCTGTAGTGGGTCTGCACACGTACATACGTGCCCTACCTTTAGACAGCCATCGTACATACACAGGATGCTTAAGCATCAGTAGCGTGCATGTGTCAGGAAGCCTTTTTCTTAAGAAGAGGAAGTCATCCTCTTCCCTGATTGAAGTCTGAATTCTCAGGGGTTTCTCGATTTAGTACTGGTCTCTGTAGTTACAGTCTTTAAGCCTAGGTTTGACGTCAGTTTGCTTGTCTTTTTTAAAAAATATTTCTTGTGTTTCCTAGCTTTTTTAACTTATTTTTAGCTTGAAATTTTAAGAAAAATGAGTTGTGATATTCATCAATTTCTTTTAGAATATTTTGTTACCTCTACTTTGATTGGAAGAAAATATAAAAAAAAAACTTATCTTGTTAAGTCTCTTTCTTTTTTGGCATTTACTTTGCATTGTTATTTGAAAAATAAATAAGCATAGTGTTGTTTTTTCTTCTCATCTTAAAAGCATTTCAAAAGAAAATAAGAAAGATAATCCTTCTTTGCTAATGTTCTTATAAGTTTATTTTTTCGCAAGAGTATTAACAACATCAATTGCACTACCGCACCCCTTTTGAGTGAATGAAGCCAGTAAAAAGAATGCTAATTAAAATTAACTAGACTTTTGATGTTTGTAGGGTCAACCAACTAGTTTAGGGTTAGGGCCTTGAATTAGGTTGGAGAGGAAACTCTTCAAGGCCGTTAAATCAAACATTGGAGTCTGAGTTAGGGAGTGTAAAAAGTCCAGTAAACATGAAAGTTATCTAAGACGCCCCTCTAACATAGGGGCTAAACACGAGGTCGTGTGTGGAAAGGTAGTGGAGATAACCCCTCTAAAGTTGGACCAAGTGTAATGGGGAACGCATATAGAGGACTAGTCTTGGGATTATGTTGATCTCATTTTCCACGTATCTTTGTGGGTCTCGAATCCATTCGCGATCCTCAATCATTTTCTGGAACACTTGCTTTTGATAACCTCGATAGGTTTTGGGCTTGATACCCTACTCATTGCAGTCCACCCAACTGTCGACTGTACCCGCCTGGTGATTTTTCGCGAGATGGAAACTTAGTTTCCTTTATTTTAGGGACTTACATAGGTGACTATAGTGGTATACCACAGTACCTAGGGAAGACGTTAGGCCACTCTTTGCAGGGTATACCCGGAGGGTACTTCCGTTTTTTAGTTTCACTTGCACCAGTAAATTTCTCTAGTGTTGGTTGGCGTAATTGTTCTTCCTACTAGTTAATCGTTTGCTTGATTTTCCTTTATGAGATTTTAGTGTGTGCTCTGTGCTCCATAGTTTTCCATAGTGAGTTATTCAGTCATTGATTTTGGTCTCTTACCCAAGGTGGTAGACCACCCACTCTGCCAGTCATGAGGACTTTTTGGTCTTCCGCTTAAAAACGTGGAGCCGCCTCTTTATAGGCATTGTTTTTATACTAGTGGTTCGCCAAAGTCAGTGTGTCAGACTTTTACGAACTTGAAGGATCCCACAAGGGGAGAACCTATGCATAATATCTTCATGGATAAATTTCTTGATGATACCAACCAAGGAACACCTTCACAAGGGGATTCTTATTATTTTCCTTTCTTCAGAAACAATGGTGTCCCTTTGATGGCCACTTTGTACATTCCTGGGTTGAATGTGGGACTACCGGTTTGGTTGGGTACCGTTCCAAATGTCCCAAATGCTCTTGATGATTCTCAGTTAAGCACTTTATGTCATGGGAATCATGTTGATGTTCCTTCATCATTGAATTCTTCTCCTCCTTGTTCTCCCACCTCTGGTGAAAGTATAGTTACTAGTAATCGGAAGTCTAAATGAAGTTGAAAGAGGAAGAATAGGAAGAAGAGGTCATCAACCTCTACAATTTATGTTGAAGACCAGCACCCACCCTCTGTAAGTCATGATGGGGGCAAGCACCCACCCTCTGCAAGTCATGCTAGGGGAAATATTCCAGTCACTGCTAATCATACTGGTAATAGGTATGTAGCCTCTGCAAGTCATGTTATTGACCCATCACCAACCTCTACAAGTCATGTTGGAGATGTGCAACTAGCCACTGCTAGTCATGTTGGGGGAATTGATTCTGTTGAGAAAGCTAGATAGATAAGACGTAAGCCTAAGTTCCCTTGTAATCTTTGCAAGGGAGATCACCTTACTCATCTATGCCCTAACATTCTAGAGGTACAAATATTGTGGTCCCTATCTGCAAGCTCTTCTGATTCCGAGTCTTCTGAGGTTTCCACACAGTCTATTCAACCATTGGTTGAGAAAGTGGGCATGACGATGCAATCATCGGTTCATCCCACTCCTATTTTGGGGGGTGAGGTGCCTTTAGACCATGTAGTATCATAGCCTATTCATCCATTGGTTGAGAAATTGGTCATGTCAATGCAGTCAGCTTCTGATCCCGCTCCTCTTTTGGGGGCTGAGGTGCCTTTAGACCATGTATTCTCACAACCTATTTAACCATTGGTTGATAAAGTGGTCACACCAACGCAATCTTCGGTTGATCCCACACTTCTCTTGGATAGTGTCGAGCCTACCAAAGTGGTCACACCAATGCAGTCTTTATCTTATCCCAGTCTTCTCTTAGGGAGTGATGTGTCTACCGACTACGTTTTTAGCATTTCTAGCTCAGTACTTTCAGAACAAGGGGGCATTCCGCTCGTTCCAAGCACACCCCCTCCAAACCCTAGGATGGTTTCCTTTAATTGGAATGATCTTTTTGAGCCTCGTCTTCCTTCTTCTACACCTTTTCAAATAAGGGTTGAAGTTAATTCAACAAACATTTATCGATGTATTGTGGATGAAGGAGCCTCTGCAAGTATTTTATCCTCCTTTGTTTGGAAAGTCTTGGGATCTCCCGATCTTGTGTCTGCTTCGCATGAACTATTGGATTTTGACAGACGTTCTAGTGAATATTTGGGGGTTCTTCCTAAGTTGCCTATCTCGTTAGGTGGGAAGACTATCCTTGTTGATGTTATAGTGGTGCAAGGCTCGTTAGATTTAAATATGCTTCTTGGGCATGATTATGTATATGCTATGAACATTGTGGTGTCTACTCTCTTCCGAGTGATGCATTTCCCTCATAATGGAAGCATTGTCACTATTGACCAAATGGAATTTGATAATCACCATCCTAATTCGACATTAGTTCAGGCTACCCCTTTATATGTTCCTAGTGTTCGTGTAGACTCTACCCTGCCACGGGTTAATTATGTGGCATCTTATCCTCATTGTTCAATTACTTCTAAGTAGGAACCTATGCAATCATTTTTTCCTTCTTGAGACTTGGTATCAGCAATTGATCCATTGGTTTATTCAATGGGGGCATGGGAGCCCTTTCTTCCCCCTCTTGGTCCAAGTGATCTTGAGTCTCATTTTGAGTCTAATCTTGTTGTTTGTAGATCTTCAATCCCTCATGTTTATGATTCTTTGTTGATAGACTCTGTCGGTCCTGGACAGAGCCTCCATCGTCATATGGAATATGGTCAGTTTACTTCACCCTTTGGGACTTTTGACCCTCATTTGCGTGATTCTCATATTTTTTATTGCCTTCAAATGAGGCTATCCTTGAAGCCATGACTACGGTTTCTATACCATGGGAAGACTTACACTGTGGTTTGTGTTTTCTTCCCTTTTGGTAGACTTTCCAAGTTGACTATCAAACATACTCTTGGTCAAAGCCTAGCAGTGGGATCTATCTGAACCAATTTCACACATGAGTCATAGCCCCCTGGAGTCTTATGCAATCCCTTTTCAGACTCTCTAAACATGAAAAGATTGTCGAGCAATCTTGTTTCCCTTCATGCTCGTCAAACTAAAATTTGAAGGCACGTCTGTCTGGTGGTAGTTTACCCATTTTTAGGTCTAAATGGTCAATTGTACAAACAAATGTATACCCTAGGAACTTTGGTTTGCTAGAAGAGTATTCTTAGGTATAAGTTTACCCCTTTCTCGGGCCCGAGGAACTAAATTTATGAAAAAGGAACCTCCATGGAGTCCATAGTTAAGCTCTTTTTAGACTCCATAAAAGTGAAACGATCATCAGGTCAGCTTATTTCTTCACTCTCGTTAAACCGGTCCAGAAGAACATCCATTACAGAGTCCATAGTTAAGCTCTTTTCAGACTCCTTAAAATTGAAAAGATCGTTGAGTGACCTTGTTCTTTCACACTCGTTAATTGGTTCAGAAAAACATCTATTGGCATGAGTTTACCCCTTTTTCTGGCCTATAGATTAAGGAGGAAAAAGGTACACCTCAGGATATTAGTCTTGTCAAGAGAGTTATCCTCATTAAATTTCACCTTTTTGGGGCTAAGGAGACTAAATCTAGAAAAAGGAAGCGAGTCCATAGTTAAGATCTTTTCAGACTCCTTAAAATTGAAAAGATTGTCGAGTGATCTTGTATTTATCACACTCGTTAAAATGGTTTTTAATAGACGTCTTTTCGGTTCTAATTTATCCATTTTTTGAACCGACTAGACTATCTTCGAAAAATATACCCCAGTGGAGTCTTCTTTTGTGTTTTTTCAGACTCTCTAAAAATGAAAAACCATCGAGCTTACCTTCTCTGGGCTCGTTTAAAATTACATTGAAGGACGTTATCATTGTGTCCTATTCATCACATTTTCATTCCTACGTCTTTGGTCTAATGTCAGCTCCATGTTGCTATCAACTAAACCTTTGAAGCATTCCTTATATGCAATCCTTGTAGCACTTTGCCTCTGCGTCTTGACACCTTGACCCATGGAGGATTTTTCCTGAGTGTCCTTTTCCTGCACATGTTTCCTTGCTCTGAGCATCAGTGTGTTCCTTGCACTTGGAACTAGTATGTTTGTGACACTCGTTCCTCCTTTGTAACGTAGCATTATTTTATTCTTTTTAAAGCTTTCAAAATATTGAAAAAGTAAAAAAAAAAAAAAATATACCCCGAAAAGAGGATGGGAAAAGTATTTTCTTTTTATGGAAGAACAATGAGTCTCCCTTGGACAAATCACATCCTTTAATTTGTTCATCAAGATCTAGGATTTAATATGACCTTTAGGAAGTTGTTCTCGTAACGTAGAGTCGTGTCCTCCTCTGTTTGGTTATTCTTCCAAACATATGAAGAGTTTGTGTTGCATCCTGCATCATGAACTTATGTCAATGTCATTCTACCTAAGTCTCATCATTCATTGTGCTATTTTCTAGGGGAAGTTTTACCCAACTTGATTCGGCCCTTCTGCAATTTTTCTCTTGTCCTCATGCCCAGCCATCCTGAAAGTCCAATCAAATTCTTTGTTCATAATCAATGAAGTTCTCTGCCTGATCAACAAGATCCTCTTGTCTATTCCCCGACAAGCCGTCGAAGACCTCTGGGTAGTGAATTTGTACACTCACATTACACTCCTACCCGCGTTTTGAAGATCTTGAAGTAGTTGCTCGAGCTTTGAAGGCCTCATCTCCAGCCATCGAGCATCATTAGCTTCTTGAAGATGGATATTATTCATGTATCTTTTGATTTTGAGATGTAGATCCGTTGTGTACTACTCGCGGCTACACTTTATATATTTATATGATATGGATCTGCAATGTATTTGATTGGTAGCCATGATTTATTTCATCCCAACCATGGGTATGCCTGTCTTGGTGAGACAATTGTTATTTTGCAGATGGCACTTCCTGAACTCTGGTCTCGGGCTCACTCGCTTTGTACCTTGGTAAAGATTTGTAATGTATTTCAGCCATCAGATTCTCTTCTAACCTCACACATTAGGGGGCATCTATTATAACCCTAATTTTCACCAGACATGCATACCTAGCAGCAGGCCATCTTACTTACTATTTTTTCCAAGCCAATACTAAATAGCTCTTCTTAAAAACCAAATTTTTGAAGATGTACGCACCCTGCACCACTACTTCCCACATATGTATGCCAGTTGCATCACTAATGCCCATGTATGAATGCTCGTTGCACCATTACAAGCCGCGTATACCCACAAAAGTTGCAAAAAATAAAAAGTTGCATGGGACTACAGGCTTTTGGGTAGTTTCCTAACCAATTGACCACCCATAGCCCGTCACCAAACCAAATAACTATCCTTTGGGCATATAAAAGAAGGTGTTGGGGTCCCATTCCAAAGAGAAGCATGAAAGCATTGAAACTCTGTCCATTTCATAATCCCCCCTTGCCCCAAGAATTTTCATCCACATTGTGAGTTTTGAGTCAGAATTCCCTAGTCTTACCCTTTTTCCTCACCCATAAGCCTATGCCCATTCTCTAGAGAAAAGAGTGAAAGAAGAAGGATACATGGAAGCAGTTGGAGCTTGGTGAAGAGGAGCCTAGGACCAGGTTCGAGGAGCAGTCGTCGATCTCATTTTGTAAGTGACTTTGTGAGATTAATATAAAGAAGTACTTTTTCCGTCCCGCCACATGATGTGTTCAATCTTGATATTTGATTTACATTTTGTTATGACATCTAACCTATTAATCCATATATACAATGCATGTTCGTAGTTTCTTGTTTGTCTTTTGGTGAATGTAGGTCAGCCTTGGGAAGATATTTGCAGTCGAGGAACAACCAAATGCAAAGGGATCGACACCAGACGTAGAGTTTAAGGTAAGACTATCGGATCCCTATACTCTGTACTTTATACATGAATGTGGGGCATTGTCGGGATAGTTTTTAAAAGTAGGAGACTTTAGATGGTTAGCTCTTCCTGCACTTTAGAACCCTAGTGTAGTTTGTAGGGGGGTTTTCCCACTATAGCACTATCAATTACTCCATGAGGGTTTCCATGTTGTTTAAGGGTTGAGAAAGGGGTTTTTTTTTATTTTTCTATTAGTGTTGTGAACTGTCCTTTTCTTTTGCTACCAGTTTTAAAATTCACATCCATGATGTTTTGAGCCTTGCTCATGAGACCAGACCATATTTCAACCTCATCCATCTTTCCCACTTTTCATAATTCACTTGTTCCACTGAATTTCTTTCCAGCGCTGTGAACCGTTACTCTGGCATTGCGAAGAGGGTGTTGTGAACCCTTTGTTCCAGCATTGTTGAAAAAACCCATCTTTCGCATCTTTGAAAATTCAACTTTAAACGAGTGAATTTTACCCCTATCCAATTTTAAAAGTGTGGTTGATCATCTGATTGAAGCAGGCTTAAATTTTCATGCATTATTAATGTTGTTAACCCATTTTATGTTGATAAAACCATGTTTAGAAGAGATTTATCCTGTCTCAATTTCATTATAACGTCCAACTACTTTTCCTTACCCCTCTTGTTTGAAGAATGCCTTGTATCATTACTAAATCTGTATAGAGTGAGGTGTATGAATTTATCTACAAGGTCATCCTATTGAAAACAGTTTTTTTCATCATAACCTATTTCCTATTTTCCCTGTTTTCACACATTTAGTTGTCATTAAAACTCACAGAAATATTTCTTATAGTAGAAGTTATGGATAGTCAAGAGCATAAGAAAAATCACAAGGTATGGGAGATTGGAAAAACATAGCCCTATGACATGCAGCTCCTTGAATCTGAGCCTTTGATCAGGGAATCCTTTCAAAGGGTAGGTTGCATCAATTTCTGTCAAAAGATGCAGAGGGGGCATCCAGAGGTAGCCATAGAATTTTCACTCAAATTAAATGGGACCTATTATCACTCTAGGAGTCCTTCCCTAACTGTGAAGGGGGTGGAGCCTGGTAACTTAACGAATTGTAAAAGGTGGATCAAGTTAGAGAACTTAATCAAGTCTCACTTATTCAAAACATGCAAAGACACACTCAGATGGACAAGGCTTTCAACCACTGTGTTCAGAAAGTTTATAAAAGGTGGATATGTGGAGGATTACTTATTATACCAGCAGAAACATATAATAAAATATATATGAATGGACAGTTATAATAAGTAAAAAATACTTGCAATTTCTAGTTTATGGATGTAATGACAAGTTGACAATTATCATACATTAGACAAACATGAAACAATGAATAATATATTCGAGTACAAGTAGAGATAAGAAAGAATATGAAGATCTAAACAATACTAGAAAAAAAAGCTTGTATTATTGATGTACAATGATAAGTCTGAGGTTACAAGCTTGGAAAGTCTCCAAAGTCGAACCCTTACATCTTCAAATGTTTTTGGCTTTATAGCCTTTACAAAAGATATCTAGATCCTGGAAAATTGGATCAAATTTACTTAAAATAGAAAGTCAAAAAAAATCATGAAAATAGGAAAAGATCCTATTTCATAGGTCAATTGATCCAGATGGATATCGGTGGCCACCCACCTTTTCCAACTGGCTCAAAACAGTTTCTGACAATTTTGGCAATTTACTATTTTTAGCAGTTTTAACTTCTGGGGCCATTTTGAGGGCCTAAATGAAGGTTTTCCTGGACCGATCTTCTCATTGATATCCAAAGGCATGATTGAGCCCCGAAAATCAATCTCCTCGATGATACCTTTCCAAATGGCTATCACATGCCTAAAATGGAGATAGTATGCAAAATTTACGACTCTGGGAAGTTGATGTACTAACTTACCCAAACGGGGCCCACATGACTTTTGGCACTTCATCTCCTAGGGTTAGGTTTTTGGATGTCTAGGGTTTTGGAATTCCTTTTTATTGTAAAAATTCCTTTAGAGCCTCATTGTAATCTTCTTCTTACGAATGCATGCAGCCATCACTTCTCTTCTCAGAGATAAGTCGCCACCATTCCAGCAAGCTTGTTTCCGCTGCATTTTACAGTTTCAGCTTATTTCATTATTGAATAGAAAACCATTTTTACTGTGTCTCTGTTATTTTTTGTTAATCACCTGTTAATAATCTGTATTCATTTCGTTCTTCTCATAAAATCCGGATCAATGGTATCAGAGCGGTCTGCTCCTTGTCATCTTAATGCATGTCCCCAACGAGGTCAGAGTACAAAGAGTTGGGTCTCGAGATTGTTTCTCTTGAGGACAGAAGCTCTCGCATGCCCAAGCAACCTCTCATTGCAGGAGAAAAGAAATATGATGGGACAGGATATCCTTTCAAACTGTTGATTGAGGAATCCCTCACGCAACAGAAGAACGAGATGATGGATAGTTTCATGAAAATCCTTCGACGGCTACCAGCAGGTGATGCATCTTCTTCGAACGGAGGCGCCACCCACTTCAAGCTACAAATAAACTTTGATATTCCTATATTTGAAGGTCAGATAGATGCAGATGTTGTAGACAAGTGGTTGAATCTACTAGAAGGGTATTTTTCTGTCCATAACTTTTCGAATAGAGAAAATATTACTTTTGCACTCCTCAAAGGCGTTCCCCATGTCGAAGATTGGTGGGAAACTTTCTATGAGCAAAAGGAAATAGAGGAAACTTAATTATTTTCAGTGATGGCCACCTGGGAATCCTTCAGGGATGCTATTAAGGAACAATATTGTTCACGTTTGAATCGTCACCAGGTGAGCAAAAATAGGAACGCTGGCATGCCCTGTTGGGCTTGGCAAGGCAGAACAGGATGTTGTAGAGCAAAAGGGTTAACAGAAACAGAAACAAACTATAATCTAACTACGAAC
>JZKD02S2263828.1:249419-272593 GCA_000966675.3 Picea glauca
GATGAAAGAACTCTGGGTTACACTGTTGATGAGTTGTTTGTCAAAGGCTGAGCTCTGAGTCATCTGGACAACGTAACAATGCTTTGAATTCCCTGTTGAAACAATGAGTCCTCACTTCCTTTTATAGCCATTTCAAGGGCGGTCTTGTAACCATCTCTCGGTGTGAATAGGGGCTCATTAGGGTTCATTAATCGCCGAATTTGCAGAGCCGACTCTGATCTGAGGGTCAAATCACTTTGGGGGCCGGTCCATAGGAGATCGAGAGGCTGACCTAGGAAATTAATGCACTGTATTAGCAGATGCGTGGATTTTTGTGTGGACAGTCGCGCGTCGGGCGCGCATGTGCGCATAACACATTTTTGTCCCGTGCATGTGCGCGCGCATCAAGCTGATGTAAAGCGCCCTTCAATTTTTGGTTACTTTGTATAGTTTTTTGCCCTTCTTGAGTGCTGTGAAATTAATTTAGTGCCATGAGTGACTTCATTGCTGTTTTGCTGATGTTGATTTCTTGTCGCCATGTGCAGACGAAATTTCAGTGATAACAAATACTACCCTGTCGGAAGTTATGACGACCTGTATACCAAATGGACCACACTGTGGCAAGAAAGAGACCAAGTAGTGCCAGATTTCACAAATATCTTCCATACCTTGCGCACCAATATGGGTATCAAAGATTCAGAGCAACATATGGTGCTCAAGTATCGCAGTTCTCTGCATAGATACATCTAGACCAAAATGGAATTTTTGGACATCTCATCATTGGGCGTGGCCTACCGATATGTCGTCAAAATTGAGCAGAAGCTCAAACAAAAGATGTGGCGATTTGGGCCTGGGAACCCCGCACAACAAAATCCAGGAAAGGGCAGCCCCAACCCACAGAACAAAGGACAGATTAAATATGGACATTATCAGGATAACCAGTCCAAGCCACAAGGAAAGAAGGACACCGGAAAGACAAAGAAAGATACCGGGAAGTGGTGCAACTTCCATAAGATCCCTTGGCATAACACTGTTGACAGCCACTCAAAGTAGTCGTTAGTGGTTGAATTTAAAGCCTCTGAATCAGATGCAGATTCTGACTCTGAGCCAGAATCAGAAAGGGGAATATGGATCATTGACACGAAACCCAGTGCCACTGTTGCTACCACCAAGCTCCAGCCTGGTGAACCAGATGAGCCAGAAGAAGGAGAGAGCCTCTTCCATTCACAAATGTGGGTAAAAGGCACCCCACTACACTTCATCATTGATAGCAGTAGCTAGAAGAACCTCATCTCAGCAGAGGTCATCAAGCAGCTAGCCCTACCAACAACATCGCACCCACAACCCTACACCATTGGATGGCTCCGCCAAGGAAGTGATCTCCATGTCAACCAATAGTGTTGACTGTCGTATGGCATCAACCCCTTCAAAGATGAGGTATTGTGTGATGTTTCTCATCTCAAAGTTTGTGATGTTCTTTTGGTCCAACCTTATTTATGGAAACGTCATGATGTATATGAGTCTAGGCCTCGTAGTGTTATTATTAATTTGAACAGGAAATTATACAGGATACCCGAGGCATTCCCACCTAGTGTTATTTCCTTGATCTCAGTTAAAAAATGAAAGAAGGTCATCTCTCAGACAGGGAAGTTTGTCTTCTTCGTGATTCTCTCTCAGAATAAGCAAAATATCACAACCATATCCAGGGTCTCTACGACCAACCTCTCCACACAACAGAAGAAAGTAGATAAGGTCATGGAAGAATACTCGGATATATTCTCCTCACCTACAGGGGTACCACTGCACTGCCAGGTCAAGCACCCCAACGATCTGACCCCCGATGCACCACTACCCAATGGGCCAGTCTATCACTGCTCTTTATTAGAGAATGAGGAGATCAAGCGACAGATCCAAGAACTTCTCCACAAGTGGCACATCCGTCCCATCTCATCACCTTGCGGGAGCCCAATCATGGTGGTACAAAAGAAAGATGGAACTTTGCGACTCTGTATTGATTATCAGGCCCTGAATAAATTCACAGTCAGAAACCAGTACTCTATTCCTCGAATCGATGACCTCCTTGATCAACTCACAAGGGCAAAATACTTCAGTAAGATTGATCTAAAGTCTGGCTACCACCAGGTCTCAATAGAAAAAACAGATGTCTGGAAGACCACCTTCAAGTCAAAGGAAGGCCTTTTTGAATGATTAGTCATGCCCTTTGGTTTGAAAAATGCTCCAACTACTTTCATGAGGATGATGGATGATATCCTGTGACCATTCACCAATACTTTTGTAGTGGTGTATCTGGATGACATTCTAATTAACAACAAGACTTGGGCCGAACACGTGCAGCATATTCAGCAGGTTATGCACACCCTGCAGTAGCACAAGCTATACGCCAACTTAGAAAAATGCTCCTTCGGCATGGACAGGGTCCATTACCTAGGATACATCATTGATCAGCATGGTGTACATGTGGATCCAGCGAAGATCCAAGTCATCCATGACTGGCCAGCCCCAACAAAACTCACTGAGCTTCAGAGCTTCTTGGTCCTTGACAATTTCTACAATAGGTTCGTGTTGGGATTCTCCCATATTTCATGGGCCCTCAGCCAAATAAACAAGGGTGGTGGTAAGGAGAAATGTGCATGGGGTCGGTCCCAACAATAAGTGTTTGATGATTTGAAGCAGCGCTTGTGCTCAGCCCTAGTACTTTTACTACCAAACCTACAGCATCCCTTTGAGATCGAGACAGATGCTTCAGACTATGTTGTGGGCATCATTCTCACTCAACATGATCACCCCATGGCCTATCATAGTGAGACATTGTCAGATAATGTCCATAAGTACCCTACTTACAACAAAGAAATGTACTCCATTGTGCAAGCCTGCCGCCAGTGGAGACATTACATTCTTGGGAAGGAGACAGTCATCCACACTGATCATAAGCCACTACAGTTCATGCAAACACAGGGAAAATTGTAGAATGACAGCCATCAAAAGTGGTCCACATACTTGCAACAATTCCACCTCAACATCAAATATAAAATAGGAAGCACCAATCGTCTCGTTGATTGCCTCAGCAGACCTCCAGTTGTGGCACTCACCATGGTTCTAGACTCCTGTGGCCATGAGACATATGGATGGCCTCAACTCTATGAGACAGACGCTGACTTCCCACTCCATTATGGGTCATACACTATCACCAATGTTGTGGGGGATAATTCTTTTGAGCTCAACATTCCTCCTTTCCTTGGCCTGCACCAATGTTCCACGTGGATCTCCTTCGCCCTTATTTCCCACCATTATTGGAAACCTCAGAAGTAGCAAAGCAGCTGACACCCACAGATCTCAACCCTGACTGCATACAACATGCATCCAATGATCATATTGTGGACACACAGATCAAGAGCACTTGACAACAAAGGATCCAGCTTTATCGAGTCATCAAACCAGGGTAGCTCTTGCACCAAGGCAAGTGGCTCACCCGAGGCCAAATTCAACAGAAATTTTCTCATCTAATGGGGGACCTCAATGCAATGGAGACCATTGCTTCCTAAGGAGGGAGGATTGATACAGATGGATATTAGTGGCCACCCACCTTTTCCAACTAGCTCAAAACATTTTTCTGACAATTTTGGCAATTTACTATTTTTAGCAGTTTTAACTTCCGGGGCCATTTTGAGGGCCTAAATGAAGGTTTTCTGGGATCGATATTCTCAATTATAACCAAAGGCATGATTGAGCCCCCAAAATGAATCTCTTCAATGATACCTTTCCAACAGGCTATCACACACCTAAAACGGAGATCGTATGCAGATGTTACGACCTCAGGAAGTTGATGTACTAACTTACCCAAATGGGGCCCACATGACTTTTTGCACTTCATCTCCTAGGGTTAGGTTTTTGGATGTATAGGGTTTTGGCATTCTTGTTTATTGTAAAAAGGCCTTCAAAGCCTCATTTTAATCTTCTTCTTGTGAATGCACGCAGTCGTCACATCTCTTCTCAAAGATAAGCCGCCACCATTCCAACAAGCTTGTTTCTGCTGCATTTTACAGTTTCAGCTTATTTCGTTATTGAATAGAAAACCAGTTTTACTGTATCTCTTTTATTTTGTGTTAAGCACCTGTTAATAATCTATATTCATTTTGTTCTGCTCATAAAATATGGATCATCAACATCTTATCTAAAATGATCTTCAAAGTCTTCAAATTCTTTGACAGTTGCAGTAGATCTTCATGAGTTGATAGATAATTCGAATTTGCCACTATTGTCAAAAAGACAGTTTTTTGCCAAAATAAGGTAGCAAACTCAATGTTCTCCTCTTGTTGGAACCCTTTAAAAATGGAACAGAAACCCAATAATGATTCCATTAATTATTATCTATCATTAGAAACTGTCCTCATGGCATTCGAATCAAGGAAACTCTGATCTGTGCAAAAATAGTAGCTTGTTGCCCTATTCTGTGCTTTTGGTGGCTAGGAAAAGATAGAAATATGTTTCTTTAATATTGACCTATATCTATCAAATAAAAATATCTTGGTACAAACTGGAAGAGGATTTTGTATATTGGTTTGTTGTGAGAAAAATCCTCTCTCAGTTCTTGGATATTCGTTTTCATTTGCCCGAGATCTTCATTTCAAAAACATGCGTCAAACAGGGAAATTATGAGATCCAAAAATTAGGGCTTAGAGATGAATTCGATTATCCCAATATATGATACATGTAGGGAAAATGAGAGATGTTATTTTTATTTGACATGTTAGCAACAAAACCCTCCTCCTGTTTCTCAAAATGATTCTCCAGTTGCTCAGAATCATCATTTCAAAATGATGACTCAACGCAGTAAAAACATACTTTTCTGCACTTTCGGTGGCCAAAGTAGCCCCGAATTTAGAGGCCCTTTTGAAAAAGGCATTAGCCACCGAAACCTGAGTTTTGACTTTTTTGAAGGAAAAAAAAATCAAATGTTTTTCAAACTTTATTTACAAGCTGGAACTCATTAAAATGAGCCCTAAAAATTTAGAAATGTATTTTTTTTCAATGACCTCCTATCACCTAAAATAAACAAATTTAACTATGTTATTTGAGGAGATAACTTCGGGCTCCTTCTGGGGATGAAATCCTTCCTGTGAGGTTTCAAGGACCACATATGATGTCTTTCCTAGAAAAATAAAATCCATAACTTAGTCTCTAGTGTTCCATTGGGCATGGAGTCAGCATTCACCTCTTTTTAAAAATCTTTCATGACCTGTGTAAAGCTCTTTGTACGTCTTCAAGACTGCCTTTATTCACACAAGGTAACTGTTGCATCTACTGAAAAAAAATAGAAGAAAAGAAATGCTTGGGAAGCAAGCTTATTTCCTACCCTACTCTACCCTAACCAACTCTGCAATTTGGTTAGGTAAAGGCATATTTCCATAGGGTCGGCCAAGAAATTTCAATACTGTAATGATCTCATCATTCTCACTGATCAACAACTGATTTTTGAAATGAAACAACAGTGAATACAAGTCATTCACACAACCAAACTCAACAGGAAACATGTGCAAGCCAAAGAAATCTGAAACGTTTAAATCTTCTGAAATGTATGATTCTATGAAGGCTGCTACTGGGTCTTTAAAACACAAATCTGAAACATGATGATCTTAAGGAAACAATTGTATATCTATGGCAACCTCTTGTTCATCCATGACTGTTCTTCTGTTAGAAGATTGATTATCTTTTGGTTCCTTTGTGATTTGAGATTGATCATCAATCATTGTAACTTCCTCCTCAGAGAAATGCACAAAAGATGATGATAGAACATATTTTACATCATATGAATTTTGATCAGCTAAGAACATGTAGTTGCATATACAATCATTGGTTACCATAGGCTCTTCCTGATTTGCAAAATGATCATAAAATTCAAACTCATACATGTCTCTGGAGTACTCTGCACATACTGAAGAATCTGATTCTGAATATGAAATATACTCACCTTCAAACTGTTGTTCCATATTTGTTTTATACTCACTGCTTTCTTTCTCTGAATCTAAATTTTACTGACATTCTGCTGGCTCAAGTAGATGTAGATTTTCAAAATCATCCTGCTCTCGAATCCTCCTGGAAACAGTGATGTTCTCCTCGATCTCTAGAGCATCTTCAAACAAGGTCGTTAAAGATGAAGGTTTTATTTCTAGTAGAAAAAGGACAAGTTCTGAACACAATCCCATAACATATTAAATCATAGCAACTTTCTCTGTAGGCCGAATCTCCAAAGGCATACCATAGTAGATACTGAAAAATCTTTGATTGAAAATAGGCAAAGTTTCATTATGTTCTCTTTTTAAAACATAGAAATCGACAAGATATGAGTCTAGTGTTTTGTGTACACCCCAATGTTTCATAAAAACATCAGTGAATTCTATCCAAGAGCCAATGGAGTCATCTCTTAAACTCTTGAACCATATAGCAGCATCTCTAATCAATGACTTAGAGAAAAATCTCATGATAAAATCCTCATGAACAATTTGAAAACGGTCAATAAAATCTTCAAAATATTCCAAGTGCCTCTTAGCTGAATCTTGATTCTCTCCAGAAAACCGAGGGAGATATTCATAACAGTCAAGAGGATAAGGATGAAGACGAGAGAGAAGCTTTAATGGCTTAAACATCTTCATCCTAATTTTGATTTGAAAGGTTGTAGGTTGATCATGAGGGATAGCAATTTGATGACAAGGTTCAGAGGTTATGGAAACAAGTGTTGAGCTCTGTATAGGTTTTTAATAAGTTTTGATTTCTCCAAGGTCACATGGTTGATCAGATTTAGAAGGAATTTAAATACAATGGTCATCTTTAAGAGCAGGTTGAGGAAAAATGACTGAATCGATATCTACAATGCAAGAACGCTGCAAATCTTCTTCTAAAGATGGATACATAAGAGAAGTCTGATAATCTTCAGAATACACAAAACAGAGGATAATTCTTTTAACATGTGAAGGGAAGAATGTGAAGGAGCTAATAAATAACAACAGCAGTTCATGAAGCAAACTAATAAACTGATACCTGGATTTAGAATTCAACTTCTTCATTTTCTATCAATTGGATCCTCCCCAGTGGATTCTTTAATGTGGAGTCGCCAGGCAAATGATTACAGTCCATTCTAATGTATGTCTCTTGTTTTCCATCAAGAAACAGATCTATGTCGTTCTCCCAGGGAAACTCTGCTTTCACTTTCATATTCCCAGCAACGCAGCCATTTTTTATCACTCCAGGAGTCCTTCCTTGACTGTGAAGAGGGTGGAGCCTGGTAACTTAATGAATTTTAAAAGGTGGATCAACTTAGAGAACTTAATCAAGTCTCACTTATTCAAAACATGCAAAGACACACTCAGATGGACAAGGCTTTCAACCACTGTGTTCAGAAAGTTTATAAAAGGTGGATATGTGGAGAATTACTTACTATACTAGTAGAAACATATAATAAAATACATATGAATAGACAGTTATAATAAGTAAAGAATACTTACAATTTCTAGTTTATGGATGTAATGACAAGTTGACAGTTATCATACATCAAACAAACATGAAACAATGAATAATATATTCGAGTACAAGTAGAGATAAGAAAGAATATGAAGATCTGAACAATACTGGAAAAAGAACCTTATATTACTGATGTACAATGAGAAGTCTGAGGTTACAAACTTTAAAAGTCTCCAAAGTCGAACCCTTACATCTTCAAATGTTTTTGGCTTTATAGCCTTTACAAAAGATATCTAGATCCTGGAAAACTGGATCAGATTTACTTAAAATAGAAAGTCAAAACAAATTCATGAAAATAGGAAAAGATGGTATTTCATAGGTCAACATCTTATCTCAAATGATCTTCAAAGTCTTCAAAGTCTTTGACAGCTGCAATAGATCTTCATGAGTTGATAGATAATTCAAATTTGCCACCTTTGTCAAAAAGACAGTTTTTTGCCAAAATAAGGTAGCAAACTCAATCTTATCCTCTTGTTGGGACCCTTTAAAAATGGAACAGAAACCCAATAATGATTCCATTAATTATTATCTATCATTAGAAACCGTCCTCATGGAATTTGGATCAAGGAAACTTGGATCTGTGCAAAAATAGTAGCTTCCTGCCATGTTATGTGCTTTTGGTGGCTAGGAAAAGACAGAAATATGCTTCTTTAATATTGACCTATATATCTCAAATAAAAAAATATGAGTACAAAATGGAAGATTATTTTGTATATTGTTTTGTTTTGAGAAAAAATCTCTCTCAGTTCTTGGAGATTCATTTTCATTTGCCCCGGATCTGCATTTCAAAAACATGTGTCAAAGAGGGAAATTTTGAGATATGAATATTAGGGCTTAGAGATGAATTGTATTCTCCCAATATATGACACCTGTAGGAAAAATGAGAGAGGTTATTCTTCTTTGACATGTTAGCATCAAAAACCTCTGTTCGTTGCTCAAAATGATTCTCCAGTCACTCAGAATCATTATTTGAAAATGATGACTCAGCGTAGTAAAAACATACTTTTCTGCACTTTCGGTGGCTAAAGCAGCCCCGAATTTCACGTTTAAGCCACCGAAAGCTAAGAATTTCGATGGCTTAGAATCCCTTTTGAAAAGGAATTAGCCACTGAAACCTGAGTTTTGACTTTTTTGAAGGAAAAAACAAATCAAATTTTTTTCAAACTTTATTTACAAGATGGAACTCATTAAAATAAGCCCTAAAAATTTGGAAATGTATTTTTTTTCAATGACCTCCTATCACCTAAAATAAACAAATTTAACTATGTTATTTGAGGAGATAACATGACCAAAACCAAAGTGGGGATGTTAGAATTTGAAGTTTCATAATTGTCCATCTTTGTTGCAACAAAGATACCCAACATCGGAGAAAAGTGGTTCAAGGCAATGTCATTAAATTCTTCCTTCTCCAAGGAATTCCTTAAGCCAGAGTGTCAGGGAGACAACTTATCCAAAGGGGTACCTAGAATCCACATGCTTCAAGGTTTTGATAATATGCTGAAGGTTATCGAAAGGTATTTCACCTGTGAGGGGAGATTTAACATGGTATACCAATACCACATCATGCTACTATTAAACTTCACAGGGAAAGAAGCAATGAACCTCCCTTTTTATCTATTTAGAAGCATTGGTAAGATTGCTGACAAAGTTCAATCCAAGTCTAAGAAAGTATACACTAGTGTATTTCACTCTTGCCTTATTAAAATGTTGTTGATGGAAGAGTTGAGAAAGAAAAAAACTGATTGGGAAACATTCCTCACTTCATCACGGTTTCAGCTAAATGTTGCCCCCACCCCACAGTTCAAGATACAAAGTCGTACTCTTGTTGAAAGGATTGTGTGTTCATAGGTTAGCAAGAAGAAAAGAGGTGTTATGACTGATACAAATGATAGATCCATAAATAAAATAGAAGTAGGAGGGCCTTCAATACCTTCACATAGGGAAACTTCACCCATGGAAAATCCCACTCCTATGGAGGTGCCTTCAAGCAAATCCATAGGCCTGAGAGGAAGAAAGCTTGTGTTTCATTCACCCATTGTTGTAGAGAGCATTAAGCCTAGGATGCCTTTTACTAGAGCAACAGCCAAGCAAAATGTTTATGAGAAGGATGATATAGCAGAAACTTCAGTCCAGAGGAAAGGTAAATCCAAATCTTTTGAGAAACCCATTGAAATTGTTGTTATCACTACTCCTAAAGATGAAAGCAATCCCACTTTCAAGAGGCTCAAGAGAAAACTTAAATAAGCAAGGGAAAAAGTTGATAAACTGAAAAAGGAAGACATGAATTCAAGGTAGAATATTAAAGGAGTGATGGGCATGTACCATGAGACCATTGATAAGGCCATATTTTTAGCAAAAAGATTCCTACCCCTCCACAGGCAGCTCAGAAATCTCTACAGACAAAACAAATCTCATCAAGCTCAAATCATAGAGTTAAAGGCATAACTACATCCCTTTAAAGAATAATTGGCCAAGAGAAACTTGGACATGCTATCCAAGGTTTCTACCAGGAGAATCTCTAGAGTTAAAAAATGATGTTGAACCTCCATAACCAGCATCAATTTTGTCAAATTTCATGTTTTATGCATTTCACAAATTTTTTAGGATGGATTTGTTTTGTAAACCATAATTAGCTACTTGTATTTTTTCTTATAGTTAGGTACCAAGATTATGAAGTTGTTACAACATTTTGGGACACTTGAGACAGTTTTGGGATGTTTTAAGACTTTGTAAAATCAAACAAACCACTACAAAAAAGTTCCCAACGCCTAGCATTGCGAACTCATGTTTTGCATTTTTTGGAGGGATTAACAAATTCCATATGTCAAGATGGATGCGTACCAGTTTTTTTAAGATCAATTGTGAGCTAGGAGGCCACCTGCCAAAGGAAAATGCACTCAAATGGAAACATCATCAGCTATAAAGAAGATGTTTCAAACGTTGCCAACATCATCCTAAAATATAGCATTATGTTTTCTTTATGTTATACAGTTGTAGCCAAGCCACCTTTAGGAACAAGAATCCTATGAAGGAATTTTCATTCGAATTGTAAAGTTTTCAATGACAATATAGGATATAACATGAGAATTGTAAGACTGAAGAGAGGTTCAAATGGTTGGAGAGAGCACTCATATTTTGATATTGTCTATGTAGCAGAGAAATTTGTCCTATTGTATGGATCAGACCTAAGACACTTTGGATAATGGAAATCAGTCATGTTTCTCATCATCTTTTTGCTATCTTATTCTGATTACAGTCTGATTGAATGATTCATCTGGTTGATTGTATCTTTGTTGCAATGAATGATTTATTATGATATTGTTTACAATTATATTAGAGTTTTTATCTTTGATTTTAAGAAGTTCTTAGCTCAGAAATTTTTTTCTTCATATGTGTGTTATTACTACCTGATGTATATGATATGCATATTACATGTTTCTTATCAAGTCTTCCACCTATCTACCTTATCTCTTAAAACCTGATCTGAAGTTATTCAAGGCCTTGTTTGTTGGTGTATATTGTATGGATTTATCTTTTGTTGACATTCTCTATTGATTTTTCCATCCATTTGCCACCTTTTATAACATTTATCTTTCACATTTTGATGGGTATTGGGCTTGCACTTACAACAGTCTAAGTGTGACTTCTAGTGCTAACAGGTTGATCATTTTTTATTGGTACAAGTTGGTTACAGGTTGTTGGAATAGATTGGTATAGGTTTACAGTGGTGTATCTCATAGTGATAGTGTGGCAGTGGTTTCACCATTTATTTGACACTTATATTTCAGGGCGACGGGATGGGGCAAGGAAAGGAGTTTGTAGCATCCTTCCAGTTGGTGCCAGAGAATCAGGGATTTGGAGCTTCATTCAGGTTGGAGCATGAGAACTAGGTGGTTGTAGCCACCTTCCAGTTGTATCCAAAGAACATAGGGGGTTGTAGCCTCCTTCTGGTTAGTGTTGAAGAATTAGGGAGTTGGAGCTTGCTTCAGGTTGGATCCTGAGAACTAGGTGGTTGTAGTTGAAGAACATAGGGGTTTGTAGCCTCCTTTTGGTTGTAGCCTCCTTCCGGTTAGTGCCAAAGAATTAAGGAGTTGGAGCTTCCTTCAGGTTGGAGCCTGAGAACTAGGTGGTTGTATCCACCTTCTGGTTGTAGTCGGAGAGCATAGGGGGTTGAAGCCTCCTTCTAGTTATAGCTAGAGAATTGGGGATTTGGAGCTTCCCTCAGGTTGTAGCCTGAGAAACTAGGGGGTTGGAGCCTCCTTCTAGTTGGAGCTGGAGAATTGGAAGTTGGTGCTTCCTTGAATGTAATTCTTAAAGACATATAAGAAAATCATTTCATGTTTTTCTCTCGCATTGGGTTTCCACATAAAATATTGGTGTATTGTGCATTGTGTGGATGTGTCTATTATTGTCCATTATGCATTGATGGATGTTAATTTTTTATGATGCAATAATATATTAATTATGAACTGATGAACATTGTTGAATAAGTTAAAGGAATATACATTGTGTTTAAAAGGATTAATAAGTGGTATTAATTTCTCATTATTGATTCACCCTCCCTCTCAGTAATCCAACAATTGGTGTCAGAGCGGGTTCCTTCAAAAGATCGTTTAACCACTAGAAGGAGATCATGGAATTTATTGAGAATGGACTACCAATGTTTGATGGTCAAAGTGGTCTAAAGTATGAGATGTGGAGCATAAGAACAAGAGTATGATATGTGGAGCATAAGAACAAGAAAATTTTTAGAGGCACAGGGATATGATATTTGGTATTCAGTTGTGACAGGATATAATGCTACAAAGAAAGAAAAGACTACAGCCAAGAAGGAATTGAATAAGAATAACAAAATTGCAATGGACTTCATTTTGGAAGGACTATGTGATTCAGTTAAAGACAAGGTGGGTAAATGTTCATCGGCTAAAGAACTTTGGGATAAGTTACATGATATCTATTCTTCACCCAAAAAAGAGTAAGAGAATTCCAAAGAAGATGCAGTTACAGAACATGAAGAAATATGTTCATCATGTCAAACAGATTCAGAAGAAGAAGAGTATGTAATCAACAGAAGTATGTTTTTTTTCTTTAATTGTGAAAAACATGGACATCTTGAAATTGAATTCTCTAAAGGTAATGAGACAGAAAATTCAATTGAAATAGAAGACAATTATGAAGAAGAACTAATCAGTTCTTTAGATGAAGTAAAGAAAGAAAGAGAAGAAAACAAGTCACTCAAGAAAGAATTGATGAAGAAAAAGGAAAGTGTTAAAGGTTCTGAAGAATCTCAGCGGGTCATCAAGAATTTAAGAGCTCAAATAGAAGAGGCCAAAAGAATTGAAGAAACTCTAGAATATCAAAAGAAGTGTTTAGAATCCAACATAGCAGCACAAAAGGAAGAAGCAGAAAAGAGAGAAAATATATATACAGATCATCTCAACGAAAGAATCAATTACTTAAACCAGCTTGAGGAAGAGTTTGGTCAAGAAGAGAGAAGACTCGAAGAATAAATAATTACATTGAAAATCCAACTTGAAGAAGAAAAGAGAACAAAAGAAGTCATGAAGTCTCATATAATGAAGAAATAAGAAGAGGTTGAGAAGCTTGAAGAATAATTTGTCACACTAAGAATCAAAGTCTTCAAGCTCAACAAGAACGTTGAAGACACAAAAACATCCACATTAGCAGTAGAGAATGAAGAGAAGAATTCTAGGTTGCCAAAAAAGAAGAATGAAGAAAAGAGCAAGAGTTATGCAGAAGTACTCAAAGGAAGGAATCATGGTCAACCAGAATCTAAGAAAACTAATAGATATGCATCTCCAATAATACCCTCCACATTCAAGCCACAAAGAAGCTTCAATCATGATAATCCAAGGTAGGAATTCAACAAGACTACACCATTCACTCTTGGGTATGAAAATTTATTTTATGGTCATTGTTTTTATTATACTAACTTTGGACATAAGGTTGCAGATTGCAGGGTTTATGGAAGAAATGTTAAATCAAGAAATGTTTATGTGGACCCACGTAGCATTGAATGTTACAAATGTCATAACTATGGACACATAGCTCATGATTGTAGAAGCACGATTAATACTTCCATGAAAGAGAAAATTGATATCATACATAAGAAAGTATGGAAAAGAAAACAGGAAGAACAGGTGAACGAAGACTAGGTCCCAAAGATCGCAATATTAGAAATAATACGATATTGTTGGCATAGGGGCAGACCCAAGGTTCAACGCTTCAACAAATCACCAAAAAAACCCTAACTATCGGCCCTTTCAGCAACACCTGTGAAGCAGATGAAGTCTCACCTGAGGTAGATGCAGGGGGGGTTGTAGGAAGAAGATGTTTGCAACCTAGCTGGGACACAGATCTTTGATTATAATACTTTAACAGAGCACTTAGCAATTCATATTCATTAGTCTTTGATCTTTATTCACTTCGTAGGTTCAAACCCTAATTACATAACAACACAGTATTCAACAAGATCTAAAACGTTCAAGCACTTAGCACATATAAATAGATCATATCTAGCATTCAGTCACATTACTAAGCACTAAGATACTATATCAAATGCATTCAACATACATAAAGATAACAGTACTAAGCATAAATCACATTAAGCACACATAGCACCCATAACATAGGATATACGTGGTTCACCCCAAGTGCGGGGCTACATCCACCAACTCTTCTTCTTCTTTATTATCATCTGCCAATCTTCTTACATGCACAGATCCCAAAAACCCCACTCCACATAGGACAGGAGATCTGCGCACACCTCACCAAATCCTCCTTCCCCGAGTTAGGTCACAACACAAATCCTTTTTACACAATCTACACACCAGCTTCTTACAATCACTTTCACTTGTCTCTACAAGTCCTAACACATAGCATGCACAAAGCCTCTAGCTCTACACTAAGCCACAAATATTCACTACTACTTCACTTAACACATTGGCCCCTTCTTACATCACCTAGATATATATTTTTATATTACAAAATGGACCTAAACATGAGTAAACCCATGGGCCGACATCCCATACCTGTTACATAAACCCTAATCCTAAAAATCCATAAAACGGGGGTCGATATCTCGTGATCTCCATTTTTTCTTCAACCAGCATGTCTAAGTCCCAAAATTGGTCACATGACCCAAGTTCTCCAAAATATGCTCAAGGGCCAACATGCCCCCAACACTCACATGTGACTCTTCCCGAGCCACTCTGATCTGGGTAACTTTTCCTCGAAGGCCTCGAGATTAGCTAGAGCTACTTCTACCTGTTGCTTGGCCAAAGCCTCCTGAATGACCTTCTCAGTGATAGGTCCTTCCAATCATTGTTCAACTGAAGTGACTACTTGTTCTAGTTGTGCACCTTGTCCTTCAATTTCCTCAAAAAGTGTGCAAGCTTCATCCTGCATTGGCTGGAGTCTTTGGGTCACTTCCATGACCTTGCTTTGAATGGCATGGGCCTGTTGTTGAACCATGCATTGTTCCTAGGCTCTTTTCATTCTCTTGATCAGTGACAGTAGCTTCAACTACGCTTGCACTCTTGCTTCTTGCTTCTTTTCCTCTTGGAGCTATGACTCCAGTGTCCTAAGCTCAGGGTCCTCTGCAAGGAACTCATAGGTCTGCACACTTAGACTACTGATTTGGTTTCATTATAAGTCTAATTCCTTGATTCTCTCAACTTCTCTCCTTGCAATTTCTTCTCTTAGATCTTGCACTTCCTGCAGAGTGCTTGGCACTATCTATAATTCCAGTTCTGTTATTCTTTGTTGGAGTTGTTGAATGGCTTCAGCAAGATTCCCCACTTGACTTTCCATAGGGTCTTCTTCCATATGTTATAAGCCCATCACAGAGTAAACTGCTTTGTGACTGCTTCTTTAACTCCAATCTTCTCTATGAGTAGCTTTTCTTTATCCTTCTGGATCTGCGCTCTATCCTCTGTGAATTTTTCTTGGCAGTCATCTTTTACCTGTTGTGCAACCTGGAGTTTCTCTATGGCTTCCTCCTTTGCTTGCTTCAATGCCTCTGTGGCTTGTTCTTTTTCCTCCTGGATACGTCGAATGTGAACCTCTGCCACATCTGCTATTCTTCATAGCTGGGAAGGCTCATCTCCCAACTCTATTCCTTTTGATGACGGGGGCACAGTAGAGACTACGCAGCTGGAGTAGAGGGCTTATTGTACCCCTTTCAACTCTGCTACAATTCTTTCATACATGGTCTCTTGTTTGGCTTCACTGCGTTGTAAGATATCTTTTGATGTATCTGATACGACAACGATGATGAGGTCGATTTCATCTACCGTGAGCATAGTCTGCAACTTGGGCTTACTAGATTTTGATTTCTTCCACAATGTAGGTTTCATTGGGGAAACCTTTATTTTCTTGGACATCTCTACCTCATCAATGGGATTCCTAGGTGGTGTTACTTCACCCATATTTTTCTTATCTTCTTCCCCTTCATTCTCTTCTTTGTCCACTTCGTCACCTCCTCCCCCTTGAAGTGAATATGAACCAATGTCTTCTGATACGTTGTTTATTTCCTGTACCTCTTCCTTCTTTTTCTTCCTTCTGCTACTAGGTGCATCATATTCTTCCTGAGTGACCATAGAATTTCCAATGAGGTCAAGGTCGGACAGTTCTGCCTGGTCAACTAGTACTAGGAATTCTTCAGGGCACTCCTTGGTTATTTCTTCTAGTTCCTCCTCCATGAGATTATAGTAATATTGAAGTTCTTCTTTATGTTTGTCTCAACGCACAATGATATAAATAAAATTTCTATCTGCATGGAACTTCACAATTGGTCTGAACTTGTCCAAGGTGTTCTACGTCATATGAGGGAAAGACCCAATATCCCTCTTCAACTGCAGGTAATAGGTGTGGAACACCGTGTTTGACTGCCATTGCTTAGCCATGTCGCTCGAATACCAGAGCATAGTGAACTTCGCAACTAAGGGTTCAGATGGCTCAATTTCAGGGAAGGTCGCACCTTCCAGCATCTCCCAAGCAATGAAGGTGATGAGGATCAACAGCCAACTAAAATGGAACTCATAGCCCTGATCATGAGCTTCAAGATAGTATTTCTCTAACTGGTTGATGAGGTATCTCACCCAGTTCATTTGTAGTCCCTCAACGCATTTTCCCATGAGGTCAACAATGAACCATGTGACCTGCATGGGTTTGTTCTTCCTTACTAGCTTACCAGTGATCAACTAGCAGGCTAGGCGTATTGTGCCATTTTGGATGGAGGATACCTTGTATCCCCGCTTCTCCTTATCCACATTTCCATAGGTGTATTTGATTCTCTGCGCCAGGGTACATTTTGCAACCTTCCATGGATAAACGTTTTTTGGGTCTGGTCCTTGCATGCTTAATCTAGTGATGATCTGATGGATCAGGGCCAAATCGACTGTGATACGCCTGTTCAACCATAGGTAACCACCATGGAAGCATGACAACAGGATTTTAACACACCCGTTAACCTCCTAGTGCCTTCCAAAGTGGGGTATCTTCATTACGTTCAGGATAGTGGACCTCGTGATGTCCATGGTCCATGGTTGGGGGATGATATTCAACTTCTTCCCCTTTGTCTTGGTCAAATACTTATATGGTGCGAGCATGTCATAGTTCTTTCGGTCTCCTAGGTTGTAGTCATTGATATTCCACGTCTGGATCTTATCCAACTGTGGTTTGACTGCACGTATCCCCTAAGGGAGGTACGCAGTAATCAAGGTATAGTCGAAGTCCCTCGGGACACTGTCTCAACTCAACGTGCTAGCCAAAGGCAAGATGTAGTCAGGCATGATTGATGGTATGAGCTGCACATTCGCCAAGTTGTCACGATGCTTGGTTTGTTTCTCTATCGCAGCTCACGATGGTCTAGATCCACGAGAAGTTGATGGGGATGCTTTCACTCCTCTCATCAACGAGGCTTGGATTCATGCGGACATCACCTTCTCGGACATGAGTTCTATTCGGATCTCTTCGAAGGATTTTTCTACTGTGCTAATTCCGTCCGGCATGCACACTCAAGATCTGATATCTCAAGTCGGTGACCAAACACTCAATCTAACAGAACTGATGGCGAGGTCTCAATAATCACTACGTGAAAGAAACTAGTTCTATGTGGGCTCGGATAATCACAATTGGTAAAAGTGTTCTCGGTGCAATGATCAACAGGCTAAATAGACAACATTTTAATGGACTCTTCCAATGAGAAGGAACACCTCAATCAATGCAATTCCATTCATTATGGCACAGTCCCAATGGTCCAGTGGTGAACATTCCAGAATAATTGTGTTTTCATTCATTCTGGAGCATCGTTCTAACAGTCAGAACACCTCCAATGGTCATATTGCTTCGTCATGGTGAATTTCCAATCTACGTTGTTCTTATATCCCGGCGAAGTTCTAGTTCTGCAAACCTTCCTTCTACGAAGTTCGCTTTGGAACTTCCCACAATTTCTCTAACTTTGCTTTCTTCTTACTGAGATTTTTGGCCTTCTTTCCTGTGATCTGAGTTAATGGGTTCCTCTTTCCATTATTATTCTTATATGTACTTAACATAGTAACTTCGCGTTGGTGAGGATATTTCATAGGGCTCGAGGGTAATACTTCTTCTTGTTCTGGAGTAGGTGCTCTAGTCTCCTGTATGGACAAGTGTTTCAAGTCTTCCTATGTTCTTTCAACTTTGACAGTCCAGTCATTGGCCCTAAGTTTCTTCGACTTATTCTCTTGTTCTTCTACTAAGTGCATTATTCTCCTAACAATGAAATCTCTTAGTTCTTGCTTTTTCTGTTCTAGAGCTTCCTCTTCTTGTTTCCTTTGTATCTGATCTTTCTTAACCCAAGTTTTTCCTAGCAAAATAGCAAATGGGGTGTTGTTCTCAACAAACTTAATGACCTCAAATTATTCTTTTGTTGAAGTGCCATGAGCACTCATAGGTAGCTTGGTAATTTTTCCACATAGGGTTATCATCTTCCCTTTAAACAATCATATTCCTCCCAGTGAAGGAACCATAGAAGGCTTTCCTAAAATTTCCCAAGTACTTTATGTCATAATGTTCACCTGTGTTTCTGCATCCAATACACAGTCTATGTCGAAGTCTCATATTCTTGTTTCTATGAACTCTTTCTCTTTTAAGATCTCTGATAAACTGGTGTCTCTATGATCATTCAAGGTTTCTTTCATCTTCAATAATATAGCCTCTGATTCTTTCTAGTTCTTAGTTTCTTGGCCTTCCTCGGGGTTTTCTTGTCTCGTATTCATCTTTTCAACTTTGGCAATCATTCTAGGGCATTCCAAAAATTCATGTCCAGTAGCCTTACAACAAAGGCAAATAGGACCTCTACCAGGGCATTCCTTAGCAAGATGTCCCGGTCTTCTGCAACAATAACAAAGAGTTAACCCTCTCTTTCTCTTGAACGATCCCCAACCTTTCATGTACTGCGCACTGGGATCACAGTGGTGGATCTGCAAAAAATTCTTTTTAGGATTATGCATCCACTTGTTAGTCCAACAGTTCTTTCTATGCATAGGAATAACATATCTTTCACTAGTTTTATCAGATCTATTCATATCAAATCTTCTTTCTTCTAGTTGTGCCCTATTTTTCAGACTAGGACCAAATCTATTGAACATACCTAGATCCATTCTTTCGAAATAAAAAATTTCACTTATCTTACCTTTATCATAGCACAAAGATTAAATATCTTACCTCTTTTCTTCAGATCGGACTTCTCTTCTTAGCAAAAATCTTTGCAAGTCAAGTAGAATACTATGCACTAGGGCAGCAGATCTATGCACAGAGATTTCTCTTTCTTCAATTCCCAGCAATCAAAGTTTCAGGTCCCAACAACGGAACCATTTGTTGGCACAGGGGCAGACCTAGGGTTCAATGCTTCAACAACACACCAACAAAACCCTAACTACTCGCCCTTTCGGAAACACCCGCAAAGAAAATGAAGTCTCATCCCAGGTAGAGGCAGGGGGGGTTGTAGGACTCTAATGTCTGCAACCTAGCTGGGACACATATTTGTGATTATAATACTTTAACAGATCACTTAGTAGTTCTTATTCATTAGTCTTTGATCTTTATTCACTTCACAGGTTCAAACCCTAATTACAAAACAACGCAGTATTCAACAAGATCTAACATGTTCAAGCACTTAGCACATAGAAATATATCAGATCTAGTATTCATTCACATTACTAAGAACTAAGCTACTATATCAAATGCATTGAACATAAATAAAGCTAAAAATACCAAGCATAAATCACATTAAGCACACACAGCAACCATAACACAGGATATATGTGGTTCACCCCCAGCGCGGGGCTACGTCCACCAACTCTTCTTCTTCTTTATTATATTTTGTCAATCTTCTTCCATGCACAGAGCCCAAAAACCCCACTCCGCATAGGATAGGAGATATCTGTGCACCTCACCAGATCCTCCTTCCCCAAGTTAGGTCACAACACAAAGCCTTCTTACACATTCTATACACCATCTTCTTAAAATCACTTGCACTTATCTTTGCAAGTCCTAACACATAGCATGCACAAAGCCTCTAGCTCTGCACTAAGACACAAATATTCACTACTACTTCACTTAGCACACTGGCTCCTTCTTACATCACCTAGATATCTATTTATACATTACAAAATGGGCCTAAACATGGGTAAACCCATGGGCTGACACCCCATACCCATTACATAAGCCCTAATCCCAAAAATCCCTAAAAAGGGGTTCAAGATCTTGTGATCTCCGCTTCGCATTGTGCTTCATCTTCGACCAGCCTGTCAAAGTCCCAAAATCGGTCAAACATGACCCAAGTTCTCCAAAACTTGGTCAAGGGACAACAGATATGAAGACAAATCTTCAAAGAAAAAGGAATATGTCAGATACAAAAAGGTTTGGATAATAAATGAAAGAAAATAAGAGCGGATAAATAAGGAACAGGATCAATAGATTGTACTTTTAGGAATTGTAGTGCAAGGTGAATCCAAATACAGAAAGAAAGAAGTCATAGTTCATAAAGATGTCAAGTCTACCAATGATGATGATGACTCTGCATCCAAGCGGATATTTTTCTGATCCATCTGGCTTGGACAGTCCCGGGTAATCTGAATAATAGACAGGGGGAATCTATGTAGTAGTTGGGATGGATCCGAGAACCATCTTTTGAGAAACTTACATATTTCGAGTAGACAGACTCAAAGAAACTAGATAGTAGAAGTACAGTATGACAGATTGATCAGTTGACAAAATTACACAAGAAAAAGTCTATGATTGTATTCAAACAAAGATATCTTCAGCACAGGTTGTTCCAGATATGCAGAGTTTGGATTATAGAGAGAGAAGACCAGTGGACACATTTGACATCTGATGATCAATTGTTGCAATGAATAATTCATGATAGTACAATGACTGATGGATTCATGAGATGTGTAGCAGTGGATTAACAATTGGAATCAGTTGAAATAAGTTGATCACAGAAAGGCAAGCAGTGAAAGGCACAACAGAACAGGGAAAGAGAAACTGTCATCAGAAGTGATATCACCATAAGGATATTTTTGAACAACATGGGTCACATGGACAGAGATGGATTTGTAAGAACACTTAGCAGGTTTGGATAGATATATGACATTGGATGAGAGCATAGATTCAGATATTGATTCAGATATTGGTTCATAGATTGGTTCAGAGAGTGATTCAGAGATAAAGGTGTTGGATTACTAGGGGGGGGTGAATCAGTAATAGAGAAATCTAATCCTTTTTAACCACAATATGCAAGTGTTATATTTATTTATGATCAATGTATCATTACCATCCAATAGTTGCAGAGTAAATAAACAATGAACAAATGAGAAATCATACACATACACAATACACCAATGTTTTTACGTGGAAACCCAAAGTGGGAAAAAACCACAGAATGTTTTTTCTTATATGTCTTTAAGAATTACATTCATTGGAAGCACCAACTTCCTTTGTTTTCCAGCTGCAACTGGAAGGAGGATCCAACCCCCTAGTTTCTTAGGCTACAACCTAAACGAAGCTCCAACTCCTCAATTCTCTGGCTACAACCAAAAGGAGGTTACAGCCCCCTATGTTCTTCGGCTAAAACTAGAAGGTGGATACAACCACTTATCCTTTCCCCATCCAACCACACTGACGTAGAAGTAGAATGATGGAACCAATGTCACACTATCACTGTGAGATATACCACTATAAAATTGTACCAACCTGTATCACTAACCGGCAACCAACCTGTACTACTGCCCTGCAATCAACATGTACCTGAACTAAGCATGTATCAAACAAATACAATAGTTATGCGGCATGTAGTTCTGCATCACGCGTATGTAGGTTCCCTATCTATACAGCAGCCCATGTATGTACACGCCCTATCTGTTATGCAGATTGTGTATGCCTTCTGAAACTATGGTTTTCTTTCTTCTGAAAACTTATGACCCTCTACAAACTATTTCACATAGATCTGCAACTTGTCATGGTATCCAGACTGTAACTGTAGCTTGTGCATGCATCCTCATACACAACCTTTACCCAAAGACTCTATATCTCTCTCTAGTCATGTGCCAAATAAGTGTGTGTTATCATGAACTGATATAATAACCCTCACATGAACTAGACATAAAACCCTTTCTGATATTCATCCTTTCAATACTTCATCTACTTCATGTATCACAAGAACCCTTAACCATATTCCAAGAAATACAAGATGTACCTCAACTCTAACAATGATAAATATTGCTTATACTGGCACTATATTTCTGTAGATCTTATTTATACAGAAGATCCATGCAGCCACTAATCTCTTTAGGGAGAATCCTCAAATCTCCATAACCATTTCTCATGCATACATCAAAATCCAACTACTCATAGAAATAAGACATACATTTTGAACCAGTGGATAGATATGATGTATATGATCACTGCAGACCTTTCTAGGAGCTTGTTCTCAAAATCTAGAACCTTGGCTTCTTCAACTCCTCAAATTTCCATGGATTTTCCCTCACGTACACACCATGTTATACTGAAAACCTACGTGTGTGTGCACTCTATTATACTGGTAGCATGTGTACACATCAGAACTTAGTGTTTTTCAGTATTCTCTATAATTCTGAAACTTTCATCGTCAACCCTCCGTGCTACCTCAAACTTTTGCAACTCCAAATATATCAATGAGTACCTGCAATAATCCTTAAATAGTTGTATTACTGAGAGTGGGGGTGAATCAGTAATAGAGCAATTTAATCATTTTTAACCATATAATCCAAGTGTTATATCAATGAAGCATTATCATCCAATAACTACAGAGCAAATAAGCAATGAACAAATGAACAAACATACATATACACAGTACACCAGTGTTTGACATGGAAACCCAAATCGAGAGAAAACCACAGAATGTTTTGTCTTATATGTCTTGAAGAATTACATTCATTGGAAGCACCAACTTCCTTTATTTTCCAGTTGCAACTGAAAGGAGGATCCAACCCCCTATTCAACTACTCATCAACTATGACTCATCAATATGTATCAACATCATCAACTATACACCTCATGTATGTGCCAACTCATCAACTACTTGTTTCAACCATGTACTCAACATGTACCTCAAC
>JZKD02S2263828.1:326446-346284 GCA_000966675.3 Picea glauca
AGTTATGGATCAAGGAGGATGACGTCCCTAAAACTGCCTTTAAGACGAGGTTTGGACACTACGAGTTTACGGTTTTACCGTTTGGACTAACAAACGCCCCTGGGGTATTTATGAGTTTGATGAACGGGGTTTATGCGAGTACTTGGACAAGTTTATCCAAGTATTCATTGACGATATTTTGATCTACTCTCGGATGACGGAGGAGCATGACAAGCACTTGCGCATGGTAATACAGTGTCTGTGAGAGCACAAATTGTATGGGAAGTTGTCCAAATGCTCTTTTTATCAATCAAGGATTCACTACTTTGGTCATGTCATCTCTGGCGAAGGTATCGTCCTGGATCCATCCAAGGTTGAGGCTATTATGGAATGGCTAGCACCGACGAATGTCACAGAAGTGCGTATCTTTATGGGTTTAGCAGGATACTATCGATGGTTTGTCGAGGGATTTTCGAAGATAGCAAATCCAATCACGGAATTGCAGAAGAAAAATAAGAAGTTTGTTTGGACCGATAAATGCGCGGAAGCATTTTGGAGGCTTAAATAGTTGTTGACAACAGGGCCAATACTAAAGGTCCCTGACATGGACGCGGACTTCTTGGTATGCACAGACGCATCCAAGGAAGGTTTAGGCGGATTCTTGATGCAAGACTGACGAGTGATTGCTTACTTTTCAAGGAAACTGAGAAGGCGTGAAGAGAACTACGCAACACATGATTTGGAGTTATTAGCCATCGTATATGCCTTAAAGGGTGTGAGACACTACCTTGTTGGATGAAAATTTGAACTAAAGATTGATCATTGTGGACTACAACACATTTTTACGCAAAACGACCTGAACGCACGACAATGGCATTGGTCGGAATTGCTCAGCGAGTACGAATTTGAGATTACTTACATAAAGGGAACAGTGAACTGAGTGGCGGATGCCTTGAGTCAAAGGCTGCGCATCTTTTCGGTGTTGCCTCTTCATACGAACTTACGTGAGAAAATTCTCACTTTACAGCGTGACGATGAATGGTACAAAGAGGTCAAGGGTTTTATCGGACAAAACACAATGATGGTACCACGATATGAGGGATTTTCTTTTGATAGCGATGGGTTATTGAGGTTTAAAGGTCAGATTTATGTACCACCCAATGACGAGTTGAGGATGTTGATCCTGAGTGAGGCTCATAGAGCAGTTTACATGGTGCACCCGGGAGTCACGAAGATGAGGGTAGATATTAAACCCTTATTCTTCTGGAGGGGAATGAAGGCCAACATAGTCAACTATGTGGCCAGATGTCTAGAGTGTCAGCAAGTAAAGACTGAACACATACACTCGGCAGGATTACTTCAACCACATTCCATTCCGGAATCGAAATGGGAGGTCATTTTGATGGATTTTATTATTGTATTTCCACTGACAGCAAGGAGACATGACCCGATTTTTGTAGTAGTAGACACTCTGACGAAGAGTGCTCACTCTATTCCTATATGTACGACGTATCAAGCACCTGACATAGTGAGGGTTTTCATCAGTGAGAATGTGAGGCTGCATGGCGTGCCTAAGAGGATTATATCCGATCAAGGATCGGTGTTTACTGGACGATTTTGGACGAGTTTCCAAGAGGCCTTGGGAACCCAACTTAACTTTAGTATTGCGTATCACCCAAAGACTGACGAACAGACTGAACGAATGAACCAAACGTTGGAAGACATGTTGCGCATGAACGTGATGGACCAACAAAAGCATTGGGAGGAATTATTGCCTCTAGTAGAGTTTGTTTACAATAACAGTTACCAGAGCACCATTAAGATGGCGCCTTTTGAGTTTCTTTATGGGCGACCGTGTCGAATGCCCTTAAGTTGGGATTAGCTTGAGGATAGGGTCCTGGTGGGACCAGAAGCAATCCAAGAAATGGAAGAGAAAATGCAAATCATAAGACAAAGGATTAAAGAAGTGCAGGATCGACAAAAGAGTTATGTCGATGCGCACCAAGTCGACCGCAGTTACGAGGTCGGTGCTCGAGTCCTCTTGCAGGTTAGACCGCATAAGAGTTCGATCAAGTTTGGAAAGGGAGATAAACTCTCTCCTAGGTTCATGGGACCTTTCAGGATTGTGGTGAGAAAGGGGCCCATGGCCTATCGACTAGCCTTGCCTGATTCTTTGAGGCGTATGCACGATGTTTTTCATGTATCTATTTTGAGACATTATATTAGTGATCCTACACATGTGATTNTTACGACGTCGACAGGTAGATCAGGTCAAGGTACAGTGGGACAATTTCAGTCCGCACTTGACGACCTGGGAGGATGCATATGATATGCGCCAGCAGTTTCCATTTTTGTTTGATAGATAGACTTATGATACTATGATACGTTTATTTTGGCATTTATACTAAGAAACTTTGAGATGAAGTTTAGACCAAGAGGGGGTGTATGTAACATCTCTCTCTGGCGCACCGAGAAAACTTATTCTTTGAGAACACTTGCTCGCAAGTGATCTGGACTACTATGATATTAAAACATTTATCCTTGATTATGACGCGATATGATATATGACATGATGTGTTACTGTTGTGACATGGACAGGTGCTATTGACTCGTTTTTACTGAGTGTGCAGGGTTTTTGACCTTGAGGATGCAGAGGCATCGACGGGACCCCTTAGACTCTGGATCGAGTAAGGGAGTGTGCTTTGGGTTGATTGTTTACTATGATTTTAGTATATTTGAATTGATGATATTATGTGGACATGTTCTGATACGATCGTTGATGATACAGGTTGACGATAGCTTGTCGACCAGACTCACATATGGAGTAAAGGGGACACACATGATTTCCAGAGAGGTTGAGGGAGAGGTGTGGACAGCAGCCCTGCCACAGCCTACTAGCACTCCCGTCGTGGCTTGAAATATAGGTTAATGATTACCTAGTTTGAGAGGACACACGATGCTGAAAGGGTAGACTGCGATAGTCACTCGCGATGATTCTAAGGGGTGCGCAATAAGGTGGGGGCCTTACTCCTTAGAGCCCTTAGTCTCCCACAAGTTCACCTGGCGGAGTGTTGACTCCAGGGGTTATTGATGTCTTCAAATCAGTCAAGAGGCAAGTGGCACCCTTGGAGCATGTGGTGCATCCTGAAGGGCACATCACGCAAAATAAACACAAGAGGCGAGTGGCACCCTTGGAGCACATGGTGCATCCTCAAGGGCACGTCACACAAAAGAAACAAACAAGGCGAACGGCACCCTTGGAGGATGTGGTGTGTTCTAAAGGGCACGACACGTTGATGATGATGAAGGAACAAACCTAGATGGACCCAAGACATTAACGCCTTAAGAAATTCTTAAACAACCTCCCTAATTAAATGTCGCCCAGTTCAGAATCTAAGTCCTAAGTCTAAAACTTCTCTTGTGTAAAATTTTGTCTAACCTTAAGAAAGAGACCCTATAAAAATAAAAATAAAAATTTAAACTAAAACCCACTTAAGTAATAGTCTTAGTCTTCATAAAAAATTTGGAGTAAAATGAAGAGAGTAAGAAATTAATTAAAACTAGTGGATTTAAAAATTGCAAAGAAGAAATTAATTCTTAACTTGTGAAAGTATAAAAAAATATTAAATTAATAATAAAAAGGAAAAGATTGAATGGTGCAGCTGCCATTGTGCCTCTAATAAAAAGGGGAAAGAAGGGAATAATAAAAATTAGGAAACTAAGGAATAGGGGGAAACATAATAAGGGAAAGAGGGGAACTTATGGTAAAAAGCGACGTCAACATAGTAAGGAATCTTCAATTAAGAACCTTCTAAAATGAACTAAATTAGCAACTTCATTTTAGGGAAAGTATTTAAACCTGAAAGGGAATCTAGGAACACCTAGGAGTAAATTTAGGAGCAACTCTAGGTGGGTGAGGGAATTGAGACAATTAATAAATTTAAAGAAAATAATCATTGGAGAAAAGAGGGGGATGGACGACACTTGTGTGAAGGAGAATATTTGAAATATTTTTATTAAAACTTAATTTAAATGTGATTTAGGGAAAGTTGGAGGTTCTAAAAACTCTATAAAAGAAAGGGAAGATGAGGAAGAAAGGGATCAGTTGTTAGCGTAACGTTACATTGCCAGAATTGTGACTTGACTGATTACTTGTGGGGAGTTGGGATTTCTCAGCTCGGATAGGAGTGGTAGCTCGGCCTTGCGAGGTGAGCTGGGAAGCTAGACACACCATCTGGATAGTGTGTGGCCCCTTTGTGGCTCGGGGGGCTAAGGGGGAAGAAAAGTACCCCTAGCAATTGGCTGGGAGGTACCGGTGTAGTCTCGGCGGTCGAGGAGCACGAGCAGCACGGAGCACGCGGATGAAACTCGAAGCAGGCATAAAGGCAATGGTACGCTTCTTGCTTTGTAGAGTAGAATGCATTAGGATGTAAAAATTAGATCTGCATGGTATTGGAAATATGGATGGAAGAGTATTTAATTTCAGTCGCTGTTGGTTTCCGTTGGGCTATATGATTTCTGTTTATTACTCGCTCCAGCGATCTCTTATGTGTCTAACCTTGCCGCAAAATTTTACTGTGTAAATTGAAGTAACCCCAGCCTTCTCTTCTATTGTCAGCCTCTTTTTATTTAGTGTTCTGAGATGAAATTATTTACTTCGATCGGTGGTTGAACCTTGTTGGTTGGAACGGTTGTTTATTTATTTTTCCTTGACGTTTTTATTTTGGTAATCACTGTAAAAACGTTATCTTTGTTGTTAAATTTAGTACTGGAGGAAAAATAAGTATCTCATTGTTTCCTTGATGTGTTGGTTGAAGAATTTTAGCCCTGTGCTGAAAAATAAAATAAAAAAATGGCCACTCTAGCCTGGCCTCTATTTCCCTTAACAGCTGATTTCTACCTCTCTGGACTGTGTAATTTAGTAAGCCCTGTACCTGATTCTCTGAAGATACGTAAGTGGCAGTTTTGTACCAAGAGCGAGTGGATTTATTCACTGGTTCAGCATGTGCATACCCAGTTTTGATTTTCCTTAGTGGTCAGTTAAATCATCAGTCTTGACTCACGTCGAACATAATTCATGTAGCGCTCATGCCTTCCTTGTGGGTTTTAATAGATTGGAAATCTAATTTAAGCCTGTTTGTTGTAGGAACTATCCTTTTGTTGTCTGGTTGTCTTGTGCATCGGAAGGATCTAAACCTGATTATCATTTTCCTTTCATCTCCTGGTAAAAACATCAGTAATTTTAACCTAGGCATTGTTTATCATCATACTGACCCTGTGACAGCCATCTCATGCTTGTTATGAATGGTTGACCCAAGTGTTTCCACCCAATCCCATCCTTGCATTTGATGTTACTCATTCTTTACGTTTTTGGGTTTCTAATTCTTGGCAAATTGATGGAGGATACCCCAGCGTTTTTCTTTATTTCCTAGCGAGTTGATGGAGGATACTCCACGATTTTCAATCACATAACCTCTGCGTTCTTTTATTTTTGTAATTCCTGGAAATTTCATTTTTGTCTGTGGTTCAATGTTATGTTTCTGGAAAAATCGTTTGGTTTATGGTTACTGAATTTCAGTCTTCAACGTCTGGTTTACATTCATGAGGTGCATCCACAGATATCCCCGAATTTCAAGCACCATGCTTGGTGGTTGCGTGGACTAAGTAATCTGTGGAAAATTTTCTGCTCCTTTCCCAGCTAGATTCGTGCCTCCAGTAGCATCCACGCCTGAGGCGTCTAACCCCCAGGGAGGTGAGCAAGTTCTCAGACAGGAGCAGATAGCAGTTGGCGACATGGTCATGATGATGAGATCTTTTCAGCGCATGTCCGAGGCACTGATCAGCCGCTTGGATAGAGATGAGGCTAGGGTGCCGGCACCCGCTGACGTTCCACCGTGCGCACCGGCCGTTACTGGTAGAATTCACCGTGAACTCGAGAAGGTTAAATTTTTTATTTTCTTTGGTGCCCCGGATGGCGCCGCCACCAAGGCACGGTTGGAGAATATGGAAATGTGCTTTGCACTTTGCGACTATACCTCCAACATGAAGGTCTGCATGGTGGTCTTCCAATTAAAGGGGAGCGCTCTTCTATGGTGGAAGACGCTCCTACCACAGCTGAACATGGCCTTCAAAGACATGTCATGGGAACTATTCGAGGAACGGTTCCGAGAGAGGTACCTTTCAGAGGAATTCATTGAGCGTCACCTCAATGAGTTCAACACATTACAACAGGGAGGTCGTACGGTGCCCGAGTACGAGGCACATTTTATGGAGCTGCTCCGGTATGCTCCGCACCTTAACACAGAGAAACTTAAGGTCAACCAGTTCATGTTCGGCCTTAACGGAAGCCTGCGTGCAAAGGTTATGATTTTTATGCCTCAAACCTTGCACGATGTTTTCCAGAAGGCCCTCATAGAAAAGGAGGAGCTTTTCAGTGGGGGTCAAACCAGGACTCCAGCGAGACCAGCAGGGCAGGGTTCATCTGGAACACCACAGCATCAGACACCTGTGAGACCTATGCCAGGATAGCGTGGCTTCCAGAGGGGATCCACTTTCACTACACCCTAGTGACCGCTGCCTCAGCAGCGGACACCTTATCGGGGACCACAGCATCAGCAGTAGCGTCGCCCGCAGCAGCAGCAATTTAGGCATGTTCAGCAAAATAGACCAGGGTTCTAGGCCGGTGGGTCGTCATCTTCTACTTCGGGTACCAGGACTACTGGGCCGAAGAAGGGGTGTTGGACGTGTGGGGAGCCACACTACTAGCGTGACTGTCCTGTGGAGAGGACCAGAGTGTCTAGATCAGCAGGACCCACTACAGTGGGAGATATGGGCAAGGCCCATCAGATTCATGCAACGATGAATAACAACCAGGAAAAGCACCATTCGACTATGCTCAAGACGATAGGTATCGTCGCTGACCAGACCATTAGTATTTTGATAGACCCAGGTGCTACAGAGATTTTCATTTCTGGTGCAGCACTAAAAAGTATTAAGGTAAAGGCAGTCAAACAGGACGAGTTTAGCTTCGTAGAGATGGCTTCGGGAGCCAAACAGAAGGTTGGAGGAAAGGTTACGGGTTGTGCCCTTAACCTGGGAGAGTTTGTCAAAAGGGTCAACTTGTACGTCACGATCTTAGGATCTTATGATGTCGTGATTGGTATGGATTGGTTGGAATCGCATGAGGCGATACTCAACTGTAAGACGAAAAGGTTGAGCTTGGTCGATGACGACGGACAGAGACGTGCGATTGTAGGATGGAACCAGGGAGTCTCCCTGAGGTTCGTCTCTTCTATAGAGTTACGGAAGAGTATGCGTAAGGGGTGAAATCTTTATGTGATCCTTGCACTAAACGAAAAGGGAGTAGTGGAAGGTCTAGAACACCTTTCGGTGGTGAAGGAGTTTGTGGACGTATTTCCAGAGGAGTTACCTGGGATGCCGCCAGAAAGGGAATTGGAGTTTACCATAGACCTGAAACAGGGGACCAAACCGATAGCAAGGACGCCTTATCGAATGTCCACCCCGGAGTTGCAAGAGCTGAAAATGAAACTGAAGGAGTTGCTGGACCTGGGACTGATACGTCCTAGTGTGTCACCGTGGGGTGCACCTGTTATTTTCATTTGGAAGAAGAATGGATCGAGGAGGATTTACATTGACTACCATCAACTGAACAAGGCTATGATCAAGAATCTGTATCCCTTACCAAAAATTGATGATATGTTCGATCAAATGAAGGGTGCGACGATGTTCTCCAAGATCGATTTGTGATCAAGGTATCACCAGTTATGGATCAAGGAGGATGACGTCCCTAAAATTTCCTTTAAGACGAGGTTTGGACACTATGAGTTTACAATTTTACCGTTTGGACTGACAAACACCCCTGGGGTATTTATGAGTTTGATGAACGGGGTTTCCGCGAGTACTTGGACAAGTTTGTCCAAGTATTCATTGACGATATTTTGATCTACTCTCGGATGATGGAGGAGCATGACGAGCACTTGCGCTTGGTACTACAGTGCCTGCGAGAGCACAAATTGTATGGGAAGTTGTCCAAATGCTCTTTTTATCAATCGAGGATTCACTACTTAGGGCATGTCATCTCTGGCGAAGGTATCGTCGTGGATCCATCCAAGTTTGAGGATATTATGGAATAGCCAGCGTCGACGAATTTCATATAAGTGCATAGCTTTATGGGTTTAGTAGGATACTATCGACGGTTTGTCGAGGTATTTTCGAAGATAGAAAATCTGATCACGGAATTGCAGAAGAAAAATAAGAAGTTTGTTTGGACCGAGAAATGCGCGAAATAATTTCAGAGGCTTAAAGAGTTGTTGACAACAGTGCCAATAATAAAGGTCCCTGACATGGACGCGGACTTCTTGGTATGCACAGACGCATCCAAGAAAGGTTTAAGCAGAGTCTTGATGCAAGACGGACGAGTGATTGCTTACTTTTCAAGGAAACTGAGAAGGTATGAAGAGAACTACGAAACACACAATTTGGAGTTATTAGCCATAATATATGCCTTGAAGGTTTGGAGACACTACCTTGTTGGATGAAAATTTGAACTAAAGACTGATCATTGTGGACTACAACACATTTTTACGCAAAGCGGCCTGAACGCGCGACAACGGCATTGGTCGGAATTGCTTAGCGAGTACGACTTTGAGATTACTTACATAAAGGGAATAGTGAACCAAGTGGAAGACGCCTTGAGTCGAAGGTCGCACATCTTTTTAGTGTTTCCTCTTCATATGAACTTACGTGAGAAAATTCTCACTTTACAGCGTGACGACGAATGGTACAAAGAGGTCGAGGGTTTTATCGGACAAAACACAATGATGGTACCATGATATGAAGGATTTTCTTTTGATAGCGATGGGTTATTAAGGTTGAAAGGTCAGATTTATGTACCACCCAACGAAGAGTTTAGGATGTTGATCCTGAGCGAGGCTCATAGAGCAGTTTACATGGCACACCCGGGAGTCACGAAGATGAGGGCAGATCTTAAACCCTTATTCTTCTGGAGGGGAATGAAGGCCGACATAGTCAACTATGTGGCCAGATGTCTAGAGTGTCAGTAGGTAAAGGCTGAACATAGACACCCGGCAGGATTACTTCAACCACATGTCATTCCGGAATCGAAATGGGAGGTCATTTCGATGGATTTTATTGTTGGATTTCCACTGACGGGAAGGAGACATGACTCGATTTTTGTAGTAGTAGACACTCTGACGAAGAGTGCTCACTTTATTCATGTACGTACGACGTATCAGGAACCTGACATAGTGAGGGTTTTCATCAGTGAGATTGTGAGGCTGCGTGGCGTGCCTAAGAGGATTATATCCGATCAAGGATCGGTGTTTACTAGACAATTTTGGACGAGTTTCCAAGAGGCCTTTGGAACCCAACTTAAATTTAGTACTGCATATCACCAAGTGACTGACAGACAGACCAAAAGAATGAACCAAACCTAGGAAGACATGTTGCGCATGTACATGATGGACCAACAAAAGCATTGAGAGGAATTCTTGCCTCTAGTAGAGTTCGTTTACAACAATAGTTACCAGAGCACCATTAAGATGGCGCCTTTTGAGTTTCTTTATGGGTGACCATGTCGGATGCCCTTAGCTTGGGATCGACTTGAGGATAGGGTCCTAGTGGGACCAGAAGCGATACAAGAAATGGAAGAGAAAATGCAAACAATAAGAGAAAGGATTAAAGAAGCGCAGGATCGACAGAAGAGTTATGTCGATGCGCACCGAGTCAACCGCAGTTACGAGGTCGGCGCTCAAGTCCTCTTACGGGTTAGACAGCATAAGAGTTCGATCAGGTTTGGAAAGGGAGATAAACTCTCTCCTAGGTTCGTGGGACCTTTCAGGATTGTGGAGAGAAAGGGGACCATGGCCTATCGATTAGCCTTGCCTGATTCTTTGAGGCGTATGCACGATGTTTTTCATGTATCTGTTTTGAGACATTATATTAGTGATCCTACACATGTGATTGACATGAGTTCCTTGCAGGTATCATATGAGGGAGCGCTCTTGGCTGAGTCGGTCCGCATCTTAGATCATCGCGTTCAACAGTTACGATGTCGAACGGTAGATCAGGTCAAGCTTCAACGGGACAATTTTAGTCCGCACTGGACAACCTGGGAGGACACATATGATATGCGCCAGCAGTTTCCATTTTTGTTTGATAGATAGACTTATGATACTGTGATACATTTATTTCAGCATTTATACTAAGAAACTTCGGGACGAAGTTTAGACCAAGAGGGGGTGTATGTAACATCCCGCTCTGGCGCACTGAGAAAACTTATTCTTTGAGGACACTTGCTCGCAAGTGATTCAGACTACTATGATATTAAAACATTTATCCTTGATTATGATGCAATATGATATATGACATGATGTGTTACTTTTGTGACATGGATAGGTGCTATTGACTCGCTTTTACTGAGTGTGTAGGGTTTTTGACCTTGAGGATGCAGAGGCATCGACGGGACCCCTTGGACTCCAGATCGAGTCAGGGAGTGTGCTTTGGGTTGATTGTTTACTGTGATTTTAGTATATTTGATTTGATGATATGATGTGGACATGTTTTGATGTGATCATTGATGATGCAGGCTGACAATAGCTTGTCGACCAGACTAACATATGGAGTAAAGGGGCCACACACGATTTCCAGAGAGGTTGAGGGAGAGGTGTGGACAACAGCTCTGCCACAGCCTACTAGCACTCTCATCGTGGTTCGAACTATAGGTTAACGATTACCTAGTTTGAGAGGACCCACGATGCCACGAGGGAAGATTGGGACAGTCACTCACGATGATTCTAAGGGGCACGCAATAAGGTGGGGGCCTTATTCCTTAGATCCCTTAGCCTCCCACAAGTTCACCTGGCGGAGTGTTGACTCTAGGGGTTATTGATGTCTACCAATCAGTCAAGAGGCGAGTGGCACCCTTGGAGAACGTGGTGTATTCTGAAGGCCACGTCGCACAAAAGAAACACAAGAGGCGAGTGGCACCCTTGGTGCACGTGGTGCATCCTGAAGGGCACGTCGCGCAAAAGAAACAAACAAGGCAAGTGGCACCCTTGGAGCACGTGGTGCGTCCTGAAGGGCACATCGCGTTGATGATGATGAAGCAAAAAACCTAGATGGCCCCAAAACATTAACGCCTTAACAAATTCTTAAACAACCTCCCTAATTAAATTTCGCCCAGTTCAGAATCTAGGTCCTAAGTCTAAAACTTCTCTTGTGTAAAATTTTGTCTGACCTTAAGAAAGAGACCCTATAAAAATAAAATTTAAAATTTAAACTATAACCCACTTAAGTAATAGTCTTTGTTTTCATAAAAATTTTGGAGTAAAATGAAGAGAGTAAGAATTTAATTAAAACTAGTGGATTTAAAAATTGCAAAGAAGAAATTAATTCTTAACTTGTGAAAGTATAAAAATATATTAAATTAATAATTAAAAGGAAAAGATTGAATGGCGCAATTGACATTGTGGCTCTAATAAAAAGGGGAAAGAAGGGAATAATAAATATTAGGAAACTAAGGAATAGGGGGAAACATAATAAGGGAAAGAGGGGAACTTATGGTAAAAAGCGACGTCAACATAGTAAGGAATCTGCAATTAAGAACCTTCTAAAATGAACTAAATTAGCAACTTCATTTTAGGGAAAGTATTTAAACCTGAAAGGGAATCTAGGAACACCTAGGAGTAAATTTAGGAGCAACTCTGGGTGGGTGAGGGAATTGAGACAATTAATAAATTTAAAGAAAATAATTATTGGAGAAAAGAGGGGGATGGACAACACTTGTGCGAAGGAGAATATTTGGAATATTTTTATTAAAACTTAATTTAAATGTGATTTATGGAAAGTTGGAGGTTCTAAAAACTCTATAAAAGAAAGGGAAGATGAGGAAGAAAGGGATCGGTTGTTAGCGTAACGTTACGTTGTTGGAATTATGACTTGACTGATTACTTGGGGGGAGTTGGGATTTCTCAGCTCGGATAGGAGTGGTAGCTCGACTTGCGAGGCGAGCTGGGAAGATAGGCATACCATCTGGATAGTGTGTGGCCCCTTTGCAGCTCGAGGGGATAAGGGGGAAGCACTGTACCCCTAATGATTGGCTGGGAGGTACCGGTTTAGTCTCGGTGGTCGGCGAGCGGGAGCGGCACAAAGCACGCGGATGACACTCGAAGTAGGCATAAAGGCAAAGGATGTAAAAATTATATCTACAGGGTATTGGAAATATGGATGGAAGAGTATTTAATTGCAGTCGGTGTTGGTTTCCATTGGGCTATATGATTTATGTTTTTTACTCGCTCCGGTGATCTCTTGTGTGTCTAACCTTGCCGCAAAATTTTACTGTGTAAATTGAAGTAACCCCGGCCTTCTCTTCTGTTGTCGGCATCTTTTTATTTAGTGTTCTGAGATGAAATTATTGACTTCGATCGGTGGTTGAACCTTGTTGGTTGGAATGGTTGTTTATTTATTTTTCCTTGACGTTTTTATTTGGGTAACGCCTGTAAAAACATTATCTCTGTTGTTAAATTTAGTACTGGAGGAAAAATAAGTATCTCATCGTTTCCTTGATGTGTTGGTTGAAGAATTTTAGCCCTGTGCTAAAAAATAAAATAAAAAAATGGCCACTCTAGCCTGGACTCTATTTCCCTTAACGGTTGATTTCTACCTCTCTGGACTGTGTAATTTAGTAAGCCCTGTACCTGATTCTCTGAAGATACGTAAGTGGCAGTTTTGTACCAAGAGCGAGTAATGGGATAGCTCATTTTTGTACAGTTTTGTACCTGATTAGCAACCACACAGGAATACTACTATATCGCTGGGCGAGCTCACCCAACCTTCATGGTTGTGTTTTTAATGTAATCCGGCCTGCGTTAAAGTACTGTTAAGGTTGGAGATTTTAGCGATTTTAAATGAGTCTTACTCTGTCTAATCCGTTTTAAATTTTGCGTCTTTTTTTATGCTTATTAAACATGCGTTTAATTCCCTTAAAAAAACTTTTAATGCCTTTTAGTTTAATTCTTAAAACCCTTTTAATGCTTCATAGTTGATGCTTAGACCAGTTAATGCTTTATGGATTAAATGCATAATGTTAATGCTTATGGCCAAGTTAATGCTAATGATATTATGGTATTTGGCAATGATTAATGTGATGTAATGACTAATGTTAATGCTTATGGTCAAGTTAATATTAATGTTATTGTTTTATGGTGAGGATAATGTAATGAAACGCTTAATATTAATGTTGATGGTATTTATTAAATGATCATTAACGGAGTATAATGGAAAGGTTAACAGGCATTTTGTTTTATGTTTGTAAAAGGTGAATGATAAAATTTTATAGGCATTATGTTTTATGTTAGTTAAGGGGGAATGATAAAAACATTTATATGCATCTGTTTTATGTCAGCTAAAGGAGAATGATCAAACTTTATATGCATTATGTTTTTGTTAGTTAATGGTGTATGATGAAGAGGTTTTTAATGGAAAATAAACTCTCTAAATGCAAAATCTAGAAGGGGTGTATTATGCGTTGTAATTATTTTAGTCAGGTCCTTATTGAAAACTTCCACATTGAATAATTATAGTTATGGTTTACAATACTTGATGTATGTGTGACTCCCTGAAAATACCCGGAAGGTAGATCACCTCACACGCCCTGGATTTATTTTAACGAACGATTGATTAAATAGCGCGCCTGGGATTTAAAAAGAATTGTGCCTCGAGTTGGTTACTACTAGATAGTTTTTGTATATCAGATACCTTGCGCGTTTGTAATTTAAAGTTGATTGAAGTAATGTTTAAGTGTTTATATTTTTGGTTGCACGCCATGCACAACGTTGGATTTTGATTGCCAGTTCTCGCTCGCAATTGAAAGATTTATGTTACTTGTGACATTGTTGTTGGTTGCTTGGGTTGGTCTGATGTTTGTCCTTAGCTTGGTAGGATTGTTTGTCGATGTCGGGAGGGATGTATACACCTCCATGTTCCTTAGAACAGTCGCCAACCCTGAGACCTTAAATGGTTAAAATCAATGGAAACCTGGGCTTGAGCGTTGCTTATGTGTCTTGGAGGTCCTAAACATTGCAGGGTAGGACGGGCGGCTAGTCAGTCTTACTTCTGTCGATTGATCATCATTAAATACATGCAGTTACTTGTTGTGAGTCTTATGTCATATTCTTGTGTTAGTCATGGTTGCGCCTTGATCATCGTCGGGTGGCGACGCAGAGTTGAATGTATTTATTTCCCTTGTACACGCGTGCACACACTTTTAAACAAAAAAAAATTGCACTTGTTCTAAGAGGTTCATCGACATAACGAGGAGGTTCGTTACATGTTATCAGAGGTATATTGCAAATATGGTCATAAAAGATGTTGTAGTGTTGTTAGAGGTTGATTTTGTAGGTTGTAGTGTTGTTAGAATATGATGGACCTTACTAGGATGTTGCTTATAAGAAAGTTTTAGAGGAGGGTCCCTGGTTTTGGGGAAGAGTGGGGATTTTTATATCTCCTTGATTTCCAAATTTTGATCCTAACTCTATGTCAATTACTAGACGATCCATCACCATTATATAACAGGCCCAAATCTATGAGTATTGTTGCTAATAAACAAGTGTAATTTTTCTGCTATGTCTCCCTTATTCAATGATTGTGAGTTTGGTTCCCATTATGTCTGTTGTCATTTATATTTTCTGTGATGAAAGAGAACAGTGAGGGCACATGAAATCTATGCCAACAATCTAAAACACTTCAAGAATCCATCTAAAATACCATAACTGCAAATTGCGCAGTCAAACAGTGTGAAATATCCTACAGTCCAAGTGTTTGTCAAAATTCCACACTCAGAAATTCATATAAATTTGCTACAGCAATGAGTAAATTCATAACAACCTCTATAAACATTTCAGTGGAAAATTGTTTGATGAAAGGCCAACAAAGTAAAACCAAGAAAAAGACCAAAAATAATTGAGTGGGAATTTTACAGTTTTAAATGAACACAAAGATCTTCATTAATACATTGTGCATTTAGGAAATAAGGATCGGTATCCAGATTGGTCATTCCTCATAGCTTTATTCTCATCTAGTATAATCTTTGAATACCCCTACACTCATAATTGAATTTTTCTAAAATGGACTATTCTTTTACCAGAATCCTAATAGTCTCATATTTTTAAAAATTTAGGTGACAACAACAACAAGGCAGAGAGATTGCTACATGAACCTAGATGTGAAGGATTACTACATAGTCGTTGTGTTGGGTTGAGATAGTTCAGGTGTTGGTTGGAGGATTTTTTCCATTTCATTATTTGGATAATGGCATGGCAATTTTTGAGCCTACCACATGTCTTTTTGATTTTCCCTTTATTATCCAAACCAACTCCCTTCTTTGTCTCCTTTGTATATGTGGCATATTTTAATTGGTCCCAAAGTTGTTGATGTGGAGGTTCCCTACATCGTAGATATTTGATGGTATACATAGACATCCATATCCCTTTGTCTATATTCTATGCAAAAGAGTCGTGAGTCACTTAGGGAATCAGAATATTGTAATGCTATGCCGTTTAATTTCCAAAACCCTTACAAACTTGAAATATTTATAGAACTCAATGAAACCCATATTTATAGAACTCAATGAAACATATACACTCTTCCTTTAAAGCATTGATTTTCCTCTTATGTTGCAATAGAGACTCCATGATAAAAACAGACCCTGCATTATGATTATCTTCCTGAACATGGATTCTACTAATAGATGAGAAGATGGAGGCCTAGTTCTTAGCAATTAGGTCCAACTATTTACGAAGAAATTGATAGATTTATATTATTTTACAATAATGGTAGTGTCCAAGTTGGCTATGGCTCTCCATGCTACCTATAAACTAGAGATATTACAACCAATTTGGGTGAATAAAAGCAAATTCCCCTTCAATAGACCCCTCCAAGAACTCCTCAAATGACCAATGAAGAATATCSCCAAACTGCCTATGMCATTCTGACCAATGCCTTGAGAGTTGTAAGATTGCATCGAGAGTTGTGAACAAACTCAGGAGTTGTGAAGATACCTTGGGAGATGTGAAAATTACAAATGTCATAATGAATCCCATGCAATGTCCACTTAGGCACAATGTCCATTCACCATTAATCCAACCACTATGTAATTGTGGCCTTTGAATAATGGCTTGTCCTGTTTGTCCTTTTTGGATGGAGTGAGTCACGGTAATTAAAAAATTTGTCATTTTTTGGATGGAGTGAGTCAAGGTAATGAAAAACAACAATAATGGACAATAACAACAAAATCACTTATGCCATTGTCAATAACTCGCACCCATGCCTTAGTCTTTACAATTTTGTAGCCATCGATGGGTTACGAATCAATAACAACTCTCGTATTTGTTACTTAACAATGTACTTTACTCTCAATTGATCGCTCCCTTTACCTTTCCACATTGTACCTATCCAACATTATTCCATTATGCCATGCCTACAATATTTTTCACTACCATGTTGGAGATGCATGTTTACCATTCGAGACTTCTCATAACCCAATTTTGCATGTAGAGGACCATCATTTGAATAGGGAATTAGAAGTTCAAATTTGAGATCCCTCGCTTCTTCGTTCTTGTGTGCGATGATAAATGGTTTGATCCAGCCTCACGCATCCTTGTTGCGATGGAGTTGATCCATCCTGAGGATAGACATTCTTTGATAGGCCATAGTTACCTTGTTAATGTGCTCCTAAAGGATCGGATTGCATATACAAGGAGAAACGCGATCATTTACACCATTGTGTACCTCACCGACCTGCTGGTAAAATTTACTCCATGGTAGGCAACACACAAAGAATATCTGGTGGCACAAAAACCCTCTCGTAGATTCTTATAAACCATGTCTCCAAGGTGTATATCCATAGGGGAGGATCCTTTTGTTTATGATTCATTGGAACCAGAAATTGTCATAAGACCAGCATCACATTCAATATCATCCTCAATAACATAGGTTTGATGGCCATTGCACTGTAGGCTTGATGACCATTTCATTGCATTGATCATCATCTAGCATAATCAATAAAAGCTTCTTCAACATCGGGAAAGTGTTTCAACTCCATGATATCAACCCCAGGGAGTTAGGAATATCATGATCCTCATTTATTTTTGTGTCTAGGGCTCCTCCATTGTCATTCATTGGTCAACATGCAACATTAAGGTTTCATCGCCACCAAGTTTATGGAGAGGATTGCATGATTGGGAGACCAAACTTTCAACCAGAGAAGGCATGCATTATTCACCATTCTGACCAATACATATATCATAAGTAGGAGAGCCTTCAAAATATACAATATAAGACACGTTATTGTTAAGTTGTAAATCAATGTTTTCACTAAGAGAATCAAGAAGATCAACATACACTTTTTTGACCTCAAGAAACTATCCAGACTCCTTGTCCTCAATCTTAAGGACACCAAAGAGATCATGGTCATTGTTTCCATTTGCTTATTGGTCTTTTGTAGTACACATATCAACACATGGGCAGTCCTCTTCCATCTCTTCAATGGTAATCTTAGTATGCCTCTCATGGACACCCAAGAGTATGCCTCTCACAGAAACCAAAGAGTATGCCTCTCAGAGACACCAGAGGTGTATTCATGTCCATCGTTTACACCAGCATTTGGAGGTTCTAATTGATCTTCTAGTATATCTAAACTAGAACAATAAACCAAACTTATTTATATGTCTATTCCATCCTTCCAATTGGCTCCAAAACTTATAGCAAGTTATTCTTCTAGGGAAGTAACGGTATCTTCATATGCCAAGGGAAAACATCCCTCATTTGACTTGTCCATGAAACTTGAGGCACCATCACAAATCTATTTTTTAACAATGGGAGGGTTCATTGTTGGGTTTAAAATGGCCATGGAATGCTCATATAACTCATTGTCTAAGTTGATGTTGCAATCTAGAAATAATGGGTTGTCCTCATGAGGATTAGTTTGGATCATATTACCACCATCAAATTCAAAGGGGCATAAAACCATAGTTATTCAATCTCAAGCATGTTCTCAAACTTTGATTTTATTAGATCACCAGAAACATGGCCACCCTCTTCCTCATACTTGTCATGCAATTTTTCTTCTAGTGCAGCAATGGCATATTCATATGATAGGGGCCCAAATACTTTGGTATAAGTGGGGCTTGTTGCAGGGATGGAGGTGACTAGGGGTTGTTCCCCTACTAGATGATGCTCCGACAACTCTTTAGATAAGACGATTGATTGATCATCACTCTGAAGGTATTTATTTTCTACAACATCGACCAATAATTTATTGCCTTATACCTTTCAACCAACTTATTGAAAAGCATATCCATGGGATTGTTTGATAGGCTTGAAAAGTGTCATCAAGTTTCTTCCTTCTTTCCATGCAATGTTGAAGCAAAAAATCCTCGTCGTAGAATTCTTCAAGAGCCTACTCACAATCACAAAATATTGCAAAAGGCTTTGATGAAACTTGAAATTGAAGACACGACCCTTGGACAATATTTACGAAACCATTAATTTGTTGCAATTCCTCTCAATGTAAAAACAAACAATTTCATCATAATATCCTTATAAATAACGTTTAGGTCTGCCATAAAATCCCTAGTCGTGACCTCCATTTGTATTGTCAGTATCTGAGATGGAAGTCCTAAGGTGATAAGTATGTAATGGTGGGGTCGGTTGTTAAGATGATGGGGAATTAGGGTTTAATGGAATGTGTTTCACCTTATTTTTTATACTAAATGCAAAAAAAAATCATCATAACATCTTCATGAATTATGACCATGCAGCCAAATGCACATGGAATATGTGCCACTTATCATGCAACATGGATTAGGTAGATAACCTATCTTACCACCACTTCCCTTGCCACCCTTAAGTCCTTATTTAATTCAATAGGTTTATCATGCAATATGGTTTAGCATGTGTTTTTTTTGTTGTCAGGATTTGGTGGTTCGTCCTTGTCATGGTGTGGCCTAGAATTTGGTGGGTGGTGTGTTCTTTTCATGGGTTTTTTAGATGTATTGTCAACTATGATATATGGTTGTGGTTATCTTGGTTGTTGTGGTGCACTATGGATTTTCCTATATCTGGTCTCTAATATGGTGATTGTTCGTGGTTTTATTAGAGATCATGGTCTACTGTAGAATTTACTAGGCCATGAATTGTGCTCATTGTGGCATAGCCTATGTAACATCCCGCTCTGGCGCACTGAGAAAACTTACTCTTTGAGGACACTTGCTCGCAAGTGATCTGGACTTTTATGATGTTAAACTATTTGTCCTTGATTATGATGCGTTATGATAGATGACATGATGTTTTTACTACGTTGATGTAGACAGGTGTTGCTGACTCGGTTTCATTGAGTGTGCAAGGTTTCGGACCTTGAGGATGCAGAGGCATCGGTGGAACCCCCTTGGACTCCAGATTGAGTCAGGGAGTGTGCTATTTGGGTTGATTTATTTACTGTGATATTTCTTTGATCCGATGATATGATGTTGACATGTTCTGACACGATTGTTGATGATGCAGGCTGATGATAGCTTGCCAACCAGACTCACATATGAAGTAAAGGGGCCACACATGATTACCAGATAGGTTGAGGGAGAGGGGTGGACAACATCCCTGCCACCGCCTACTAGCACTCCCGCCGTGGCTCAAACTGTAGTTTAACGAGTACCTAGTTCGAGAGGATCCATGATGCCGTGAGGGCAGACTGCGACAGTCGCTCACGATGATTCTAAGGGGCGCGCAATAAGGCGGGGGCCTTATTCCTTAGAGCCCTTAGTCTC
>JZKD02S2263828.1:361062-371601 GCA_000966675.3 Picea glauca
AATGTTAGAGTCAATGACAATGATATCATTGGTGGAAATGATGGATGACATTACCTATAACTAGCGGAATGTAGGACTCTTACACTTCCCATGGAATGAAGATTGTACTCAACCCGTGCTCCCATTATTATGTGAAAAGACTTTCCCCACCAACCTCTTACATAGATTCAAGGATTGGTTGATAAGTCAAAGAAGGTATATGGCTTCATTTAAGGTACATTGTAGAAAAATATGAGTTCTGCGAATGACCTTGGAGAAAGAGGATGTATTTTCCCATAGGTCCCCTTTCATCTTCCCCTATAGTAGAATCTTAGTGCCTCTCATGCCTTCATGTGTTTTCTATGGTGGGTTGCATCACCATACATTCAAGCACTTGGAAGGCCTAATTACTATTTAACTATTTGAGTGAAGGTCATTAGTGTTGTGTTAGAATCTTAGGATTGTGTTTTTTATTTGTAAAATACACCATGTGAAAATATTACATCAAAGACATACATTGTCATTGACCTATTGAAATAAATATTATCAAATAGTTGGTGTACCACCCGAGCACATGCTTCAGTTTAGACACATTTTCTTTGAGTATTTCATCTTCTATATTGCATTATTTATTTTATATGTAACCTTGTAACCTTGAATGAGATTATTTTAGCGCACAATGAATTCCATATGGTTAATGATTGTATTTGAATCTCTCACTACAACCAATGATTGAGCACATGAACCTTTAGAAATTTTCAATCCTTTCCAAAGTGCATAAGCTTTTGCTTGGTTGTTGGAAAAAACACCAAGTCCCCATGCAAAAGAAGTTATTAATATAAATAATAAATAATGTCAATGTTTTCTATTGATAGTTATTAATATGGTAATATTGATATTAATATTGCTACCTAAAATATTTTATTTTTTTTTTAAATAAATATTGTTCATCACACTTTCGATGAAACTAATATACCTGTGACGAATTCGTTATATAAATAAAGAAATGTTGTCATCGCAAGTGTGGCGACAATAAAATTATTGTGATGCATCTGCTATATAAACAAAGAAATGTTGTCGTTCATGCAACGAATCTGTATATAAACAAAAAAAATGTTGGCATCGCAAGTGCAACGACAATAAAAATTGTTGTGACGAATTTGCTATATAAAGAAAGAAATGTTGTCGTTCATGCAACGAATCTGTATATAAACAAAAAAAAATGTTGTCGACGCAAGTGCGACGACAATAAAAATTGTTGCAACGAATTTTCTATATAGACAACAAAAATTGTCGTCGCAATTGAGACGAACTGTTGGTTTCAATGTCGTCACAAGTACGACGACAATAGAAATTGTTGCAACAAATTTGCTATATAGACAACGAAAATTGTCGTCGCAATGGTCGTCACAATTGAGATGAATTGTTGGTTTCACTTACTTTGCCTATATTTTCGTATTGGCGACGATATTTATTTTTTTATCGCAATTATGAGAAGTTCCCTAGGGTCATCTCTCTTGTGACGTTAATTCAAGTTCGTTGAAATTTCCACATGCCATAAAATGACGTTTTAGAGACTCAAGATTCATCGCAATATCCACGACATAACGTCGCAAGAGCGTCAAAATAGCCATCGCAAAATGACCCAAATTTGTTAGTGCTTGTTCACTAGGGTTTTCCACTTTGGGTACTTTCACCTATGGTGATCCAGTGTTTTTGCAGGTTATCCATGACATTTGATTGGATGCTCCAACTTTGGGTGGCACCATACTGCCCTAGTGCTCTGAATTGATGTTGAAAACCTCGGGGATACCTGGTCGCTCTATGTGTTTGCTCAGTTTTCTCTCCTTAGCTCTTCGTTTTCTCTAAGTCACAATGAATCTTACTTTGAAAGTTTCCTTCTTTTATAAGGCATGTCATTAATGCTATGTCGTATCCCACTTTCTCGTTTATCGCCTTTTTCTTTTTCCAACCACTTTTTGTCTTGTCGTGTTGTGCTTTCATTCTATCCCATTTATCTGGCACGTGATATCTTCCTTTCTGTCGCGCAGTGTCTTCAATTTCTATCATACCTTTTTCTAGCTTTTGTTGTGTGCTATATCCTTCCACTATATGTCTATCACCTATTCTTCTACCTACTTCTTTTTGGATTTTTCTCATTTTTCCACTTTTTTCTTCTTTTTCTCTTTTAATTCCTACTATATATAATATGTACAAGTCTAAATTTTATGTTGCAATTACTGAGGGTTATTAGGTCGACTGTCCCTATACAGTTTCAGTCAACTACCATTCACCAAACCTTAAACTTCCTTGCCTGCTAAATCCTGCAATTTCACAGCACCTCCATCTGTGACAGTCTTTATCTCATATGGCCCTAACCAATGCATTATGAGCTTCCATGTGTGTTGCAAGTATTTAATGTCATAGATGAGAACCATATATCCTTCCTTAAATTTCTTCTTCTTGATATGTTTTCCATGCCAATCTTTGTCCTTTGTTTTTTGTATTTCTTGATGGAAACTATCTATGATTTTGTCTTCCTCTATTTCCATAATTTGAGCCAATATTTCATGTGTTTCACCTCTTTCTTTCATGTTGGTAATGGCTTCAATGCACTGACTAAGTATCAAATACTCCAATGGAACTACTGCTTCTTGTCCATACACCAACCTGAAAGGTTTTTTCCCTATTAGCTTCTTGCATGTAGTTTTATAGACCCATAATATTGTTGGTACCTTCATATCCCAATCATACATGTTTACATTGCAAATCTTTGTTAAGGAATTCTCCAAAATCTTGTTAAATGATTCCACTGCTCCATTAGCCTAAGGGTGATATGGAGTGCTCTTCTGATGATATATCTCAAATTCTTCAAGCATTGTCTAGATAATATTATTAATAAAATGAGTCCCCGGATCACTCATCGGAATTCTAGGGCATTGTAGTCTCTGTGCTACAATCCTTATTGTTGTTTCCTCAGCCCATATGGTTAAATATTATGTTGTTATAATAATATATATGCTTCCTGATCTTCTGTCTGGTGGATTAATTGGACCTACAAAGTCTACTGCCTACTTTCCAAACACTTACAAATTTATCTGAGGTCTCAATGGCATCTCATTTCTCCTAGATGGATTTCCAACCCTCTGAGAGACATCACAATTCTAATAGTACTCCTTTTCATCCTTGTGAATTGTTTTCCACCAAAGTCTTGGGCACAGTATCTTATGCACAATATCTTTCCCTGCATAATGACCTCCAGTTATTCCTTCATGTTCTTCTGCCAAAATGATAGGACATTCATGCTCTATGACACATCTCCTCAAAATGTTGTATGCACCAAGTTTGTACAAGTGACCTGTAATCATTTGGTAGTATACATTCTAACCACCGAATTTTTCTTCTATATAAATTCTCTTGGGCAAAATCGTGTACTCAAAAACTCAATAATGTTAGCAAAATAGTCATCTGCAATCTGCACTGAAATAGTTGGGCATCTGTGAAATTTTCCTCCAATTTGCTTGGTTCTTCTCCATTATTTATCCTTGACAAATGATCTAGCCCTACATTCAATGTTCCAGGCTTCACCACAACTTCAAAATCAAACTCCTGAAACAACAGTATCCATCTGCATATTCTTCCCCCCAACACTGGCTTATTGACCAAATATCTAAGACCTGAGTGGTATGTAAACATCTTGGAATGTTGTCCTAACAAATAATGTCTGAAATTTTCTAGTGCATATACCATGGAAAAACCCTCCCTTTCAGTAGTATTGTAATGTTTCTTTGAATCTAATAGATTTTTGCTTGCAAATGTTATAGGTTGATCTATATCACCTTCTCCTGGTTTTGTCAATACTACTCCATGTGTTATTTAATATGCATCCACATGCACATGAAATTATTTTGACCAAACTGGAAAAACTAAAATCGGCATATTCACCATTTTCTCCTTCAAAATATCCAAACTATGTTGGCACTCCTCATTCCACTGATACTTGATGTCCTTCTTCAATAATTTCTCCATCGGCACAGTAATATGTGCATATTCCTTTATGAATTTCTTGTAATACCATGTATGACCAAGTGTACTTTTCAACTGGCACACTGACTTAGGTGGTGGTAAATTAACTATGATGGTAATTTTGGCAGGATCAACCAGCAGACCTTATTTACACACCAAATTCCCTAACAAAATACCAAAAGGTGTGTTGAAAATGAATTTCTTAATATTCAATGAAATCTAACACTGTCTACACTTGTCTAACATCAATCTGAGCACTTCAACATGATCCTTCAATAAATTAAACATTGTCCAGTCATCCAATAAACTTCCAAAAACTTATGAAAAAAATATGTGAATGTTGCTACTGCTACTTTGAAAAAAATTGGAGGTGCATTATTCAATCCAAAAGGCATCACTGTGTACTAATATGATCCCCATTCTGTATAAAATGTAGCCTTATGTCGATCTTTTGGTACTATTATGATCTGGTGATACCCTAAGAACCCATCTGTAAATGAATATGCTTATTGCCCTCTGACATTCTCCAGTACTTCATTTGTAAATGGGGTAGGAAAAGGATCATGCAGGAAAGAATCATTCAGATTCCTCAAGTCAACACGGATCCTTATTCCCCCTTGCTTCTTTTCCTACACTACCATAGAGATAATCCATTCTTATTCTTCCACGGGATCTATGACACCAGCCTCTAACATCTTGTCAATTTATGCCTTCACTTTCTGCTTATACACTAGATTTAACCTATAGGATTTTTTTCTTATTGGTCTAGCATATGGTTTCAAAGGGATATCCATCTCTCCCAGTTCTCTTGTTAATCCCTCCATCTCTAAAAATGTTGCCGGAAAAAAATCATTGTATTTGCATAGTAACTTTTTTATTGTTTCTACTATATGATTGTCCTAGTAATCTCCAATACTTGCAATCTTTGGGTTTTTTTTTGTTCCAATATTTACCTTATTTATCTTCAAAGGTGTAGCATAATATTATGACTCCAATTGTGGACCCTCTACTTCTATTTTCCCTTCAACTTCTGGAATCTGAATATTGTGTGGGTTTTCTTCTGTTGGATCTTCTTCTTCTGCGACATGATAACAATGTAGCAACTGTCTGACTGTCTGTCTCTTATGGTTTTGATAAGTTGTCACTATTTCCACTTCAGGTTCATCAAAAACCATGTCTCTTACCACCTTTAGTATTGTATCTATCTATGGACTCTCATGTTCAAAGGAAAATGTGATGACAAAATTATGTTGCATTTCTTCCCAATTTGAAATTTCCCTACATTGTTCCAATTCTGTGTACCAATTCCTTGGAATGCCTTCTAATGTGTGAATAAATTGATAAGGTCATTCTTCTAGTGGTATTGATCTCAATTGGACCATGCATATGTTTACATGTTCTCTAGGTTATCCAATTCAATCATACTTTTCCAAAAATATGTTCTCCTACTCTATGCCAAATCTAATGTGCAGTAATCTCTTACATTAAACCCAATTATTGATATTTTCCTTATAAGTACCCCACCAACGAGAAAGTGTTGATTTCAAGGCAATGTCTAATGTTGACAATCTTTGATTCTCCAAAACTTCTACCTCAAAATTTCTTAATAATTCCTCTAAATTATTCTGACCATAAAAAGTAGGAGGTTTTCTTACCTCTGTACCAACCCATCTTAGCACGTGCGTCATTCTGGCACATTTTCTTGTAGATAATTCATGTAATTGCTACTACTATTTCTTCAGTGATGTGTCGGAGTTTGAATCACAAGAAATAATACTCCTACAACTCATCATTCCATCTACAGTTGGGTCGATGTAATCCTCTCTGCACGCGATAGTTCTATACAACTGATTTATATCTTGTGTAATAAAATTTTATGTCGCGGGTTCAACATACCTTCCTCCTTATAAAGGATATAATGGCGCAATAACCCTGTATTCTCTTGATTCAAAGATCATCTTCTTGGTCTTCAAATTGATAATATCCTGGTTATCAAATGCCCAATCCAGTCCCAACAATGTTGGATAGGGTGAAGTGTTATCTACTATGTCAATCACTTCAAAGTCTGCCAAGGTGCACACACCATATAGATCTATTGGTATTCCCTTCAATCTACCAATTTGGACCACTCTATGTTGATTTTATAACTTCAACTGAATAGGTGAATACCCTCTTGTAGGATCCCCCATAGCTCCCCATGTATTCTTAGGCGGAACATTTACTTCAGACCCTAAGTCTAATATAATAACCCCCATATTGAGATCTCCAATGTTTGCATTCAACCTAAATTCTCTACTTGTTCTTCTCTTCTTATGGACCTAGTTTACTGTCTTTACCCATTCTTCCCCAGAATTAAACTTTTCTAATAGATTTTTTAACACTTGCAGAGATGACTTATCATTCAATAGATTTACACAAGATACCAAAAAGTTTCTTAAATTACTGACATTTTCTACAGGTTGATCTTTGTTGGTATGATCAAATAAGGGAGGCATGCCATACACTGGTACATCATCTACTAGCTTTTTTCCTAAAGTAGAAGCAATATTTTCCTTCAAAATCTCATGTCTATCCTCCTTGAATTTCTCCTTCTCTTATTGCACATCAAATTTTTGCTCAGGTGTTGTATTCTTCTCGACCCACTGGTATTGATCATGCTCCTTCTTTGTTGCATCTACTTTAGTATTGGATCATCCTCTAGTAACTATATGGATCTTCTTCCCATCCTCTTCTCTATTTTAATTGTTATGGTTCATCTCATCCTGTATCTTTACCAGAAGTGTCGGACATTCTTCTTTCTCATGGTCTGATGCGCAACAATACATACATGTCGCAAGTGGTTATGGACAATATCTTGCATAGTGTCCAGGTTTCTGACAGTTGTGACAAACTATTGGTCCTCTACCTCCTCCAAATCCTCTTCCTCCATGGCCTCCTCCTTTGGAGCCTCCTCTGCTTCCTTGACTTTCTATGTGCAGTGTAATGTACTGTGATCTTTTATTATATTGCAGTTGTGCATTATTGTATTGCGGTGGCGATGTGCACTATTGCGCGTTATTATACTACGGTGGTGCTACAAACTGTTGCGCATTATTATATTATGGTTTTGTTGTGAACTGTTGCATGGTATTATAATGTGGCTACTGCGCAGTTTTCCCTGTCATCAATTCATCATGTACCCTATAATTATATGAAGTCCTCTCCTTCATTATTTCCAAGTTTTTGCATTCCTTGTCTTCATGTCCAACTGACTTGCAAAAATTACAAAATGTAGTCTTTGGTATTGTTTGATACTTTTGCATCATGGGACAATGATAAGGATCATGTCTATGTGTTCTACATATCTCACACCATGGTCCTCTTGGGGGTAAAGGATTTGGCGTTCCTATCCCCAAGTATTGCGTGAAGGTTGGGCACTCATTCTCATGATGACCTTTTATTATGAAAAATGTGCACCAGACATCTTCCCTCTTTTCCTTTCCCTTATTTTGATTCAATTGAAATGTCAGATTATTCATATCTTCTCTTAGCTCTTCCACAATTGGATATGTATGCTTATATTGATTTTCCCCTAACTACAAGGTTGCTTGCAAAGCCTTAGCCTGGCTTTGGAACTTTTGATGCCTCAAAGGATACTTCAAGTGTGGAAATAAAGAATTAACAAACAAATGTTTATGTTTCATATCAGTAATAGGGTACTTCAACTTACCTTTTAACCTTTTGAACTTTTAGTCAACTTCCCAGACTGATTTTCCTAGCTTCTGCTTAATATCTATCATCACATTCATGAACTGATCCTCTGAACTTGGTTTCTGAAATTCATTGATTAAATCCTTCTTCACATATGCGATAGTTGTAGGTGCTCCATTTGGGTTGTTTACTGCAAGGCCCGTGTACCAATCTAATGTGTGGTCTCTAAATGTGATTTCCAACTGCACAACATTTGTATCTTCATATGTAATCTTCTTAGCTGCCCAAATATTTTCACAAATGAACAAATGTTTCTCTGGGTCCTTCGACCCTTCTCCAAGGAATTTTGGTAACCTAATAGTTGGATCTACTCCTACCATTGTGAATTTTATTGTACTACCACCTCTGTACGGTGTAGATACTTGACTACTACTAGTTGAACTTATACTTCTACTTGAACTTCCACTGGACCCTCGTCCTATAAAAATCCTTCTACCACTAATCACTTGTTGGTTAACTAGTTTTTCTTCTTCAGATGTCTTAGTAGCACATGGGGTTGTGGGTTCCAAACTAATTCTGATCTGGAATGGAGATCCTTCTTATGCGTCGAACCCTTGACCTTTGGTTTTCCTGTCATATGTGTCCCGTAGGATTTCCTTGATCTACCATGTCACATGGACATCTTCTACCTCTTCATCATCATTGTACGAGCCCTCTCGCTTGGTTGATGCCCTCTTCTTACTATTGATCTTATACTGGTAGGGTCATTTGTTGTGCATCACTCCTGCTTTCTTTATTATTTCCCATGTTTGGTCCTCATCCATCATTATGGGGTAGATTGCTTCCTTCTTCTAGTCTCTCTCTGGAGCCCTCTCCATATCTCAGATCTTCCTTAGTGTTTCCTCTAGTTCCCCCATATGCGCAAAGTGATTTAGTTGTATGACTCCATTTTCATCATTCTTTTATCATGTAATAAGATCTTGATCGACGTGTAAAGAGACCTAATGTACCTTCATATGTTTCCCTTCAAGAACTCTTGCTATGTAGCAACGTATGACTTTGATGTATCGACTGCAAATTCAATAATAAACCCTGCAATAATATTGTCTAACCAGAAATCCATTGCACGCGTGAATTTATTATTAACCCTTTCCAAACGTGTGATATTCTCAGTCGTCCACTCTATTGGCTTGATCCGATTAGTGGGATGGGTATCCTTCAACCTCAATATCCACTCTTACAATAACTCTGGAAAATAACAGAAAAATGCCTTTGCAAATATTGGCACGGTGTATACTTGGAGCTTATGTTATCATTTTGCACAAACTCGAGTTTCTTTGTCTCCAAGCATATTTCAATCTCCTGCTTACTAGGTGGATTCCATGGCCTGAACATCCCTTTATACCACTGCATTTTCTTCATTGTTCTTCAACAGATCCATTCCAAGATGTTCTTCTTAGTTCCAGCTGGAAACAGAACCATTTGTTGGATGTATGGGTTGACCTGGGTTCTACCTTAGTTCTCCAACAAAACCCTATAAACCATCAGCCCTTCTAGTAAACCAGAAGGCAACACTGCACATAGAGTGCACAACACAGTCTCACCCGAGATGGATTATGGGTGACTACAGGACCCAAATGTCTACAGTCATGGAATGGATGTTTCTCATGGGGATGTTAGACCTATTACTCTTCTTCTACTTCAACATTCATCATTCATCAAATCTATCATTCATTTAACCTTTTACATTCATTCTGCATAACTAATCTAGTGTGCACTATAAATTAGCCTTAACATATTCATCTATTCATTCATTCAGCATAATAAGTGTATCAAAGCATAAAATAAAACATTTCACATAATAACACATGGTTTACCGTGGTTCACCCCCCCTGGACTACGTCCACAAAGATATGTCTTCTTTATTCATATTCAGCAAAATAGGGCGTTGCGCACATTACATCAAAAGTTTGTTATACTCCATGAGGTTGACCAGTGTCGCACCAATCTCCATAGCTTGTGACTTGAACCTCAATTACAACTCAAAAACAGGTACATCTCCAAAACTGACTCCAAAAATGCGCAAAAAAGTACTCTAACTATTCTTATTTTCTTGATACTAGTTCATAGATGATCTCCTCGGATCTTACAATGCCTATTTATACTACCAAAATTGGGTAAAAACCCATTACAAAAACCCTAACCTAATTTGTCCACATAGTAGCTCTTTGTGCATGGCTGGTCTTCGATCCAATCATTCCTTGCTTTGACTCTGCTCTACTTTTCCTTCCTTTTCGATGTGTTGCTTCCTTTTCCTTCTTGTGTGTTGTGTTCTCCTCATTTTCTGGCACGTGTTGTTTCCTTTGGTTCATTCCTTAATTGTCTGCCTCGTTTGCTACATTATACCCCAAAATAGCCTGCTCCAACAATATTCAAATTTCTAAGGATTTTGTATAGTCTCTAGAAAATTTTAGCAATTCAGAGTAAAATATTTTTATCCTATAGAATTTGGGAAAATCATTTTTTTAAATGAAAATTGGCAAAAAAAAATTGGGAATAAAACATGGAAAATTAGCCCATAGTAAAAATTTATCCCCTAAAATTTTCCTTGTTTTGGTCCCAAAAGAGATTAAGGAGAGATGAGGAAATTGTTTTGTAATTTGTTTCCTATCATACCATTTAGTACTTCTTGCAATATTCTTATTGCCATCCATGAGTTTCCCAAAGTTCTTTTGTAACATTGTACCTTATTGAAAATATTTGAGTGCACTAGGCACAAAGTCTTCAACTATAAATAAAATATATTCTTCTTCTTCTCCATCCAGCATGGATGGTTCAAATAAT
>JZKD02S2263828.1:406071-418170 GCA_000966675.3 Picea glauca
CCTGATAATTACATAGTGGAAGATTGGAGATGGCTTGTGAGGAAGTTCGAAAAGAGAATAAATCATTGGTGTTTTCGATGGTTGACATTAGGGGAAAGATTCATTTTGATCAAATCTGTTTTGGAGAACCTGACAATGTACTGGATGTCTCTTTTTTTAATCCCAGCATCAATTTTAAATTTAATTAGAAGGAAAAAAAAAATTCTTATGGACAGGATCAAAGGCAAAGGCAGGGATTCATCTTTGTAACTGGGAAAATATAGCCAAACTGAAATCTTATGGAGGATGGGGAATTAAAAACATCTTCTTATTCAATATGGTGTTAACTGGATAAAGCCTTTGGTGTGTTATTTACAAGCAGGAACTGTGGAGCAATGTAATTAAAGGAAAATGCATCCAAAACTGGACCTTAGCAAATTGGTTTAGAGGATCGAAGCCAAATCTGTCTAAAGCTTCTTTTGTTTGGCGAAGTTTACTGAATTCTTATCATCTTATTGCTGAGTGGATTGCCTGGAAACTGGGGGGTGGGAGATCTATAAGGTTTGGTGAAGACCCGGCCATAGGGTTGTCATCTCAAACATTTTTAACAAAAGAATTGCTTCAATTTATTCGGCATAAAGGTATATTTTATTTATTTCAAGTTCATTCTACTCCGGGTTCGAGCTTTTTGTTGTCAATATGGAAAAGTGTTGAGGACTTGAATATGAAAGGTGCACTTGTTGTTGAATGGAATGATTTTATTAAGGCTCTTAACAAATCTGGGGTTTTTCTTTTTAATTCATTTGATGAATTAAATTGGTCATGGAGAAGTTAAAGCAAAGGAATCCTATGAATCCTTAGCTTATCAAATGTAGAGAAGGAATAGTCTTTGGTGGTTTTCACCTTTATGGAGATGGCATGTTCCAGTGAAAATCCAACTGTTTTGTTGGTTGCTTTTGAATAATAAAATTTTAACCTGGAATAATATGTTGAAAAGAGGTTTCTATGGTCTGGGAATTTGTAAATTATGTAGACAAAATGATGAAACAGTAATTCATCTTATGGTTCATTGTATGTTCACTCAATAGGATTGGAGGATAATTTTGTTACAGTTACAGGTTAATTATACTTGGAATGCTACAGATTTGGCCACCAAGTCCAAAGATTGGATGCTTAAATTTCCTAATCTGAAAGGTTTTCCTTGTTGGATTTGTTGGTATGTTTGGATTCACAGAAATGATGTTATCTTTGAAGGATCAAAGACTTCAGTTTCTTTGGTCTCCGATCGAGTGTTGGCTATGATGAAGAAGTTACAAGATTCTAAACCATTAAGAAGGAGAACCGTCTCTTATCCTATTATTATGGAAAATGTTTCATTAGGATGGTTTGATGGGTCCTCACAAGATTCATTTATGAAATGTGGAGCTCGAGGGGTGATAAAAATTGATGATTTTGTTTCTTATCATTGGACTTTAAATTGTGGGCTAGGTACTAATACTTGTGGAGAACTTATGGGACTATGGGCACTTTTGGTGATGGCTTCAAGACTACATATTGACCATATTCAAGTATTTGGAGATTCAAATATTATTATAAACAAGTTGGAAAAGAAATGCAGAATCCAGGTTGCAGGTTTGCATTTCTAGAAAAAGAGAATTCAACCTTCTCCAACATACATTTTGCCCATATTTACAAAGAGCATAATATGTTAGTTGATTATGTGTCAAAGAAGGCTTTGAACCTCATTGAAGGAAAATTATTGTTCACACAGACAGTGGATGGGGGACTGGCTCTAGAATTCCACTTGGACATTTTCTAATTCTTGTTTTTAACAGGTGTGGTGGTTTTGTTTGTTGGTTATGGTTTAATCTTTGGGGTTTTTGTCTTTGATGCATGTTCGCAAAGTTATGAAGTAGTTGTTGTGTTTCTATGGAGGAAACATGTTAACTGAACCTCCATATTACGGGAATGCAAATAAAATTCTTCCACTCCCATTATTTAGGAACCTGAACTTCGTCTACCAAACAATGGCGACGCTGAACCTCGTTCACCAGAGGATAGAGTTCTCTAGTTGTCAACTGAATTTACGCTGTAACGGTACTGTATGTAAAGCGGGATAAATTCAATTGTGAAGTTACATTAAAATTTAAATTGTGCAATGACAACGGTAGCATCATTTAATTAGATATCTTTATTTGATAGTTTTCAATTTTGAACGCATTGATCGCGTGGCCTAATGGATAAGGCGCTCGCCTCCGGAGCGGGAGATTGTGGGTTCGAGTCCCACCGTGATCGAGAGTATTAAGTTTAAGGCAAAATTCAGTCATGGCCAATGATAGCAATTTTGTAACCTTTCTGGAATCCCCGATCAAGTAACAAATTTACACGGTCTGCCTCCACATCATTGATAACTATTCGAACCGTAATTCGGTAGACTCAATGGTAAATTGATTTTTTCATCCTTCTATAACTTTTTGGTCGTTGTTGGCATTCGGTTTTGGTGTAACTTTTTGGTCGTTGTTGGCATTTGGTTTTGGTGTAAATGATGATGTTTATAATTCCTGAGAACAATTGAAACTGCCATACAAGATTTTCGGCATCAATGACATTATTGAAGAATGAGTCAACTACTTCTTAAAGCTATTTAGAGAGGACTCTTTAGGTACTATAGTTGAGGTAATCGTGTTTTCCAACTCATTCCCCAATTTTTTTAAATCATAAGGACACTTTGGAGTTGATGAAATAAGTGGGGAAAGAGGAATTACAACAAACTTTACAAAGCATGGGTTCTAAAAGGTGCGTTGGAGACCATATGGAAACTATGCCACAAATTTATTTGGTCAGGAAACCAAAAAAAGTAAGGGCTTGTATTGGCCTCATGAAAAAAAATGGTTATTCCAAAGGCTAGTGGAGGATGGGGTCTCAAAAATCCTTTTCTATTCTCCAAAGCTTTAGCTGCAAAAAAAAAATTGAGGTTTATACAAGGGTGAGTACAAGCTAATGATGGTCTCTCATGACGTCTCTCATGATGCGTTAGTGGCAATGCAAACATGGAAAAACAACAATATGTTATCTTGGAGGGATTATTCAAGGCACTTTTACAATGAATTTGAATATGGTTTACAAAGATGAAATGTAGGAAATTGAATTAGTTTTTCAAATATATATTTTTTATTTATATAAATTGTGAATAACTATGTGAAATTTTAGTTTTCTAAGAGTGGTATGTTATTTTTCCAAAAAAATATAAGGTATATGTCTTCGTTATTGCAGGTGTTGAGTACCTTAATGATGGAATTTCCTTAAAAAAATTGTATAATTGTAGAGAATCCATTGTTATAGTCCAATATGTCAAGACAATTTTTAATATATATTTGGAATCTGCATAGCTAACTCTATTTGTGTCTATAGTTTTATCGACAACGAATTTGTGTAGCCTATAGAAAAATAACGTCAAAAATATATAGATATAGAGAGGTATTCATAAAAATTGAGGTTTAAAAATTGAGGTTTTCTCTCCTTATATCTTCGTCTGCTCTAAGTCACAATGAAGCTTACTTTGAAAGTTTCCTTCTTTTATAAGGCATGTCATTAATGCTCTGTCGTATCCCACTTTCTCGTTTATCGCCTTTTTCTTTTTCCAACCACTTTTTGTCTTGTCATGTTGTGCTTTCATTCTATCCCATTTATCTGGCACATGATATCTTCCTTTCTGTCACATAGTGTCTTCAAGTTCTATCATACCTTTTTCTAGATTTTGTTGTGTGCTATATCCTTCAACTATATGTCTATCACTTATTCTTCTACCTACTTCTTTTTGGATTTTTCTCATTTTTCCAATTTTTTCTTCTCTTTTTCTGTTTTAATTCCTACTATATACAATATGTACAAGTCTAAATTTTATGTTGCAATTACTGAGGGTTATTAGGTCAACTGTCCCTATACATTTTTAGTCGACTACCATTCACCAAACCTTGAACTTCCTTGCCTGCTAAATCCTGCAGTTTCACAGCACCTCCATCTGTGACAGATTTTATCTCATATGGCCCTAGCCAATGCATTATGAGCTTCCATGGGTGTTGCAAGTATTTAATGTCATAGATGAGAACCATATATCCTTCCTTAAATTTTTTCTTCTTGATATGTTTTCCATGCCAATCTTTGTCCTTTGTTTTTTGTATTTATTGATGGAAACTATCTATGATCTTGCCTTCCTCTAATTCCATAATTTGAGCCAATATTTCCTGTGTTGCACCTCTTTCTTTCATGTTGATAATGGCTTCAATGCACTGACTAAGTATCAAATACTCCAATGGAACTATTGCTTCTTGTCCATACACCAACCTGAAAGGTGTTTTCCCTGTTAGCTTCTTGCATGTAGTTCTATAGGCCCATAATATTGTTGGTACCTTCATATCCCAATCATCCATGTTTACATTGCAAATCTTTGTTAAGGAATTCTCCAAAATATTGTTAAATGATTCCACTGTTCCATTAGCCTAAGGGTGATATGGAGTGTTCTTCTGATGATATATCTCAAATTCTTCAAGCATTGTCTAGATAATATTATTAATAAAATGAGTCCCCTGATCACTCATCAGAATTCTAGGGCATCCAAATCTTGTGACTACTTGTTAAAATAAGAAGTGTATTGCAGTCTCTGTGCTACAATCCTTATTGTTTTTTCCTCAGCCCATATGGTTAAATATTATGTTGTTATAATAATATATCTGCTTCTTGATCTTCTGTCTGGTGGATTAATTGGACATACAAATTCTATTGCCTACTTTCCAAACACTTGCAAATTTATCTGAGGTCTCAATGGCATCTCATTTCTCCTGGATGGATTTCCAACCCTCTAAGAGACATCACAATTCTGATAGTACTCCTTTTCATCCTTGTGAATTTTTTTCCACCAAAGTCTTGGGTACAGTATCTTATGCACAATATATTTCCCTGCATAATGACCTCCAGTTATTCCTTCATGTTCTTCTACCAAAATGATAGGAAGTTCATGCTCTATGACACATCTCCTCAAAATGTTGTATGCACCAAGTTTGTACAAGTGACCTGTAATCATTTGGTAGTATGCATCTCTAAGCACCGAATTTTTCTTCTGCACAAATATAAATTCTCTTAGGGAAAATCATATACTCAAAAACTCAATAATGTCAGCAAAATAGCCATCTGCAATCTGCACTGAAATAGTTGGGCATGTGTGAAATTTTCTTCCAGTTTGCTTGGTTCTTCTCCATTATTTATCTTTGACAGATGATCTAGCCCTACATTCAATGTTTCAGGCTTCACCACAACTTCAAAATCAAACTCCTGAAACAACAGTATCCATCTGCATATTCTTCCCCCCAACATTGGCTTATTGACCAAATATCTAAGAGTTGAGTGGTCTGTAAACATCTTGGAATGTTGGCCTAACAAATAATGTCTGAAATTTTGCAGTGCATATACCATGGAAAAACCTTCCCTTTCAGTAGTATTGTAATGTTTTTTTAAATCTGACAGATTTTTGCTTGCAAATGTTATAGGTTGATTTATATCACCTTCTCCCGGTTCTGTCAATACTGCTCCAAGTGTTATTTAATATGCATCCACATGCACATGAAATTATTTTGACCAATCTAGAAAAACTAAAATCGGCATATTCACCATTTTCTCCTTCAAAAATCCAAATTATGTTGGCACTCCTCATTCCACTGATACTTGATGTCCTTCTTCAATAATTTCTCCATCGACACAGTAATATGTGCATATCCCCTTATGAATTTCTTGTAATACCATGTATGACCAAGTGTACTTTTCAACTGGCACACTGACTTAGGTGGTGGTAAATTAACTATGATGGTAATTTTGGTAGGATCAACCAGCAGACCTTATTTACACACCAAGTTCCCTAACAAAATACCAAAAGGTGCGTTGAAAATTCATTTCTTAATATTCAATGAAATCTGACACTGTCTACATCTGTCTAACATCAATCTGAGCACTTCAACATGATCCTTCAATAAATTAAACATTGTCTAGTCATCCAATAAACTTCCAAAAACTTATGAAAAAAATATGTGAATGCTGCTACTACTACTTTGAAAAAATTGGAGGTGCATTCTTCAATCCAAAAGGCATCACTGTGTACTAATATGATCCCCATTCTATATAAAATGTAGTCTTATGTCGATCTTTTGGTACTATTATGATCTGGTGATACCCTAAGAACCCATCTGTAAATGAATATGCTTATTGGCCTCTGACATTCTTCAGTACTTCATTTGTAAATGGGGTAGGAAAAGGATCATGCAGGAAATAATCATTCAGCTTCCTCAAGTCAACACAGACCCTTATTCCCCATTGCTTCTTTTCCTACACTACCATAGAGATAATCCATTCTTATTCTTCCACGGGATCTATGACACTAGCCTCTAACATCTTGTCAAATTATGCCTTCACTTTCTGCTTATACACTAGATTTAACCTATAGGATATTTTTCTTATTGGTCTAGCATATGGTTTCAAAGGGATATCCATCTCTCCCAGTTCTCCTATTAATCCCTCCATCTCTAAAAATGTTGCCAGAAAAAAATCATTGTATTTGCACAGTAACTTTTTTATTCTTTCTACTATATGATTGTCCTAGTAATCTCCAATACTTGCAATCTTTGGGTTTTTTGTTGTTCCAATATTTACCTTCTTTATATTCAAAGGTGTAGCATAATATTATGACTCCAATTGTGGACCCTCTACTTCTATTTTCCCTTCAACTTATGGAATCTGAATATTGTGTGGGTTTTCTTCTGTTTGATCTTCTTCTTCTGCGACATGATAACAATGTAGCAATTGTCTGACTGTCTGTCTCTTCTGGTTTTGATAAGTTGTCACTATTTCCACTTCAGGTTCATCAAAAACCATGTCTCTTACCACCTTTAGTATTGTATCTATCTCTGGACTCTCATGTTCAAAGGCAAATGTGATGACAAAATTATGTTGCATTTCTTCCCAATTTGAAATTTCCCTACGTTGTTCCAATTCTGTGTACCAATTCCTTGGAATGCCTTCTAATGTGTGAATAAATTGATGAGTTCATTCTTCTAGTGGTATTGATCTCGATTGGACCATGCATATGTTTACATGTTCTCTGGGTTATCCAATTCAATCATACTTTTCCAAAAATATATTCTCCTACTCTGTGCCAAATCTAATGCGCAGTAATCTCTTACATCAAAACCAATTATTAATCTTTTCCTTATGAGTACCCCACCAACGGGAAAGTGTTGATTTCAAGGCAATGTCTAATGCTGACAATCTTTGATTCTCCAAAACTTCTACCTCAAAATTTCTCAATAATTCCTCTAAATTATTCTGACCATAAAAAGTAGGAGGTTTTCTTACCTCTATACCAACCCATCTTAGCACGCACGTCATTCTGGCACATTTTCTTGTAGATAATTCATGTAATAACTACTACCAGTTCTTCAGTTATGTGTCGGAGTTTGAAGCACAAGAACTAATACTCCTCCAACTCATCATTCCATCTACGGTTGGGTTGATGTAATCCTCTCTGCACGTGATAGTTCTATACAATTTAGTTATATCTTGTGTAATAAAATTTTATGTCGCAGGTTCAACATACCTTCCTCCTTCTAAAGGATATAATGGCGCAATAACCCTGTATTCTATTGATTCAAAGATCATCTTCTTGGTCTTCAAATTGATAATATCCTGGTTATCAAATGCCCAATCCAATCCCAACAATGTTGGATAGGGTGAAGTGTTATCTATTGTGTCAATCACTTCAAAGTCTGCCAAGGTGCACACACCATATAGATCTATTGGTATTCCCTTCAATCTACCAATTTGCACCACTCTATGCTGATTTTCTAGCTTTAACTGAATAGGTGAATACCCTCTTGTAGGATCCCCCATAGCTCCCCATGTATTCTTAGGCGGAACATTTACTTCAGACCCTAAGTCTAATATAATATCCCCCATATTGAGATCTCCAATGTTTGCATTCAACCTAAATTCTCTACTTGTTCTTCTCTTCTTATGGACCTAGTTTACTGTCTTTACCCATTCTTCCCCAGAATTAAACTTTTCTAATAGATTTTTTAACACTTGCAGAGATGACTTATCATTCAATAGATTTACACAAGATACCAAAAAGTTTCTTAAATTACTGACATTTTCTGCAGGCTAATCTTTGTTGGTATGATCAAATAAGGGAGGCATGCCATACACTGGTACATCATCTACTGGCTTTGTTCCTAAAGTAGAAGCAATATTTTCCTTCAAAATCTCATGTCTATCCTCCTTGAATTTCTCCTTCTCTTAATGCGCATCAAATTTTTGCTCGGGTGTTGTATTCTTCTCAACCCACTGGTATTGATCCTACTCCTTCTTTGTTGCATCTACTTTAGTATTGTCTCATCCTCTAGTAACTATATGGATCTTCTTCTCGTCCTCTTCTCTATTTTAATTGTTATGGTTCATCTTGTCCTGTATCTTTACCAAAAGTGTCGGAAATTCTTCTTTCTCATGGTCTGATGTGCAACAATACATACATGTCGCAAGTGGTTGTGGACAATATCTTGCATAGTGTCCAGGTTTCTAACAGTCGTGACAAACTATTGGTCCTCTACCTCCTCCAAATCCTCTTCCTCCATGACCTCCTCCTTTGGAGCCTCCTCTGCTTCCTTGACTTTCTATGTGCAGTGTATTGTATGGTGATCCTTTATTATACTGTGGTTGTGCATTATTGTATTGCGGTGGCAATGTGCACTGTTGCGCGTTATTATAATGTGGTGGTGCTCCAAACTATTGCGCGTTATTATATTATGGTTGTGTTGTGAACTGTTGCATGGTATTATAATGTGGCTACTGCACAATTTTCCCTATCATCAATTCATCATGTACCCTATAAGTATATGAAGTCCTCTCCTTCATTATTTCCAAGTTTTTTCATTCCTTGTCTTCATGTCCAACTGACTTGCAAAAATTACAAAATGTAGTCTTTGGTATTGTTTGATACTTTTGCATCATGGGACAATGATAAGGATCATGTCTATGTGTTCTACATATCTCACACCATGGTCCTCTTGGGGGTAAAGGATTTGGCGTTCCTATCCCCAAGTATTGTGTGAAGGTTGGGCACTCATTCTTATGATGACCTTTTGTTATGAAAAATGTGCACCAGACATCTTCCCTCTTTTCCTTTCCCTAATTTTGATTCAACTGAAATGTCAGATTATTCATATCTTCTCTTAGCTCTTCCACAATTGGATATGTATGCTTATATTGATTTTCCTCTAACTACAAGGTTTCTTGCAAAGCCTCAGCCTGGCTTTGGAACTTTTGATGCCTCAAAGGATACTTTAAGTGTGGAAATAAAGAATTAACAAACAAATGTCTATGTTTCATATCAGTAATAGGGTACTTCAACTTACCTTTTAACCTTTTGAACTTTTAGTCAACCTCCCAGACTGATTTTCCTAGCTTCTGCTTAATATCTATCATCTCATTCATGAACTGATCCTCTGAACTTGGTTTCTGAAATTCATTGATTAAAGCCTTTTTCACGTCTATGATAGTTGTAGGCACTCCATGTGGGTTGTTTACTGCAAGGCCCATGTACCAATCTAATGTGTGGTCTCTGAATGTGATTTCCAACTGCACAACATTTGTATCTTCATATGTAATCTTCTTAGTTGCCCAAATATTTTCACAAATGAACAAATGTTTCTCTGGGTCCTTCGACCCTTCTCCAAGGAATTTTGGTAACCTAATAGTTGGATCTAATCCTGCCATTGTGAATTTTGTTGTATTACCACCTCCGTGCGGTGTAGATACTTGAATACTACTAGTTAAACTTATACTTCTACTTGAACTTCCACTGGACCCTCGTCCTGTAAAAATCCTTCTACCACTAATCACTTGTTGGTTAACCAGTTTTTCTTCTTCAGATTTCTTAGTAGCACATGGGGTTGTGGGTTCCAAACTAATTCTAATCTGGAATGGAGATCCTTCTTATGCGTCGAACCCTTGACCTTTGGTTTTCCTGTCATATGTGTCCTGTAGGATTTCCTTAATCTACCACGTCACACGGACATCCTCTACCTCTTCATCATCATTGTACGAGCCCTCTCACTAGACTGATGCCCTCTTCTTACTATTGATCTTATACTGGTAGGTTCATCTGTTATGCGTCACTCCTTCTTTCTTTATTATTTCCCATGTTTGGTCTGCATCCATCATAATGGGGTAGATTTCTTCCTTCTTCTAGTCTCTCTCTGGAGCCCTCTCCATATCTCATATCTTCCTTAGTGATTCCTCTAGTTCCCCCATATGCACAAAGTGATTTAGTTGTATGACTCCATTTTCATCATTCCTTTATCATGTAATAAGATCTTGATCGACGTGTAAAGAGACCTAATGTACCTTCATATGTGTCCCTTCAAGAACTCTTGCTCTGTAGCAATGTATGACTTCGATGTATCGACTGCAAATTCAGTAATAAACCCTGCAATAATATTTTCCAACCAGAAATCCATTACACGCATGAATTTATTATTAACCCTTTCCAAAGGTGTGATATTCTCAGTCGTCCACTCTATTGGCCTGATCTGATTAGTGGGATGGGTATCCTTCAACCTCAATATCCACTCTTACAATAACTCTGGAAAATAACAGAAAAATGCCTCATGCAAATCAGTAAACACATGCCTCTGCAAATATTGTCACAGTGTATACTTGGAGCTTATGTTATCATTTTGCACAAAATTGATTTTCTTTATCTCCAAGCATATTTCAATCTCCTTCTTACTAGTTGGATTCCATGGCCTGAACATCCCTTTCTACCACTGCATTTTCTTCATTGTTCTTCAACAGATCCATTCCAGGATGTTCTTCTCAGTTCCAGCTGGAAACAAAACCATTTGTTGGATGTATGGGTTGACCTGGGTTCTACCTTAGCTCTCCAACAAAACCCTATAAACCATCGACCCCTCTAGTAAACCAGAAGGCAACACTGCACATAGAGTGCACAACGCAGTCTCACCCGAGATGGATTATGGGTGACTGCAGGACCCAAATGTCTGCAGTCATGGAATGGATGTTTCTCATGGGGATGTTAGACCTATTACTCTTCTTCTACTTCAACATTCATCATTCATCAAAGCTATCATTCATTTAACCTTTTACATTCATTCTGCATAACTAATCTACTGTGCGTTATAAATTAACCTTAACAGATTCATCTATTCATTCATTCAGCATAATAAGTGTATCAAATCATAAAAGAAAACATTTCACATAATAACACATGGTTTACCGTGGTTCACACCCCCTGGACTATGTCAACAAAGATATGTCTTCTTTATTCATATTCAGCAAAATAGGGCATTGCGCACATTACATCAAAAGTTTGTATCGCACCAAGCTCCATAGCTTGCGATATGAACCTCAATTACAACTCAAAAACAAATACATCTCCAAAATTGACTCCAAAAATGCGCAAAAAAGTACTCTAACTATTCTTATTTTCTTGATACTATCTCATAGATGATCTCCTCAGATCTTACAATGCCTATTTATACTAGCAAAATTGGGTAAAAACCCATTACAAAAACCCTAACCCTAGTTTGTCCACATAGTAACTCCTTGTGCGTGGTTGGTCTTCGATCCAATCATTCCTTGCTTTGACTCTGCTCTACTTTTCCTTCATTTTCGATGTGTTGCTTCCTTTTCCTTCTTGTGTGTTGTGTTCTCCTCATTTCCTGGCGCGTGTTGTTTCCTTTGGTTCATTCCTTAACTGCCTGCCTCGTTTGCTACATTATACCCCAAAATAGCCTGCTCCAACAATATTCAAATTTCTAAGGATTTTATATAGTCTCTAGAAAATTTTAGCAATTCAGAATAAAATATTTTTATCCTATAGAATTTGGGAAAATCATTTTTTTTAAATGGAAATTGGCAAAAAAAAATTGGGAATAAAACATGGAAAATTAGCCCATAGTAAAAATGTATCCCATAAAATTTTCCTTGTTTTGGTCCCAAAAGAGATCAAGGAGAGATGAGGAAATTGTTTTGTAATTTGTTTCCTATCATACCATTTAG
>JZKD02S2263829.1:0-35930 GCA_000966675.3 Picea glauca
CCTTTATTATATTTCTGGGTCTCTTTATTAACTGTTGGGGCCGACTTCTTATTCTGCCTATTATAATTGTCTTTTGACCAATCCACAAAAGGGGATTTGGTCCTATTACAATAACTGACATGATCAATCCACAATGCGGATTGATCCTATGAATAATATATCAATAATAATAAGAATACTCTTTGCAGTTACAATATTTCAACACTTTGTAGTAGAGAAACCCCAAAAAAGATGTCATGATGAATATTCACTCTCACAATGTAAGGGGTTTGGGGATGGCTAACATTAAGCACCATGCAGTGAGCCAATCATTGACTCGTTTCTTTTTCCATCTTGTCCGTCCGATACACACTATTCACCATGGAACAAACATGATGAAAAGCAAGTGAGCCAATCATTAGTTCACTAGATGGTTCTTAATGTTAGTTGTTTAGGGATTGCCTCGAAGTAGAGAGACTTAAAGAGGTTGGTTCTAAAAAACAATCCAATCATACTACTATTGCAGGAAACTTGAGGAAACTATGTGCACTAGTTTTGATGCTAAAAAATATATAAGGGAATACTCGTTGGATTGTACTTTTATGGTAGTAAGTTCGGTTGGAAAAGTAGGTGGTCTAGCCTTGGGATGGAACTCCACTTTGGTTTTCGTTCATCGATTTGTACTTCATAATACATCCAAGAAAACCTCTATTCAAAAGTAACGAATATCAATGTTGATGTTATCAACATCCATGGGCCATCACACAGTAGGAAGGATTTTTTGATATACCTAGAGAACTTTGGAACTCTCAGTATGGCCCATCTCATACTAGGAGGAGAGTTCAATTTTACTATTTATCATTCATAAATTTTGGGAACATAAGCTTGAGTGGATGCTCTAACGTACTATTCTTGAACACACAAAACAATATATGTTGGTGGGTGTCGAACATTTGGTAATGGAACCAACATGGACAAACAACAAAACTGGCTATCAGGTCATATCAAAGAGGATACATATTTTTTTGTTGAAGGAATCATGTATCATGTGAATTAACACTTACAAGGCCGCTAACTTGAAAGAGGTTACATTTGACCACAATCCTATTCTACTAGCATTGTCCATGGGGGGGATGAAGCAACCTCCCCCCTTAAAAATCAATCACCATTGGCTCCAACATGAATATTTCAAGGAGTTAATAAAGGGAAATTGGGTGAGGTTGTCACAAATATAAGAGGAACTAGTAATGATTAGTTTTCAAAGGAATCTCATACATGCAAGATAACTAACCAAGGAATGGGAAAAGGACACATTTCAATACGTAGATAGGGATCTCTCAAATGTGGAAGAAAAAATTAATGACATATATGAATCATATCATAGAGAGGGTTTTAGAGAAGAATCTTTATAGGAATTGGACGCATTTAAAAAGGAAAGGCTCAATTATTGGCTTGGTAGGAAGAAAAATGGCATATGAATAATAAAGCAACTTGGCTATTGGAGGGAGATGATAATACCGAGTTCTTTCATTGACAGGCCATGGCTTGTGTAACTAGCAACACCATGGTAAATGCTTTTTTAACTAGAACATGTGTTTCAACACCACAATCATTAATCCATAAAATTTATTAGAATAGTCAAGTGAGTTGTGCTGAAATAGTAAATTCACAAGGGATTTCATTATAGAAACCCAAATTTAATTCCATTAAAACATAAAAAGTCGTAACACTTCTAATAATACAATTGAAGCTTAAGTACCTTGATTGTCACTTGTAGTAAGATGAGCAATGAAGGTAATGTATTTCTTAACAAATTTATAATGCGAACAAGGACCAAATGTATTTTAATGAACATAAGGGAAGTTCATTGTTTAGATATTTTTCTCTCTTTGAAATATGAAAAATATAAATGTGACTATATTTTTTCATATATATATAAGTTTTTTAGTCTCCTAGAATACTCAAGTACATTAAAAAGATCAATATAATTTTTCATTCCATGAAAGCCATAGATGAAATCACCATTGTGTTTATATCGTTCAGATGAGAAAACACATATATACAATGTAAATACATTTCCTTTCATATATAGAATATATTACAACATATGTCTGTACTAAGGTCCTTTCATGGCCTCCCACTTTCAAAACAAAACTAATTTCAATCCCCCACACTAAAGGAATCAACCATGAAATCCACACATGCTCATAGAATTGATCTATAAGTAACTAGAATTATGCTCCAAAACACCCCTTTACAATATTTTTTGTCAACGATTAATCTTTTGTACTTCTTGGTCACCTTACAAAGAAAGATAAATTGGAATATATTGGAAATTGGAATTTATTGGTTAGGAGATAGTTGTTATAAACATATCTTTTGTACTTCTTGATCACCTTACAAAGAAACATACATTGGAATATATTGGTTAGGAGGTTGTTGTTACAAACATGCATTGTTAATTAATAATGGTAGGCTAGATTTCTCAAGGAAATTGAGGAAATGCAGGCTTGACTGGGGTGTCATTGTGATGAGGAGGACCAAGGCTTGTTGGGAACTACCATGTAGAATTTTGTTGTCACTTCCCCATCTTCTCTTGTCAAACTTGAAGCCTAAAGAGAAGCATTGAACTTCTACATTTCCAAGAGGATTTCTTGCACATCTGTCCTCTGCTCCATTAACAACAAGAAAAAAACTCATCATTGAAACAATGAATTGTTTACATTACTGACATGGAAAGGATCCATTGTGAGCGAACATGTATATGATATCTTTACATTACCACAAACCAATGGATTACAACACTAAAGAAAAATATATATGATATGTACACTAGTTAGCAACAAATTTCAATTTATAAGTTTCATATCATATAACCTATTAAACATGTACTGGGATTAACCAACTCTCCAACATTACTTTGGATCCCTTGTATAATTCACATTTCAACCCTATTCATCCTCCAAATCATTTTCAAATTAATGAGAGAAGATTTCATGCATTACCTTGCCTATGATTGGCTATTTTCTTCAAAAGTTAACTCGTTTAAGTGACTAACCCAGCAAGAATATTCTCTCCATGATGGCTTCCCTAGAATTTAAAACAATTTCAAGCATTGAAATAGCCTAAACATGTTATGCGATGCAACCAATTATAAGTTTCAATGTGTTTATCAAAGAAAATTCCAAGAAAAAATAAGTAACATTAGTAGTCCCAACAATAATTCAGGTCCTAGGATATCCATTCATAATTTGAAAACCAATATCTATCTTTTCCTTTTAACACAAATGATCTATTCCTTTGAATGTTCTTATAAATCATGCAACACAAAGTTTGTGTCAGGCACATATCTCGCCTCCTTTATCTACCCAGTGAAGTGGAGTTTGTTTTAGGCACATACTCTACCTCCTTTATCTCCACAATGAAGCTATCTAACATCATTTAGATTTACTCTGATTGTGGGTGATATCCATCTCCTGTAAAAAAATAAATACACTTTGTTTCTAATCTCAATCCATTGCATTTTGGTTTCTTCATCACCCAATAGTCCTTCATACTTTCTCTCACACTTTCTACATCCTCTCACCTCCCAGCGTCAACATGTATGTTCAATAGTGGTACATAATAAACAACATGTTCAACCCCTAACTCAAATTTTCTATTCTATACTCACATACACGCATTGAGAAAACTGATGTCAAAAACTGAAATTTCCTGGTTCAGTTCAATTGAATTCCATTCTTGGAATACATATAGAAAGTCAAACGTGACATCCAGTTCTTATTATATATAATTTAAAATTATCTTGCAGTCCATTGATATTCAAGGAAAATGCCACAAATAGCTGATTGATAATGAAAAAAATGCATATATCAGGCCTTGACAACTCTATATTTTTTCCTAATTATTCCTTTATTACCAATGAGCACCCCCAAGTTTCCCATCTTGACAATGGATTGAGCGAATGACTGGCTAAAATTCAAAGGAGGGTTTAGTTGGGATCATGTGTATCTTCTCACAAATTAGTGGTGGTTGCATCCTCAAACAACTGCTAATCAATTTACAAGATCCCTCTTCGGTCCGCAATATGCTTGAAGAAACTGCCATCGAAAACAAAGGGGGTTTGCTAATCGAAATTTATGGGTGGATCTATAGAGCTTCTAGAGGCATGATTTGAACATATAGTCTTCAATTTGGTTACAAGGGTTGTATCCATTATTGGTTCTACCTTTCCTGTGCCTAGGGATTTGTACAACCCATCATTAAAGAAATTGCAATGTGTGATGCCCACAATGTGTACACCTACATCAATTATTGGCCTCGCCATCATGAATAATAATACAACTAATTTATGTGAAAATAATAGAATAAATAATATTCGATGTAATTTGGTTTTGTGATGTGGGGTGTTGGAACATCAAGTATTGATGGTTCATCATACATCTCTTGGGTTCATTTGGTCGAGAGGTCGACCTGCATCTGGATATAGTCGGTCAGGTAATTGACCATCACACTACACTAGCCGGTCGAGTAGTCGACGTGCCTATCGTTCAGGCAGTCGACCAATGGTCGAAGATAGTTGGGCGGTGGATTGACCAACCCAGCAATCAACTACGAGTTGGAAGGATAGTCGGTCGAGTTGAGCATCCTTGTCAACTCGACTTGACAACACGGATTTGGCAGAGTCAACGCCAACAACCGATGGTTGCACATGGACAAGATCTTCTAGATTCTATGGAAGATTGTTAGATATTGAGGCTATAAAAAGAAGATCCCTTGGGCCATTTTCATCATGGCGATCAAATGAACAAGATCCAATATTTACTGTGATGTTAAGATCACAATGCACCTTTCTTAAATGGTATAATGGTTCCTTTAGACACCATTGTTTGTCTTCAATTTTTTTTGTTTCTATTCAATTATCTACAATACTGTCTTTTCTATTTCATGTTGTGTTCCATCCTATTCCCCAACATGGTATTAGAGTCGATGGTTTGAAACCTCGACCTGTTATATGCAAACCTTGCTAATTTGGATCTGTTGTGTGATTGAATCTGGGCCAGTGGTTTGTTGATTGGAACTTATTGAAACATACAAGTTTTTGTCTAGATATTGAAGATGGATTCAAATATTGATCTTGTTGTTATGAATGGATCAAATTATGTAGTATGATAACCATATTTGGAAACCCTATTGAAGAGAAAGGGACTGTGGCAGTATACGAAGGTTGCGATTCCAAATCTAACAAACAACTAGGCTAAGTTTGTTGTTGATGGAAAGAAGGACGAAGTTGTAATGATCATCACAACCTACATTTCACGGGAGATTCGATTTCACCTCAGTGAAATCAACTTCCCTTATCAAGTTTGGAAGAATATGAAGTCGTTGTTCGTTCGAGTCGACGAGAGCCACGCCATGCAGTTAGAGAAAGAGTTGATCTCTCTCGATCCTCATTCTTTTAACAAAATGGAGGACTATTTGGTGCATGTCAAATAACTTCAATTGAAATTGGGAAAGTGTGGAAACAACTATCAAAAGAAAGATGGAAAACTCATTGAGATGGTCCTAATGAACTTGAGAACACCATTCTACGACTTCGTGTAGACTTTCTGTACCAACTAGAAAGCATGCAAGGAATATAGTAAGGATTACACCTTTGAAGCTTCCTATGGCCTTTTGATTACTGATTAACATAGACAGCTTGAATAAGGAAATCTTGGTGGAAAAATCTAGGCCCACTTGCTCAAGCGAAAGGGCATGATGGATCCTAGGGATACAGTAAGGTTTGATGCCTCTACACAGAGACCTGTATACCTCGACCATAAATTGTAGAGACAAACCGATGCTACCCAACGAAGTTGAAAGAATAAAACATGTCAGTACCGTGGAAAGACTAGAAATGTGGAGAAATTATTCTATAATCAGCGAGACGATTTAGATGAGAAGATTAAACACCTTGAAGGAGATGCATCCATTGTATTTCAACCCACTGATAATTTCACCTTTCAAGTTGAAACTTCTCGGGCCTTGTTGTCTCACTCTGTGTAGAATGAATGGGTAGTTGACTCTAGGTGCACTCATCACATGGCTAAGGATGCCTCCTTGTTCACGTGGTTGGATGAAGTTAAGGAAAGGAAAACCTATGTCGTTGATGATTTTTCTTTGGATGTTGCTAGTCAAGGTGATGTTACCAGTCGACATGGGAAGATTTACGATGTCTATCATGTGCCAAATCTCAATGCCAATCTATTTTTTGTTGCTCAGTTAACACATTGTTACACATGATTTTGGTCACTCTAGTGATGTCTCAACAGTGATGTATTCAGGCTCCCAACAAAGACCTTTTGCTTGAGAAAAGAGTCTCTTGTCTTCTTCCAAAAACATATTTTTAATATGAGTTTGCAAACTGCCTATGGTCTAGGGTGAGACAATCCTTCATTCTTGTAGGCCACCCACGCTTAGGGTGTGAACTTCTCAAAGTCTGCTCCATACACAGGGTGCGAACCTGTTTTTAAGCTTGGAAAGGAGAAGAGGTCTCGAGGGTTCTAGAAGGGAATCTTCTAGAAAATGAGTTGGCATTCGCATGGTTGTCATTCTACTGACTTCTCAGATTTGATGGGATCATCCTCATCCATGTAACCATCTCTCCTTCTCCTATATATTGAAAGGTTTCTCATAGAAAAGGTTAAGAAAGATTGAATGAAGAGTTGGTGAAAGAATTGTGTGAAGAACCCTGCTTGGACAGAAGCTTGAAGACTCTATTTGGTCTATCAAGAGGAATTTGATCTTCTTCATGCAAGTGCAAAGAAAGTGTGTGTGGTGGAACCAAGGGTCACTGAAAGGAATTTTGTGACATCAAGGCGATCAGGTTGTATCTTCTACTTTCAATTAATATGATACAACGACATGTCCCTTTCCCATAAAGTCACTCTTACTTTATTGTGTAACTCCTTGATCATATGCATAAGTTGACATTGAATATACTTTTCTATCTTCACTTTGGTTGGTTTGGGTTGTCTTGGACTTGACTTCACGAGATCACCAGAGTGAAGTGGGAACAACAGAGACCTAAGGAAGTGATATCAAGGTATGTCACTTATTCCTTCTCTTTAGTAGATTCAATGACTGCAACTTAGGGAAAGAGTCATGTCATGTCCTGTTTTTTTCTAGATCAAGGTGGATATAGGGATATCTATTAGTGTCCGCACCTACCGATTTGTCCGATAAAAAAATTGGCGACTCCACTGGGGATGCAACCCATTTTTGGTGGTTTTTGGTGGTTTTTCCTTGGCCATTTGCTCTTAACTCACCATTTTTTATTTCCATCAATCTCTGAGTCTTGAGGAGACCCTGATAGACTCTTTGGGTCCAGAAGTTCCTTAAAAAAATTTGTTTTTTTTCCAAATTTTTCTTAGTTTCAGGCCTTCTTGCACTGCACCCTTTTATAGCTTGCGAGAACCACTAGGGTTCGCATCCTGTTGTTCAGTTCAGTGAGAACTTCTCGCACTCTGCCTTTGTCTAGCCTACGAGAATCCTTCATTCTCGCACTGCACCCCACTGCCAGCCTACGAACCCACTTGCAAATTTTTGGATTTAAGCCCTTTTTCCCTCAGATACCCAGATTTCTATGTGTGTCTGAAAATAAATTCTTTGGTCAGTGATTGATTGTTTCTTGACTTCAGATTTCATGAATGATTAGTCTTCGGAAATCGAAATATCTTCTTGTTCATTTTTTCTCGACTGTTACCTCTTGACCTTTTCTTAACAAGGATATAATCTCTGGTTTTGAAATCTGAGTGCTTGTTTGGTTGGGAGTCGGTGATTGGTTTAAAAGTTGGGATTAATTGTCTTTTTCAATTGCTCATTACTTAGAAAATTGTTATCCATATGCATTTGAAGAGACTAGTCTTGTCTGTTTGTTATTTTTTGTCTTCATTGAAATATTAGTTTGGGTGTTTGTTGGGTAATATTTCTTTTTCATTGGTTGCTTGTTTTTTCTTAGTTCCACCACTGTTGTTTTGTTTCTAATAAAAAAAAAAATTAAAGACATTTTCTCTTTTTTAAGCAACTTTTATTCAAAAATATTGGCATTCCATTGTTGAAATAGAACGAATAGAGAATTTGCTATGTTCATGATTGATTGATATTGCATTTCAGAGAAGATCATACATCGTAGTTCATATTGTTCTAGAAAACTCCTCTTTCCTTCTTGTAAATAGGATTCATCGAACAAAAAATTTGTATCATTCATTCCTATCTATGCATTGTTGGGTCAGAGTCTCACACAACATCGGTTTCATTTTCGTCTCCTTTGAGTAACAACAACCTTTAATAGTATTGCGTAATTTTAAAATTTAACTAGTAACTTTTTCTAGGGCTCTTTTACACCAACATTAGCTAGGCTAGAGCTTTGGAACAGGAAGTGAGACACACTCTCCAAAGCACAAAACATACAATAGAAACTTGTGACAAGGAGTGTCAAATTCCATTTGCAGTGTTTTGTCCTGGGAAGCCCTTCTCACACAAGGGTCAAACCTGAGGTCGCATTGAGATTGACAGAGTTACTCACCGTGCTTTGTTGATATCGGTGTAGATATTGCACATATTACAGGGGTCACTTGAAGGTATACCCACAATGATGAGTGGAAGCCTCTCAAGCTGATTTCGGGATAGATACCCTGCCCTTGCATGTGGATCGGACTGTCAACTGTTCCCCCAGGAATTATTGTTGTTGGTGGTAATCTTAGTAGCCTACCTTCTTAGGGTCTTACACAAGGTGACTGTGAAGGGGCAAGTCTTCACGGTACCTGCAATCGACGTTGGCCAAACTCACTCGGGCTCTTTGGAGGGTATACCCATGATTATGTGTGGGAGCTTGCACCAGGGTGTAAGTCCGTTAAGCAGGTCGTCAACGTAAATTCTCCACCTTAGCCCAGCCCCTTCTTGTCTCGTCGTTGCGACATTGGATTTCATCACCAACTAGTGACTTCAGAATTAGAAGGTCTTGTTTGCTTGGTTTTGCTTCCTATCTTTTTACTAGCGCATGTTGTTTGTTCACCCAAGTTGACCATAGAATTTCCTTCGTAAGTTTCTAACTCGATCACAATTGACCCTCCACGCCGTTCACGTAGAATGCAAGGCTTACCCCCATAAAATCTGGAAGGTTCTCAACCCTTTCCTACCAACTCATTGGAGGGTTCTCCTCAACAGAGTGAAGTCCAATATGTTGCCACTCCACAAGTGGAAAGAACTAACTCTCTAGAACAGTTCTAAATTACCAATTCTCAAGAGTACTTCCGACTTCATCCAGACTCCGAGAGACATATTGTGCGAGTGAATTCTTCCGGAGCTTTAGTTGTTCAGTCTTCTGGATCACCAACTAGACCTTTCCTAGGACTTGAGCGTCAAGACCCTTTTTGGACTACTAGCATTTTTAGACGGGATCTCTTTGGCTCAGGAGCAGGCGTTGATATCACTGTCACACCTGAGCTGCCCGAAACATCTGATCCAGACGCAGTACCTTTTACTACTTCTTATTATTTTCTTGGTAGAGAAGATCCATGAGTTGACCACATATTGACTCTCCCTCTACAAATGGTCCATTACACAGATACTACGAGTCCTCACATCGGGATTACCGCGGCTAGCCAAGCCCCCATTGGCACACCGCTTTCACCCAGAGTCACCCCATCACTTCCACTCAGATATCGTGCATTGAATGATTCTATTTATGTGCCTACGCAAATCACATCCGGAACTCCTGGTGGTCCCACTCCTTCTGGGAACCATCTTCCCAGTTTCATTCCGACACTTCCTCCACCCCCTTTCAGAGGACCTCCTCCATCCTCTATCAGAGGCATTGATCATAGTGGCACCATCTCGTCTTTCACACCTAGTTACCAGATTCCTGTTGGTGGACAATTTCACCAAGGAGGCCAAACTCAACCCCCCCTTGTAGGACAAATCCCAATTGGGACACAACCCCCGATTGGAGGGAAACCCCCACCGACCCCACCCTATGGAAAAAACATACCTCCATCCTTGGCCCAGTATTGGATTCATCTTATACAACATAATCCTTCACCGACTAGGGGGCAACAGTCTCAAAAGAGCTCCGTCATACCCCCTATTACAGGCCAACCCTATCCAGGTACGTCTAATCCTATTTGGGGCTCGAATGCTCAACCCCACACCCCCGTTCAAGGGTACAACCCTATGATTTACTTGCCTCCACACCAACAACTGAATCTGCCTGGATCCTCGCATTATATGCAGACTGCTTATGGTCCCACTAGTTTGTCGATGAGACTCCCTCCCCAAAGTCACCAGTACCCGCATGTGAATAGACAGTTACCTTTCTTAGCCACCCTGGACCTCCCAGATTTATCAAGGATTTTAAATGATACGATCTGTCACTCTCCTCAATTGCCTGACATACCGACCAAACTACCATCCGACATCCCTAAATTCGATGGTAAACCGGGAGAGGACCCGAACAATCATGTAATGACTTTTCAACTTTGGTTCTCATCCAACTCATTGATGGATGACTCTATTCATTTATTCCTTTTTCAACGAACCCTCACGAGTTTCGCCGCAAAGTGGTATATAGAATTACCACGAGGTTTCTTCGCTGACTTCAACATCCTTGCTATGGCTTTCCTCACCCACTACCAGTTACTAATCAGATATGAAATGGGGACCAATATTTTGAGTTCTTTCAAACAAACCAAAGCCACTCATTTCTCCGATCACATTCATGAGTGGCGATGGAGACGAGGTCTCATCAAACTCGAACTTCCCAATCAGTTGTTGGTAGATTGGTTCACAAAATCATTTGTGAACGACATCGATTGTGACATCACCATGGGTGGAGTTTTCACAGAAGAATAGGCCATTAGTCGTGCTCAATACCTTGACCTCATTTACTCACAAACAGGTACTCTTTACGACTTACTCCCTAATGTGCCTCGTCCTTCTACTTCCGCCACTTCAACTACTCCTGTTGCTTCTCATGCAACCGATGGTGTGATTGACACTTTCCATGCCCAACTGCATTCCGTCCAAACCTCTAGCAACAACCCCAAACCCATTTCTTCTAATGTTCAAAATGATCCGTCTCCTACCCTTCCCACCGGCAAGACTTATGAGGTAAATGTTGTTCAATCTACCCCTGCTGGTAAAAACAAATCCAGAAAGGGAAAGGGTAAGAATAAGGAGGACAAAAATAATTCGCAAGAAAAGAGAACCAAAACACCACCTGTTGATGATAGGAATAAGCGCAAACCCCGATACCCTTGTCTTATCTGTGGTGATGATCACTACAGTAAGGATTGTCCACGACGAGCCGAGGTTACTAAGTTTCTTCAAGGGACCATGAAACCACCCACTCCGGTCGTATTGTCACAACCCTTCCCTTCTCAACAACATGCCCAATTGGTCATTCATGACCAACCTTCCCCCTCCAATACATCCTATGTCTTAATGTGTATCGGTGATTCAAAGCAGAATGACATCCACTCAAGCCAAAGATTGCTCTTCCTCCAAAGAGAAGGTTGATGTGATACCTTCTTTGTTGGTCCAACCATCTCCCACGACTCCACCTACCAACGGTCCTCTTCATATCGAACGACCGAGCCTCGATACATTTCTTCACCCTCCTCCAAAGGGTTGTTCGAAAATCGGCTTTCAATCCCCATGCACGTGCTGCCCAAAACTACAGTATTGTCAAAGATCTGGCCCAAGCACTGTCCTCGATGTCATCCCTTGAAGTCCTCCAGATTTTTCCTAAACAACGGAAGGCACTGTTGAAATCTATTGGTGGAATCGACCCTACGAATACAAATTTAATAATTTTTGACTTGGAAGATCACATCCCAAGGTGACCCCCTCAACTCGCATTCCAAATACAAGTTATTGTCTCCGACAAAAACATTTTTAGAACAGTGATCGACGAGGGTGCCTCGACGTGTTTCATGTCTCTTACCTACTGGAAAGCCATCGAATCTCCTCTTTTGACTGAATCCAACAACACGCTCAAAGCCTTTAATGGCTCCAGTTTCAAGCCTTACGGTGTCCTCCCTTCGTTGTCGATTACGTTAGAAGGAAAAACGGTCCAAGTTGAAGTGGAGGTCTTTGACGCTCCTCTCGATTACAACCTCCTACTTGGTCGTAGCTAGATTGATTCCATGCACGCAGTTGTGTCGACTCTTTTCCATGTCATGCATTTCCCGCATCAAGGAAAGGTAATTATCGTTGACCAATTAGCCTTCTTTAACTCGGATGCACGTACCGGCAACATACTGTTCATTTCCAAACCCCCCCGCCCAGATACGAGAATGTCAGTGTGGATCTTCTTAAAGACTCCTCATTAATGGGTACCTTCCCCATCCCACCACCCAATGTTCCACATCCATCTGTCACCTCGATCAACATGATATCCACCTCTATTCACGGAACCCCTGCATCTCACAACCCATGGATGATACCCAACCCCAACGATCATCTTCGTTACGACAACGAAATGCCTTTAAGTCCGGTCGAATCCACCTATCATGCCATTCAATCGGCAACCCCTTCTACCCCCTCTCTTGGTGATTTATCTCCAGATCCTTTCCGCATCATTTTTCCCATGGACGAGATGATTATGTCTGTTCTGAAAGACACCCCCTGGGATGATGGACATCATCGTTCCATCCTCTTCATGGAACAACACACCATCGAGGGTTACCGATGGATCTTGACCCTGTCGACCGTTGTCATCATTTCTACCATTCTCGACGCTACACATGATGTGTTTTACGAAGGGAACTTAAGTAATATCTCACCCACCATCCCCCTCGACATATCCATAAAACCTGGAATTGTCGAAAATGTGTATATCGGAGCTTCGTGTTCCCCTGATGAAATTGTCACCTACAAGTCGCTTTTCAAAGAATTATGTGACGTCTTCACCTGGAGCTATGAAGAAATGTCGGGTATTGACCCCGACATTGTGATACATGAGATTAAGACATACCCAGATGATAAACCCGTCCAACAACGACTTCTTCTGGTCCACCCACGTAAAGCGACCACTATCAAGCTTGAAGTCGAGAAACTTCTCAAAGCCATCTTTATTTACCCGGTGGCTCTCACTGACTGGGTTTCCAATCTTGTCCCAATCGACAAGAAACAAGACACAATCCACGTGTGCGTTGATTATAGGGATATTAACAAAGCATGTCCTAAAGACAATTTTCCTACCCCCTTCGTTGACCAGATTGTCAACGATTGTGTCGGCAGTGAAATATTCTCTCTGATGGATGGTTTCTTCGGATATAATCAAATCAATATCGTTCCCTTGGACCAACACAAAACCGCTTTTATTTGTTCTTGGGGAAATTTTTCCTATCGGAAACTTCCTTTCGGTTTAAAAAATGTTGGCGCAACTTTTCAGCGCTCTATGTTTGACGCCTTCCATGATATCAAACACATCGTGCAGCCATATCTCGATGACTTACCCACTTATTCCATGCACCATGTATATCATCCCATACACCTCTGTGCCATTTTCCTTTGATGTCAGTGTTACCATATACGCTTGAATCCCCACAAATGTGTTTTCTGCATCAAATCCAACCGACTTCTAGGATTTATTGTTTCACGTCAAGGGATTAGGGTAGATATTTTGAAGGTCAAGGCGATTCTCAATCTCCCTCTTCCTTCTTTGCTTCGCTAGTTACAAAGTTTGCAAGGGAAGGAAAACTTTCTTTGTCGTTTCATCCTGAACTATGTCGAGCTAAATCTTGGATTTACGTGACTGCTCAAGAAAGGGTTTGAGTTCGTATGGGATACCACTTCCAACAAAGCTTTCGAAGCTTTAAAAATGTCTTTGACACGTACCCCACTTCTCTTCCCACCTAATTACAGTTGTGATTATTTCCTCTACCTCGCAGCCTCGGACTACACCATCTCTATGGTTCTTGTCCAGGAGGATGATTTTCATGACAAACATGTCATATATTACTTGAGTCGAAGTCTTACGCCTACCGAGACCAAGTATTTACATGTTGAAAAACTAGCCTTGGCAGTCATCCAAGAAGTTCAACGTTTCCGGCACTATATCCTCTCTCGCAAGACTACGGTAATTTCTAACTGCAACCCTATGCAGCACATTCTTACACGTCAACTACTAGGGGAAAATACTCCAAATGGATCATGATACTCCAGGAGTTTGACTTAGAATTCGAACGCGCTAAGTCCAATAAATCCTTAGTGTTTTTCGAGTTGATATGCGACTTTCCCTACTCTAAGATGGAAAATGTAGCAGTCGATTCTTTACCTGATGAATCCCTTTTCCCGATTAGTTCTGATGATCTTTGGTACAGAGATATCATCATATATCTCCAAACCCAGACTTTCCGACCCAATTTGTCTAGTAATGACCGTCGTCGAATACGCTACCAAGCCCGTCAGTATATTATCCTTGGTGATACTCTTTATCGTCGTGGGATTGACTCCATTTTTCAACACTGCCTCATGTTTGATGAAGCCGAGAAATCCCTAAATGACTGCCATTCTGGAGCCTGTGGTGGTCATATGTTTGGGTATGCTACTGCCCAGAAGATCTTGTGAGCAGGGTATTTTTGGCCTTCTTTATTCAACGATTGTATAATTGTCGTCCAAAAATGCCATGATTGCCAGACCTACAACAATAAAATACGGTCACACCCTGTTCCTCTTCATCCTGTGGTCTTCGTCGGTCCTTTTGCGAAATGGGGTATCGATTACATGACATGTCACCCTCACTCGGTCGGGGGGCATGGATACATTATTGTAGCCGTAGATTATTTTACGAAATGGGCCAAGGCGATGCCAACATTTGACAACACCAGAAAGACCGCAACATTATTCATATTCAATCATATCATAGCTCATTTTGATGTTCCTCAGGCTATCGTTACTGATGACGGTAGCCACTTTAGAAACTTCATGATGTCCGAATTCACTGAAAAGTTGGGTCTTCGCCATGAAAAGTCAACACCCTATTACCCATAAGTCAACGACCAAGTCGAAGCAATTAACAAAGTCCTCATTACCATGCTTCGACGAATGATAGGAATTCACAAAACGAGTTGGAACACGATGTTGTTTTCAGCATTGCGGGCTTACTGGACATCCATTAAGTCTGCTACCGAGTTCACACCATTCCAGTTAATCTATGGTCTAGAAGCCATCCTGTCGATTGAATGTGAGATACCCTCCCTAAAATTATCCATCGAACTCCTCCCAAACACTTCTGCTGAAGAAGAACATTTGTTGTATCTCATGTGATTAGATGAAACTCGTCGCGATGCCACCCTAGTCATAGAAGCCTAGAAGAAACGCGTCAAATCCCAATACGACAAACATGTCAAGCCTCGCATTTTCTTCGAAGGTGATCTGGTTCTCCTTTACGAACAAGATCGAGATATGCTAGGAGCAGGAAAATTTGAAGCTATGTGGCAAGGTCCTTATATCGTTAGACTAGTTTTGGAGAAAGGGGCTTACGAGTTAGTGGACTACGACGGTATCCTTTTGAGTGAACCCAAAAATGGGTTGTACTTAAAGAAGTACTATGCCTAAGATCACCTATGCATGAGTGCTTGTATTTTATTGTATCATACTTCTTGTGTGTTACTATAGTATGATTTTTCGTTATCTGGTCTCTGCCCTCGACCGCTTATGTTACGTTGTGTTTGTTTTCCATATGTCGGAGTCTTTTCTACCCCACATTGGCTTCACTGATGGCGCTAGCCGTAGTATTAAGACCCTTTCTTCTGTTGCTTGGGAAATTTATGCCCCTACAAACGAACTTATCACTCTACGAGGTGTGTGTCTCGGTCGTGCGACCAACAATATTGTAGAGTATAGCATCGTCATCGAATTGTTGATTGATGTTATTTCGCTCGGTATCTTCCACTTGGTTGTATGACTCGATTCACAACTAAGTAATGTCTGTGTTATTTGAAGTCCTACTTTATTATGGGTATATTTACGAATTCGCCTCTTAGAACGTTATTTTGATTATATTGAGTATCAACACATTCCTAGATGTCTAAATACATTGATTGATGCATTAGCTAACTATGTATTAGATAGACATTTGGGCCATTTATAAATCAATCACATCACATGTATCACACAACACAAGATAAGCCAGTAGAAGCCGTATATATGTATATAACGATCAAAAGTTTTTACAAAAAGTTTTTGTCCAAGGACCAAAATCTCAAAATGTGAAGCTCATAGCTTCTACAAAATAGCGTCATGGGTGATGCTCACGATAACACACAACTGCCCGGGCCACCCTATGAAGCAGTCGACTAATAGACTCTGACATGCCTACAGTATAGCACTGATAACGTCTAGGGATCTCCCCAATATCCATATCTGGGATGTCAGTGGTCAACCCCTCCAAGTTCTGCTCCACTGTCTTGTAGTCTTCGACATCTCATCGTGCCACTGGAGCCACCTCTCCTTTCCACTGAATAGGAGACGTTCCTGGAGGTCGATATGGCCCCACATCTGTGTCATCAAAAATATATTTTTTGATTAGTTCTTGGACAAACATAAAAACATTTTATATGATAAAAATCACAAAAACATTTAAAAAGAACAAAATGTGTACTTCTTACCTAGGTCACCCCACTGAGCATCCTTAGATAGGGAAAAATCTGGATCCCCTTGGAAATCCAAACCAGCGTATGCATAGTCATCAATCATCAGCATCTATGGCCACAACCAGTCGAAAAATGAATCGTTGTACTTGATGATGGGCCCAGTTACGTGTCAGGCCATGAGGTTGCACCACTTTAGCATCCTCGGATCCTGTGGGGCCGGTAAACCCCAATCAACCTGTAATCTCAGCAATGGGACCCTCTCGAGTAAGAAGGACACCAAAAGTGATATGTACCCAAACTGCTTCAAGTTGCCCCTCCTACACTTCATCAATTGCCTCTTCATACTGCAGAGAACTGCATCCGACCAGTTGAATACTTGTGGCTCTATGCACTCTATGGTGTATTGGAAGTATCTCTGGAGAGTCATGTGTGGAGCTACGCTCCTAACCATGCATGCTATAGTGAACAAGATGGTTCGCAGGGTCAAGTTTTGGACCCCCCAAATAGCAACCTTGCCCTTGCTTCTTTCTTCCTCAGGAACACAGTACTAGCGACAATACTCACTCATAGGGAGTCCTCCACCTCAACTACCGGTCAAGCTAGCATGGTACCCATGGCGACAATACTCACTCATAGGGAGTCCTCCACCTCAGCTACCGGTCAAGCTAGCGTGGTACCCATGTCGTGATAGTCATGTTAGAAAATATATATCCTCGATATCTAGGGTCAACCTGTGGACTCCCACATGAAACAATTATTGGTCCATGCCCCACATATGAACCAGGTATTCCAACAATCTGAGTTGGGCCCTCATACCCAGAATCCTGAAGAATTTCAAGAGCCCACAGTCTCGAAGGGAAACGACTGTACCCGGGTCATTCCTAGCAATAGCATCATCTTCCTCATGTTCTCTTTCTCACCACTCCAACATTGTGATGATCAAACACCTGCACAAGAACCATAAGAGAAAGGTCAACAACTTATTTCAAACCTTGGCATAATTTTTATTGAGTGAATATCAAATTAAAATTTCATTTTTCAGCCCCCGCAGGTGCCCCTTTAACACAGTGTGAGATTCTCACAGGTCCCGCATGGCCAGCCTGCGAGAACACTTGGGCGCAAGTTATGGCCCTAAAATGAACCTAAAACCTTGAAAATTGCTAATAAAAACTAAAACTAAACCATGGAAAAGGTAGAAGATCAAGAGCTTACCTCGTTGGTGGAGATGGTTCACCAAAAGGTTGCTTGTGCCTCCCATGATCGAGCAATGAAATTTGGGGGAAAATGAGGTGTATTGGGCAAAGTTCTTGACAAAATCACAATGAAAATGGTAAAATCCCTTTTTACCCATATTTATTCACTTTTTACCACTTTTGTTGATTTTTATATTGTTTTGTCTATAAAACCTAATTCCTAATAGTCCTATGAGTGTGACTTTTTGCAGATATATCAACTTTGAAGTCCACATGAAAGAGTACGGATGTTTTTTCTTTTTCGTCACATGTACGACTGCTTGTTAGGGTTTTTAGAAAAACCTCGAGCTCATTATTCGTTCGTTCTCGTGCTCGAAAATACATGAGAACGTAACCAAGTATAATTTTCTCATCTTTTCATACTCATCATGGTCACATGAAAACGACGAATGCAAGGAAGTATCCTTTAAGCTCTTTTCACACCATAAAAACAAAAAGATGGCCGAGCGACCTTGTTCTGTTCACGCTCGTAAAAGTATCTGAAAAAAACATTCGATTTGCGATAGTTTATCACTTTTTTGATCCTGTCGAACTATTTTACGAAAAAGGAACTGAGAGAGTTCTCTTTAGGTGTTTTTCAGACTCTCAAAAGATGAAAAAACCCCAAGTTTTCTATCTTTGGACTCGTTAAACAAACATCGAAAGACCCATAATGGGACCGAGCCACTCCTTCCTAGGGTTCGTTAAATATACTCTAAGGGACTCGTCCAAAGGATGAACTTACATCAACAAGCATATGTTATCCTCCTCAAGCTTGCATAAAATTAAAGAGGTACTCGCCAGAAATGGTGGGGAAAATTTTGGGAAAGGGATGTGTTTTCGTATTCATATTAATGGCAGTAAGCGTTGCTCTTGAACATGACACCCCCTATTCATCATTTGAAGCTGGTTTGGGAAATCCATTTGTCTCTCATTTGACTTGCTACAAGGGCATATCCTGGGTCATCTCTGAGTCAGTGCTGCCATGTCCTTGGTTGTGTCATTCATATGTTCAAGAGCAGTTCATCCAAGCCCTCTATTGAGTTGGCCATCTACAGTTGTCCATTCTTACTATGTTGGCCTTCCTTGTGTCCATTTCAACCTATATTCATACTCTATTTCATCCTCAAAATTTGTTACTTATTTCGTGTCATTGATGAGGGATACATCAAGGCCCTCCTGTGATGAGTCTTGTTCCGTCGACTCCAACTCATTATCTGGAAACAAGACTTAGAAATTATCTGGTACCTTGGAACTTGCATGCCTCAATGGCAGGTTTCCTCACTTTCAAAAGTGGGTTTTCGTTATTGACCCCTGATCGGGAGGTTCCGTCGAGTGTTTGACCTTAGCTCGTTTATTCACATTCATTGGATTGTACTAGTGTACCTTGGGATTCATTGACATTAATGATGATTTCCCTCACACTTGTTAATCGTTTCATCAATGACCGGTAATCAAGTGGTTTCTACCATGTTCAACTTCAGTACATGTAATCACATGGCTAGATTCGTACTTTCCGGTGACAGGTTTGAAGACCCAAGGTCTCATCTTTTTGATCCAGGCTACAATGGAGTATGTATGATTTTCATTGGCACATAGGTCCACTTTGTATGCCATGTGGCTATGTCGTCTTAATTTAAGTCTTCTCGCATAGATCCACAGTGTATTCCTGGTGGCTATGCAATATTTTGACGGCATGGATCTATGGTGTATGATTAGTGGCCATGACCTACATTCATGATGCCATCCGTTTGTGATCTGAGTATGGGAATGCCTACCTCAGAATTGGTATTATATTCTACAGATGCTTGGTTGTTTACAGGTTTCTGATTAGGTGCGCTCCTGGTTTCTGACACACACACGTAGTTTACAAAGTATTTTGGCTGTCACAAGTTCTGGCCTCATACTTTGGGGGGCATTATGTTACACATGATTTTGGTCACTCTGGTGATGTCTCAATAGTGATGTATTTAAGCTCCCAACAAAGACCTTTTGCTTGAGAAAAGTGGCTCTTGTCTTCTTCCAAAAACACATTTTTAAGATGAGTTCATAGGCTGTCTATGGTCTAGGGTGCGAGAATCCTTCATTCTCGTAGTCCACCCACACTTAGGGTGTGAAATTTTTGCAGTCTTCTCCATACACAGGGTGCGAACCTATTTTTAAGCTTGGAAAGGAGAAGAGGTCTCAAGGGTTCTAGAAGGGAATCTTCTAGAAAATGAGTTGGCATTTGCATGGTTGTCATTCTATTGACTTCTTAGATTTGATGGGATCATCCTCATCCATGTAACCATCTCTCCTTCTCCTATAAATTGAAAGGTTTCTCATGGAAAAGGTTAAGCAAGATTGAATGAAGAATTGGTGAAAGAATTGTGTGAAGAACCCTGCTTGGATAGAAGCTTGAAGACTCTATTTGGTCTATCAAGAGGAATTGGATATTCTTCATGCAAGTGCAGAGCAAGTGTGTGTGTTGGAACCAAGGGTCACTGAAAGGAAGCTTGCAACATCAAGGTGATTAGGTTGTATCTTCTACTTTCAATTAATATGATACAACGACATGTCCCTTTCCCACAAAGTCACTCTTACTTTATTGTGTAACTCCTTGATTATATGCATAAGTTGACATTGAATATAATTTGCTATCTTCACTTTGGTTGGTTTGTGTTTTCTTGGACTTGACTTCATGAGAGCACTAGAGCGAAGCGGGAACAACAGAGACCTAAGGAAGCGATATCAAGGTATGCCACTTATTCCTTCTCTTTAGTAGATTTGATGACCACAACTTAGGGAAAGAGTCGTGTCCTGTCCTATTTTGTTCTAGATCCAGGTGGATCTAGGGAGATCTGTTAGTGTCCACACCTACCAATTTGTTTGATAACACACATACATGTAATATTGTGGAATTTTGGCTAGATCATTTCTATGTTCGTGATTTAAAGAAAGGCAAGTCGATTGTCACTAGTGGGCTTCTCTACTCGATGAACAATTTATACAAATTATGTGATATGACTTGACCTGACACTGAACCAACTGCATTTTTTTCTCACACTGATGAGCGAAGTTGAACTTGGCATGAGTTACTCGAACACCTGAATTTTTGAAGTCTATGGGCACTAAAAACTCAGAATATGGTTGTTGGTTTGCCGAAGTTGTTTCCCCCTGAAGGATTTTATAAGGGTTGTGTGCTTGGGAAGCATCATTAGACACCACTCAACTATGGAAAAGTGTGGTGATCACATAACCTACTAGAACGGGTTCACAGTGATGTATGCTACATCAATACACATTCACTGGCAGGTGTAAGGTAAATTTTGACTTTCATTGATGATTTTTCTCACTTTACATGGGTTTACTTTATGAAGAATAAGAACCTTGTCTTTGAAAAGTTCAGGGAGTTTAGAGCCTTTGCTGAAAAGAAATGTGGCCAACCCATCAAGTGCATGAGATCAGAAAATGGTGGTGAGTATGTCAATCGACCCTTTGAATAATACTTAGCTTGATCTCATATTGACTGGTAGTGGTTGGTTCCTCACACACCTCGACAGAATGCCATTACAGGACGTAAAAATTGGATGTTAGTTTAAATGGATAGACTTTTTTACAGGCTAAAGCTCTACCTCCTCGCTTCTAGGTGAAAGCAATGTATTGTGTAAATTATTTGCTCAATCACATCTCAATTTGAGTTGTTCCTTCCATGACTCTAGTCGAACAATGGTGTGGAAAGAAGCCTTTAGTCGGCCACCTCCGGTGTTTGGATGTGTTTCCTGGGATCATATTTCCGATGATTGCAGAAAGAAGTTGGAAGTAAAGAGTCATTCTTGCATCATTATGGGCTACTCTGAAGACTCGAAAGCCTATCGATTTTTTGATCCTGTCAAATGACAAATCATTATTAAATGAAATTGTGCGGTTTGATGAAAAGTATTCTAGCATTAAGTCATTGAATTTCTACAAGATCATCCCTTTGATGTTGTCTTTGACACTCGTTCTCCTATTCCATATTCCTGTCCTTTGACTAGACAATCGAACTTTGTTCATGTTTCGACTGGACCGTTGACCTCTGATTCGACTAGTCCGTCATCCTCTGTTTTGATTGGTCCACTGATTGAAGACCCTCCAACTTCTGATTGAACTATTGAAGTGAACCTTGGTTCACCTGTTTCTTGTCTACCTAGATGGGTTGCCAAGACAATTAAAGTTGATGGAGATGATGCTGTAGATGCCTCCTTTGGATGACAAACTCGAAGTCAAAAGAAAAATGCTAGCGTTTCCTTGATGACTCATGTACTTGAAACTTCTGGTCCTTTTACTTACTCAAATTTTGAAGGAAAACATGATTGGGAGAAGTCCATGCAGATAGAAATTGATTCTTTGTTGAAGAACCACACTTGAGAATTGGTTCCTCGACCACAAGGAAAGAACATTGTGAAGTGTCGATGGGTCTACCGACCAAATTTACCTCTGAAGATGTTGTTGAGAGACATAAAGTGTTCCTCATTACAAAGGGATTTTCTCAAATGGAAATCATCGACTACACTGAAACCTTTGCCTCCGTTGCAAAGATGATCTATGTTCGATTGATTATTTCCCTTGCTGCTCGTTTTGGATGGAAAATCCATCAAATGGATGTGAAGAGTGCTTTTTTTCATGGAGACCTATCTAAAGAAATTTTCATGGAACAACCACCTGGTTTTGTGATAGATTCTAATTTGGTTTTTCGACTCAAGAAGTTGCTTTATGGTTTGAAGAAGGCTCCCTGAGCTTGGTATGCTAAGTGCGACGATTTCTTTCTTCGAATTGGTTTCAAACATTATGAATCTAATCATAGATTGTATGTGCTCCATACCAATGTAGACACCTTGATTGTTGTTGTATGTGTATATGACTTACTCATTAATGGAAATAATATCGATCTCATCCTTATATTGAAGAAACAACTTGTTGACTCCTTTGACATGACAAACCTCGTCACTTTGCATAATTTTTCATGTTTTCAAGTATTACCACTATATGATGGATTTTTCATTTCCCAGTCTATATATGTGATAGATCTATTGAATCATCTTAAAATCGTTGATTGCAATCCCTGTGCTACTCCTTTTCAGTCTAGAGTAAATCTTACCAAAACTTGTCAAACACACGTTGTCGATGCTACACTTTATCGACAAATGTTTGGAAATATTATTTATTCTACTCATAGTCGACCTTACATTTCCTTTGTTGTTAGTGTGGTTTCTCGGTTTATGTAGGATCCTAAAGAATTCCACTAGAAAGCAGTCAAACGAATTTTCCACTATGTCAAGGGTACCACTCATTTTGGTATGAAGTATTGTCAAAGTTCAAATTCATTGGTAGGCTTCACTGACTTCGATTGGGCTGGTGACAATGATGATCAGAAGTCCACTTCTATCTATGTGTTTCTCTATAGAAATAGATCATTGGTGTGGTCTTGCAAGAAACAAAAGGTATTCTCTTTTTTTACTATGAAAGCAGAATATCATGGCATCATTCAAGAAGGTACCGAAGTCGTATGGATTCACCAACTTTTGGGAGAACTCGGCCTTCCTTTTCAGACCTTGACTACAATCTATTGTGATAACTAGAGTGATATACAGGGTGTTGACAATCCTATTACCCACAGTAAGATGAAGCATTTTGAGTTCCATGCTCACTATTTGAGATAGTTGGTTCATGAGAACATTGTCTCTCTTGAATATTGCAGAAAAGATTATCGGGTTGTTGATATCTTCACCAAACCTTTAGCTAAAGCCAAATTTGTCAAGCTTTGCATGATGCTTTGGCTTCAAGAAGCTGCAATTATGGGGGGGTGTCATAATGGTGTAGTTTCACCTTCTGAATCTCTAGAGATATGTGTTGATGGGGGGTTGTTGTAACACCAAGAATTGATGGTTCATCACACATCTCCCAGGTTTGGTTGGTCGAGAGGTTGACCCACATATGGCTACAGTCAGTCGGGTGATCGACCAACACACTACACTAGTTGGTCTAGTAGTCGACGTGTCTGTCGGTTGGGCAGTCGACTAGTAGTAGAATATAGTCGGGTGGTGGATCAACCAACCTAGAAATTCACTACAAGTTGGAAGGATAGTCAGTTGGTTCGAGCATCATTGTCGAGATAACTTGACAACATGGATTTGGCATATTCAACTCTAACAGTCAATGGTTACATGCAGAAAAATATCTTCTAGATTCTATGAAGACAGTTAGATCTTGAGGCTATAAAAGGCAGACCCCTTGGGCCATTTTCATCATGGAGATTAAGCGATTGAGTTCCAATATGAAATGCGTTGTTTTGATCATAGTGCACCTTGATTAAGTGCTACAATGATGTCTTTAGACACCACCTTTTGTCTTCAAATTTTTTTTTTCCTCTTTGATTATTTGAAGTACTGTATTTTATGTTTCATGTCATGTTTCGCCTTATTCCCCAACAAGTTAGACCTAATAGGTTACACAATCTAAAATATAGATACCCTTTGAAGTAAAGGCTATAGATGACTATATGGAACTATTGTTGGGGTCTAGAAGTGTATTCACATAATTCACTTATATTGTGTATCATCTCTTCTTGTAGTGGGCACATTGCATTGTGGCCCACCAACATGCACATACCAATGATAATAAGTGAGAAATGTTACTATAAATAAGTTTCTTAATATGATTTGATCGTGATATTGGATGTAGTTACTAGGGCCACAACATCTCTTGTAGCCAAAGAAATAATGTTGACACATGATACTTTGTTAGGACATACAGTTTCCAAGACCACTTCCATCTCGTCAATGAAATCAAATATTCTCACAATATCATTTGGTCATGTGTCCTTTGCTTGATTTCCAAGAGTGGAATCTACCAATAGCATTGTGTCACATCCATGAAACAAATTCACATGCATAAAACAAAAGCATTAAAAAATGCCACATGTCCTAAACCATTAAGCCCACTCAAATTGTACTAACATCATATACAAACATCATTCATTGCAGATATACCTTACAGAGAAAACATAACTTACAGAGTAAGGCATATCCATTCATGTTAATATGATCTTTTGACTATGTTAATCATGATATTAAATTACAATCCACCTTAATTTCTTAATAACCATTCCTTTTATTCCTATGGAAGATTCATGGTAGGATAAGGAAAAACAACTTATAACAAATCAATGATGTTAGATGAATGAAAATATTCAATATATCTCTCCAAAAAACTAATATTGTGAGAAAAATTCATGTCCGACTTGTTGGGTTCTGAAGCTCATCCATGATCATTAAGAACTAGTAATCTAGTATTGTCACTTTACATGAAAGGTATGGCTACACTTAGGAAACCTCTACACCTTTTCTCCATCAAAGAACTCTCCTAGGTAAATCAGACAATCCATTCCATCCTTATTAGGAAGCATGAAATTACATGAGTAGATGATAGTAGGAATCATCTTGAATGTAACATTCCTCAACTTAACTGAGGAACGTTACTAACATAATACACATAAAAATAAAAAAATTCTACTAACAACCTATAACTTACCAACTACTAAATTACACATAGACTTAACCATTTTTATACCAATAATTAGATGCAACTACAACATTCTAAAAATAACATGAATTTAGCTAATAACTTATCACAACAACATATAAATCATTCTCGTACATGGAGTAAAAGAACAACAATTAAACTCATAAGTATAACGCAAAAAACAACTAAAAACACTTATCTTTTAAAAATTAGTTCTACAACTAGCTACTTGGGATGGAGGTTCCACCCAACCATAAAATTGTTGTTCCATATATCTCAACAACAATTCACCCCTGAGCTGGGGTTGGGAATCCATAAAATAGGGTTCCTCTCACTGTCCAGTCACAACTCAACAAAACATCACGACCCATTGGATCTTCCTACAACTATCCCAATTTCCACTACCTCTCTTCCACACAACTACCCAACCCAAGGAATGTACCCCTTCATTGCTCTCAGTCCATCGAGATGCATCATTTTTAATAGGGTCTATGACACAGGTGATCCAAAATATTACTACTGGGATCTCAAGGGAACACACTGCTGGGAAAAAACCCAGGGAAAATAAACAGTAGAAACTTGGTTCTACAGTGAAACTCACATAGGATTTCACTCTTTAGGCCTGACAACCTGGTTCTTCAATCCTCAGCTCCAAAAACGCTCTAGAACTTTCCCTCCATTGTTTCTCCAGCTCCAATGCTCCTCTCCTTGTTGTTTTTTTCCCCTTCCTCATGCAAAAACATGACTCTCTAAAACTATTGCCTTTTCCCATATAAATTTCCTCCTTTTCATGATTGATTGACTTACACTCATCCCCAAGATGATTGTACTTCATATCAACTCTCAATAACTATGGGATGTGAATTTCTACACCCACCCTCTTATAGATATTCAATGATTGGGTTCTTCCACACGCAAGGGAAATCATAAGGTTCACTCAAAGCATTAAAGTTAGTAACAGGATTGGGAAAATAAACTCATGGATTGGGAAAAATAATGATGCTAACTAAACCTTTAGGACTCAAAAAATGACATGAAAATATGAAAAATATGAACAATGGGATGTAATAGGATTCACAAGAAGGATGTAGAAAAATAGGCCTTCCTATTGCATCCTATTTTGTGTCACAGTTTCACAATAAAACAAAAAATAAAAATAAAGGAAGATGACATAGAAATAAGATATAAAATGACTATATTGCAGTAGTGAACCCAACAACAATAGTAGACAAGGATGATAACTAGAATCTTAGTACATATTTGAAATATAACAACCATAGTCATTGGTTTGGTTAATGATTTCTTGGTTTGTCCTAAGATAACCATGTTCCAAAATGTCTTAGGTGAATCCTAAAAGGAAAAGGGGATATCAAGTAATTAAATATATAACCTTGTTGAATCCAAGATCAACTAACCAACTCGAAAGGTCCTAGTGACTTTGTTTACAATATCAAGTTTTTTCAATTCTAAAGTAGTATAAAATACCTGAAGGTAGTCCACCTTCTCCATTTGTTTTTGTTCCTTGATGATTGGGAAGAAGGAATCATCCATAAAATTCCCATAAACTAGGTGCTTGATTCCTTGCTCAAGGAAGGAAATGCATTTAATTTAACCTTGGTTCACTCCATGAAATATCAACTAGTCACCTATGTAGCCATTACATACAATTCTAAAGAGAGAGGATGGAAAACATATTACTTTCTTTTTTATAACTATGTTGATAGATAGACATGTAAATTCCTTTGAGAAAAGAGTTCCTATATATTTAAGGAAGAAGGGAAAAAACTGAGGGTCTTAATCAATAACTAGAATGAAAGACCACTCAAGCCTATCATAATCCTTTTCAAAGTCAATGTTGACTAACATAACTATAATCAAAGACCACTCAAGCCTATCATAATCCTTTTCAAATTCAATGTTGACTAACAATGTCTGAGTCATAAGGTTCTCTCACACTCCATGATTTCTCAAATTTTTGCATCATTATTCAAAATGAAACCTAATAAAGCACCCTCTTATGAAACCTATATGTTTCAAACTACATATGATTACAGTAAGAGAAGCGAGGTATGTTGATGTTAATGGTAGCATCAGACAAGTCTTTCCACACATGTCTATGTGTCTAGATGTGTGGAAATCGTCCAAAGCCTTCTACTCTTGAATTTACTTTAGTTAAAGGAATTATTAACGTACATTGATTTTATTAATTAATTATGTAATTAGTTAATTTAGTTATTTAAGAAACATGCTAAAATTACTTAGCATGCAACATGTAATCTAAATCTCAAGTGAGTGTGAGAAATAATATCAATTGTAGATTACTTTGGAGATTATAAATAGATTGTAACTCATGATTATAAAAGCAAGGGTAGGAGGAGGAGGAAGACACATTCGCATAGAGATAGCAAAGAAGGACGTTTTCTAGTGTTGAGTCATTCGAGAGTGTAGAAGCAAAGAAGGACTTTTTCTTACACTTGACATGAGTTGTGTTGAGAGAGTTGACACACATAGTATTGGATCATGAAGGGCTGTGGTTCAAGATCTTGTATAGGTGAAGAAGGAATTTCATTTAGAGATCATATAGGTCAATTAGAAGAGAGAATAGAGGCATACATAGGTGGGTTTCAATAGAAAGAAGCCATGTGAGAGTGTTAGAGCGTACAAATCTTTCCGTAAAGTTTTTCTGCACACATTCTTGGGTCACAATGGAGACATTCGTGGACATTTGTGATTCATAGTGGAGGTAGTCGCAAATATATGCGGGTCACAGAAGAGAAGTTTGTATATTCCTAGAAAAGCGTGCCAAAATTGGTTGTACAACATGTTATACCTTGCCATATTAGTTTGCAGTTGTATTTCTCTCAGTGGGCCATTATCATTGTTACAAGAGCCCTAAATTTAGCATGATAAAATCATTCTCAACATTGGTTTTCCCTCTGGGGTTTTTCCAGGGGTATCTACCCAAAAATTCTGGTGTTCATGTGTGTTTGATTTGGTTTCCTAGTTTATGCTTCTACTGCATGATATTGAGTTGAATATATTAGTAGTGTATTATTGTTTTGTGAGATGCTAATCTGATTGCAGTAAGGAAATCACTAGATAACAAAGTACATAGGTGCTGGAGTAATATTTTTTCAACATGGTATCATAACATACCTAGGGTTGAAAGAAAATTCAACATGGTTTATGAGCCCATGCTCTGAAGGGAAGCTAGATCAATACAAGGGAATTTTTCCAGCAACATGTTATTTTCATGGCAGTTTATCAGGTTTTAGGGATGGAAACAACACCATTGAGAGTTGAAGACAGATCAGATGGAACATCCAACTTCCTATCTTGGAAAGAAAGAGTTACTTTAGCGTTGAAGGAGTATGACCTTTGGGAGTTAGTGGATAAAGCAGTTACTCCACTGACATATCCGACAACTTTAGATGCTCACGAAAAGAAGGAGATCAAAGAAGAAAGATTCCTCCTAGATTCTGTGAAGGATCATCTAATCCCTCACCTAAATGAGAAGAAGATGGCCAAATAGATGTTTGATGTCTTGGTAAGTTTATTCCAGAGCAAGAACATGAATAGGAAGATGATGTTAAGGAATAAAATCAGATCGGTTCTAATGTCTAGATCAGATAATGTTACCAACTATCTCATGAGGATCACACAAATGCATGATCAACTTGCACCCGTAGGGGAGAAAATAGAGGACGTAGATCTCGTGAACGTGGCATTGAATGGTATTCCCAAATCATGGGAACCATTTGTCAAAGGATTTTGTGCTCGGGAGAATATCCCATATTGGAAAATACTTTGGGATGATTGCATCCAGGAAGAGACTCGGGAGGAGTCTAAGAGAAACAAGCAGGAAGATGAAGAGGAGGAGAACCCGACCCTTATTAGTAAGACAAGGAAGGGAAAAGGAAAGGATTCCAAAAATCATGGTAATAGTGAGGATTCAACCTCACAACCAAGAAAGAAGAGCTTGAGTGAAATCAAGTGCTTCATGTGCCACAAGTTTGGGCACTATGCATCACAATGTCTGGAGAAGAAGAGGAAAGAGAAGACAGAGACAACAACATCAACAAAGACACAACTAGATGAGTTTGCAACAAAGTTTGAAAAGAAATTCTCAATGTTCACATGCCTCTCTACCAACACCTACTCAAGGAGTGCGTGGTACCAGGAAAATGAATTTTCTCGTCACATGATGGGGACACATGAGTGTTACATGCAAAATTTTCACATTGCCTAGTGTTGTACTAAGTGTCTCACTTATGTCAATTTTTCATTAAGTGTCGCACTTATGTACACTTCGGTTGTTGAGTGTCATAATTAAAAAACAACACTTTCCTAAGTGTTGAATTTATGTTTCATCACTCTGACACGATGGAACAACACTTTGCCATCATACCTAGCTATTAAGGAGAAGAAAAATCCATTTTTAAGGTAAAAAACATCACTTTTTCCCTCACTTTTTGACCTAGTTGGAAGAGGGATGCCCCCCTACCATGGCTTAGGGAGCATCCCCCCCCTCAGGGACACACCTTGATATAAAATTTGGGAGCATCCAGGATTCTCTGTCTGCCACTCTAGGGGAGCGTCCTTCCTATTAGTACAATTTTAACCAATTCCTCCTTTTTCTGTGGGACAATTCTGAGGATCTTTGGGTTGTTATGGTTTGAGATGACTCATGGCTTCGAGTTACTCCATTTTGGGAAATCAATCCTAACCTAAGGAGGAATATCCTCAACCATTCCCTTGATTCCCTATGTTGGTTAAGCCTTTCAAGTTCCTATATAAACTAGACATATCAAGGTTGAAGGGAGTTCATGAAAGGTATCGAAATTTTGATCTCAGACTTCATAAGAATTTTGTAGCATTTTGGCATTGCACATAAGGGGTTGGAAAGGATAAGCGTGGAGGAGGCTTGCAACACATTGTTATTGTAAGTGTTTCATGTTTCTCATATTAATAAAGAACTTAGCCTATTTCCATACATCTATATTATTCATTCTTCCTTGCATGTGTCTACTTGTGTTTCAAGTAGGATTGCTATCATCTGACATTAGGTAGTAGTGGTAGAGATTTTGTATATCCTTTTTGTAGGTTCATATTCACTTTCAAGGTGTGGATATAGAGTTCAAGCTTTGGAACAACAAGGACAGACTACAGGAAAAGGTACCATTCCCCTTTCTTTTCTCTCTCTCTCTCTCACTCTCTCTCTCTGCAAGTAAATAAATAGAATAGGTGGAGTTTGGAATGTTAGTGTCTATTTGTTAGAACTATATTAGTAGAAGAAAACCTAGCTAAGGAGAGATCAACCTGTCTGTAGGGTGATATTTCCCATAACAATGAGTTGTTCACTAGTTGGTCAGAGATGGACTCAAGTGTACATGTGGAACTTGGCACTCATGCCAATTGTGGTGTAGAAGAAGTTGGTACAGTCAGATTCCATCTCAAGTTAAGAGGTTTTCTGGAGGTGGTAGATGTGTTATATGTACCAGAACTGAAGAAGAAATTGCTCTCAGTTTCAGTTTTGGAGGACATGGGTTTTGGAGTGACTTTTCAGAGAGGGAAAGTACTCATATGTTTAGAGGGATTTATCCCTGACACAACAATGAGAATTGGTGTCAGAGAAATAAGGTTATATAGATTGCAAATCCATCCTATAAGAGGATCCAAGGGGATCTTGGATTATGGATCGATGTCAGTGACAGAGGACAAGGAGCAGGAGGCTTCCAATGATGAACAATTGAAGGATGAGTAGAGTTCATAGACTTCTAGTGTGGAGAGTGGACCTTTAGAGGAGAAGAGGGAGTTATCCCCTTCCAATTTTGTCAGGAGACCGAGTTGGAACGAGATGAAATTGATGGATTCTCAAGAGAAGGAAGCTTATAGGAGAACATTGAGGGAGAGCAGACCTTTAACAAAGGGTCCAAAATTCGTGGCATTGATATGTAGCATCATCTATTCCAAGACTTCCAGTATTCAGGGAGAAACTGACCAGCAGGGTTGGAGGAATGTCAGTATGCAAGATGATGTGTTTGACATTGTGCCAGAGTCGAAGGCAGAACCAGTTCCAAGTGGCTCTTCGGGAAATATCTTCCTCTCTGAGAGGGAGTGTTTATATTAGTGGTAGCATCAGACAGGTATTTCCACACATGTCTATGTGTCTAGATGTGTGGAAATCATCCAAATCCTTCTACTCTTGAATTTATGTTAGTTAAAGGAATTATTAAAGTAAATTGATTTTATTAATTAGTTAATTGAGTTACTTAAGAAACATGCTAAAAGTACTTAGCATTCAACATGTAATCTAAATCTCAAGTGAGTGTGAGAAGTAATCTCAACCATAGATCAATTTGGAGATTAGAAATAGATCGTAACTCATGATTATAAAAGAAAGGATAGGAGAAAGAGGAAGACACATTCACACAGAGATAGCAAAGAATGACTTTTGCTAGTGTGGATTCATTTGAGAATGTAGAAGCAAAGAAGGAATTTTGCTTACACTTGACAAAATTTATGTTGAGAGAGTCGACACACAAAGTATTGGATCATGACAGACTATGGTTCAAGATCTTGGATAGGCGAAGAAGGACTTTCATATAGAGATCATACATGTTAAGGAGAAGAGAGAACATAGGCATACACAGGTGGGTTTCAGCGGAAGGAAGCCATGGGAGAGTGTTGGATCATACAGATCTTTTTGCACACATCCACGGGTCATAGTGGAGAGAGTCATGAACATCCGTGAGTCACAATGGAGATAGTCACGGATATTCACGGGTCACAGAAGGGCAAGTCGCAGATTCCTAGAAAAGTGTGCCAAAATTGGTTGTACAATAGGTCATACCTTTCCATGTTAGTTTGAAATTGTACTTCTCTCAGTGGGCCATTATCCCTATTATGGGAGACCTACTTTTAGCATAATGAAATCATTCTAAACAATGGTTTTCCCTCGGGGGTTTTTCCATGGGTATCCACCCAAACATTTTGGTGTTCATGTGTGCTAGATTTGGTTTCCTAGTTTATGCTTCCGCTGCATGATATTGAGTTGAATATTTCAGTAGTGTATTATTTTTTTGTGAGCTTCTAATATGATTGCAGTAAGGAAATCACTAGATAAAAAAGTACATAGGTGATTGAGTAAGACTTTTTCAACATGGTATCAGAGCATACCTAGGGTTGAAAGAAAATTCAACAAGGTACATTTTACAACCCAATGTGAGGAAGATGTATAATTTTAGTTCCTAACACTAACATGGCATGTGGAATCAATTGGCCCAATATAATATTAAAAAAAATAGCCAATATGATTGAGATGTGTGACTTCTACCTAAAAATAAAAATATAAAAAAAAATGTAAATACACACAAACACACACCAACATAGATCCATTTTAACTTAGAATATTTTAAGCACTAATAGATTTTCATCTTAATTTATTTTTTATTCTTCTTGATGCTTAATATATGGACAAATTTAATATGGATTTGTGTTGGTCTTAGGAAATATATGCTTGACCCACATGGCTAAGGTGTTGAACATGATTGTTAAATTGTATACCTACAAGAGAGAGATAAATGCATGCATGTACATATAGATCAAAGAACATATCTAACATGGAAACCCAAACCTAATAAAACCACACAAATATATTTTCATGATCCTTGGCCAATTCAACCAAGACCAACATCTAAAGGCACTTTCTAATGGAGATAATAAGACATTTAAAAAGGTTTCCTTCACATGAATACAACGAGATAAAATTGTGTGCCATTGTAAACCACCTCCAGTAAATCCATTCTTGACTAAGTCAAGATTAACTTAAGACATCCCCTTTAAATTTATCTTGAAATAAACAAAAACTATACCCCTCTAACTTTATCTAGGAATTTGGGATTATTACAATTCCCCCCTCAATTATATCATCTAAATTTTAGTCCTAACCTTACATAAATGAGTACCCAAATCAAGGTCTTCACATGTGATTTCTTCAAGTAAATCCACCCTCTCACCTTTGTCATTCCATGACCTTTTTTCTTCCAGACTTGCTTCAATAGTTGTCAATCTATGAGCTCCAAGAGAAAAATAGTCAAAATGGAAAAACTCCCTTAGCCAAACCCTAAGACTCCTCTCCTCACAATAAGATCCAACAAAAGACACCGCTCTTTACATGATACCATCAACAAATCTTCTCCAACAATGAAATTCTTGTTTGACATGATATATTTCCCTTTTTTTCTCCCAAGAAGTGTGACTTATTTTCCTATGTAGTGATATAGTGCATGTTATCCTTCAAATATTATGTAATGTTGTTAGGAAGTGCTTTCTACATTGTATTATAATGACAAGGATGTCTGTGCCTATTAGGAAATGTGTACAACTGTGACAAGAGGATTGATTGCTCATTGTGCAAGGAAAGCAAGGGACCACAAGTTTAGGCTAGAGTGATGTGGATCCTCTAGATGTGGCTAGTGACATGGAAAGACAACAAGTTTGATGTTGGTAATAAAAAATTATATTCACAACTGACATTGAATTAAAATATTAGCACCTAATTGATATGAACCTAGAAACACAAGATAAAAGAAAAGAGAAAACAAGAAAACTAATGAGAAAGGGTTGTCTATTTATATTGTGCACTCTTTTATCATGTATAAGCATATATAGAATACAAATTTGTGATGTACCCAACCACCCCTGTGCCTGTTGGGATGGTGGGGCACTGAAATTTTTCTCAATTTCCCATTGAATTTACCCATAATAGCCAACTTTGATACCAATAATATGTTTCCCTTCATATGATACAATTATGCAGGCCTAATAACATGCATTCCTATGCAATTCATGACAAACATGAAAAAATATAACTATGAACATCTATTTGTAAAGCATAACATAAAGTAAGCACATATATACAAATTATAAAAATAATAAACAACACATATATTAGATCACTTATATTTAAAGAAATATTACACTGATTGGTTATGGACATGGGACATTCCTCCTAGTCATAGGCATTGTTGCACTAGGTATTTTTATAATAGGCCACCCTAGAGTTGGGGCTATGAGTCCACAAGGACAAATGAGCACTCTCTCTCATCCCACTTTCCCACTAAATTCATAGCTTGTTCACTCATTCAACCATCCCAAGTAAGGAAATATCTTTCTCGTTTCAGTCTGCACAACCCAAAGAGTGGATCCCCTTCTCTACAATGCAGTCCCTCGGACTGTCACATCTGTTTTTTGGCTCCATCACAGAATGGCTATGAAAATATCAATGATAGGATCTATAGGGATTCTTAATGGCAATTTTCACAATAGAATTCCAAGTAGGCAATCTCATCCTTTAGTTACAAGCTTATCTCTCTCTCCCCCTTTTAGACATGGGATAATTCTCTAGGATAATGCCAGAATGATTTCAAATTCCCCTTGAACCAAGGATTAAGTTTGCATGTTCTTAAATTGACACTTGGCACTCAAGGAAGCCCATGTTTCCCCCCTTGGAACACTTCCCAATATTACTATAATTTTTTTCATAACTTAAAGTAAGTTACTTTAGAAAATAATAAACTATCATTATTTTGGCTTAGGCCCCTCTCATGGAATCATAGACCCCCATTTTTTTAGTCCCCCTAATCTCGCATCCAACTATGTACTTTTTATTAATAACTTTGATGTACATCATTTACATTTCTTGGCCCTCAGCCATACTGTTTGGTTCACAACCTAAATCACATATATACATTACATTACATTTTCGAGGATCAAAACTAGGGTGTTACATTCCCCTCCCCCTTGTTTTTGCACTATCCTCAATGCACATCACCATATAGGTGTACATATATATACAATTTTTACATCATAAATATGTTTACATCAAAATCTTAGAATAGATGTGGGTATGCCTCCCGCATCACATCCTCCATCTCCCACTTCACTTATTTAGAGATGTAACGTGTCCACTTGACTTTACCTCTCCGATGCCTTTTTTCTTGAGCATGCCATTTCCTTCTAGTTGTAGTTGGTATTGCATTTTTTTTTCCTTTGGAATACACCATCCCTTGGTATTTTTATTTCCAAGTACTTAATTCATGATTTCGTTTTCCATCTATCCCTATAACTACCATCAATAAAACATATATTTGATAGTTATTTTCATGCAACAATTATATTATCCATGAGATTTCTCAGCTCCACAATCTAAACTTGTATTAAAAATTAAGTACTTTGTAATGTACTCGACCACCCCCGATGACTGTTGGGATGGCGGGGTACTGGGAAATTTCTGAATTTCCCTCTGAGCACCCATTAGTTCTCAACTTTGATAACAATAATATATTATTCCTTACAAATGATATGGTCATGCAATCCTTATAACATGCAATTCCATGCATAACTTATAATGTCAAATAGAAATATCAATGTGCACAACACCACACAAATTAAACATAGAAATACACATAATAAACAACATTAAAGCACACATAATCATAACACTTATATTTTATGAAATCACCAATTGGCT
>JZKD02S2263840.1:8503-25145 GCA_000966675.3 Picea glauca
TTTTACCAGCTTGCTTTTACCTTCTGGGCCTTTAGCCCCTTCTTCCCACGAGATAAGGTGCAATCCTGAAAATAGGTCAACCCAGTGCTCGGACAAGTGGAATGGGATAAGTGAGTGGGAAACAAAATGAAACAGTGGTGCTATGATGGGAGCAGACGATGGCTTTTCAGAAATTCCCCTAGTGGAAAACCAAAACCTACATACATAGGCTTGTTAGGGCACCCTGTCAATCCCCCCAAACATGGTCAAGTGGGCAAGTGTAAGATCCAAGCAGTTGTTATAAATAAAAGGAAATGTATGCATATGTTCAAAGGTTTTGATGATAAAAGTGACACATACCATGACACTTGGACTAACTACCTCATGGCGCAGCAACCCCTTTTGACACAGGACCAAGCCGATGGTGATGGATGTTGTTGTTGCTGACAAGATAAAGATGTTGGAAGAAAGAAAAGGTGGGCCCTCCAGGGCCATGCTCCAGTCAATCCTGCTCTTGGTACTCCATGTCTAGGACCTGTGGGCCTCGAGACATGATCTCCTAGTTATCCCTAAAAGTGGGGGATAACAATGCTTATTTTTGTGAAGATATTTAAGCATTGAATTAATAGATATATTGTCAAATGTGTGAATATTTAGAGTAGTATTTAATTAAGATATGTGGTAGTTTTTGTGTGAATATATATTGAAATATTGAACAGAAACTTTAGTAAAGATATATAGTAATATATATTTATTTTATGGTGTTATATATATGTTTGTTGTTAATTTATTTTAATTGTTTATACTGTTTTAAATTTATTTTTTTTAAATGGATAGATTTGTATTATAAAAAATCTTTTGCTCAGAAGAACAGTAAAAAGTTATACAGTTTTTGTAAAGTTTTGATGCAAAAAAATAGTAAGGTTGTGATCCTTCTAGAATACAAAGGACTAGTAAGGATGTGATCCTTCTAGAATACAGAGGACCAGTTTCAAAATTTCCCATGTACTACAATGCTTACTAGTATAGATTTTGATAGAAGAGCCTAATACAAAGTGACATTCATAATACATAAAAGAAAAGTAACATTACAGCTTTAACTTTAAATTGACATCTTTATGCGCTTCCTAAGTATTGTTGTCCTAGTTTAGATTCAGTTCTTTTTGGACCGAGGTAGAGACAACCACATGGTTGGAGTATGTAGAGCCTAGGTTAATTTGGGTAGCAATACAATCCATAAATATTTTCTTCTCCTAACACACGTGTGTTAATTCTTCATTTCTTTTAGCCAGAGTTTGAAAGATGAATTGCATCTGAACTGCATCTCTTGTTCCTTTGCATGGTTGAACTCAGCTTGAGATTCTCTCATTGAAGTAATTTGATGTTCCATGTGACCCAATTGCTTGTTGATGGATGAATCATCCACAGGAGACTTCTCGGGGGAGCCCTTTCAGCGCATGGGAATATGGTGAGGGAGGACATTATGCTAACCACAGTACCATGAAACCCATAAAATTGTTGTTGAGAGTTCGATGAAGAGCCCAAGTTTCCACAAACCATAAACTTGGGTGAAATGAAATATCCCCTGAATTCAAAAAGAAACGGCCTTGATCTAGTAATAAAAGAGATGGGAGGAGATGAAATGAGAACCTAAGAGAGAATAGACTTGCAGAAAGAATGAAAAATGTGGAGGCGTCCTCCCGAGGAGGAGGAATTATGAGCGTGAGGAGGCGAAGAGACTGTGGGGAAAATCCAAAAAACCCAATGTTGACCACCACTATAGGACACCTCGAGCCAAACCAGAGTCAAAGAACCACAGAGGAAGGATTCATTGTAACCCAAATTCGCCTAATGTGAGGTCGCATCTCCACACTGGGAAAAGAAAGCCTACTCCCAACAATTATGGTGAGGGACAATAAAATCCAGCAGAGAGGAATCTACATATTGGACTAAAGGGATCTCATACATATGAGGCTTAAATGTGAGGGGGACGAGACTACTAGTTGCAGGGCGAAGTGGATAGATGGCAAGGCAAGGAGGACAGATGAGACAAAAGGAGTGTTTATTTCCATTAATTATTTGAGTTTAAAAAATAACCCAAAGTCATATGGTTTGGTTTGTGCCATGGAGTAGGTGGTTATTTGCAAGAGGACACAAGTTGGGGGGAACAAGAGTTTCTATGGAGATTGAGAAAAAATTCCTTAGCGGGAGGAGTGAGCCATGATTTTCCAATTTATCCAGTCTTTTATTTAACTATCCCTTAAAATATGGACAATTGTGATGTCATCAAAACTTTACAACTCTTGAATAATTCTCAAATGTAGGGATGTTTTTTCCTTCTCACGATATCATGATGCTCCTTGATGTTCTAAAACACAGGTATTCCAACAGAGGACTAACACCTTCAGTAACCACTCACACAACCAGATCAAAGATCAACACACTGATGTTTTGACGTGGTAAAACCCCTATAGAGAAACTTCCACGGTCCCAGTCAATGTGGCCACTTGAAACAGTTTATTAATGCAAAAGAAAAAGATTACAAATATACTTTACAAGAGAGTTTTTCACAATCAATCATCGGAAAATGACCCTCAATCTCTTTAAATAGAGATCATGGACCAATCGGGTGTTAAGCCACGGATCAATGTAGTTCTTAAGATCGAGGAGAATATGAACCATCGGATCACTCTATGTCGAGAACATATCGTGACCGTCGGATTTCCTAACTACTAATGCATACTAAATAAACACACTTTTACCTAACAATACAATTTAGACCAAGTAGATCTTAGCTAACTCCTAAGTGTTTAAATATCCTAACAACCTCCCTTAAGAACAACTTGGGATTGGATTAAAGGATTTACAAAAGTGACACAATAGGAGAAGGAAGGAGGCATTAGAGCCTATCCCCCCTTAATGACAACTTCCTAAACTCCTAACATAGATCGAAGTTTGGAAAACTTCACTTATGTAAGAGACTTTGTGAAAATGTCTGCAACTTGATCTTTTGTAGGGAAAAAGAACACTTCAATAACTTGATCATGAATGAGCTTTCTGATGAAGTGCATGTGTAGCTCGATGTGTTTGTTGCACTAATGATGAGTTGGGTCTTTGGCGAGCTTGATGGAACTTTGATTTTCACACCAAAGGCTAGTCAGATGTTGCTACTAGAATCCAAACTCTGAAAGGATTTTTCGAAGCCCTAAGGCTTCCTGACTTGCATTTACCATTGCTCGGTATTCTGCTTCTACTGAAGAAAGTGCAATAGCTTGTTGTTTCTTACAGGCCCAAGTGACAGGTCCTTAACCAAGGCTGAAAACATAACCTACAGTAGACTTTTGATCATCAGGTTCGTCGGCCCAATCTGAATCAGTGAAACCAACCAATAAAGGAGTCCCCCCTGAATTGTAATGTATCCCGAACTAAATTGTACCACGGACATACCGAAGTATCATTTTAGCTTATTTCCAATGGATTTCATGGGGTGTTTGCATATACTGGGAAACAAGACCAACAACAAAGGAAATATCAGGACGGGTATGAGTCAAGTATAAGAGGCTACCAACTAACTGACGATACAAAGTGGCATCAACTTCAGGAGAAGTACAGGTGGCAGCAATATTGACTCCATACTAGAAGGGAGAAGGGGTTGGTTTACAATATTCCATGTGGAAGAAATGAAGAAGGTCACAAGCATACTTAGACTGGGAAATAAAAAATCCTTCATTGGTTTGCAAAACTTGGAGGCCAAGGAAATAGTGCAAAAATACTAAGTCTGACATTTCAAATTTTTCTTAAGGTTGGTTTTCACATGGTTTAAAAGTTTTGAGTCACTACCATTAAGGATAAGGTCATCAACATAAAGAAAAAGGATTATGAAATGGTTATCTACTTTTTTGGTATAGACATTAGGATTAGAATGGCATCTAGAAAATCCAGTGTCAATAAGAAAGTTGTCCATTTTGGCATACCAAGCTCGGGGAGCTTGCTTAAGACCATAAAGAGATTTCTTAAGGAGACAAACAAGGCTAGAGTAATTCTGGAAATATCCAAGAGATTGTTCCATGTAGATTTCTTCTTGCAAATCCCCATGTAAGAAGGCGGATTTAACATCAATCTGATGGACCTCCCATTTATGTGAGGCAACAAGGGAAAGAAAAAGGTGGATGGAATTCATTTTGGCTATAGTGGAAAAGATCTAATTATAGTCAATTCCTTCAACTTGGTAAAATCCTTTGGCAAATAACCGAGCCTTGTGTCTTTCAACACTTTCATCTAATGCATACTTAGTTTTGTAGACCTATTTAAATCGGACAAGTTTTCTTCCTTTCGGAAGAGGTACAATATCCCAAGTATTGTTTTCCATTAAAGAACAATATTATTCATTCATTGTTGTATCCCAATCTGGATGATCCGAAGCTTCTGCAAATTTATCTGGATCATGAGTCTCTAAAACTTGAGCCAAAAGAGAAGAGCCTCATTAGAATTGTGAACGTGTTCGATGTTGATCTGAAGGATCACCAACAAGATCATTGGTTGATTCTCGTGTTGAATGGACCCATCTAGGAAGCGGTGGTGTTGATGTTGTTTCAGGTTCAATGGACTCATGTGGAGGAAGGTGAGCAAGCGAGTGCGGATTTTCATCATCATTGTCATCATTTGAAGAACAAGTGAGAATAGGAATAGAACAAGGCACAAACATCTAAGATGGCTCTCATGCCGAAGAAGGCACAATCATCGAATTAGGCTCGTAGGCCAAGAGATTTTCATCAAAATTAACATCTCTTCTAATAATAATTTCATTACAATGTAGTTGAAGAAGTTGGTAACCTTTGACATCTTCAGAATAACCAACAAATATACACTTCTCACTTTTAGACTGCAATGCTTTCCTTTTCTCATCAGGAATGTGAGCCCATGTTATACTGCCAAATACATGGAACTGACTTACATCAGGATTCATTTTAGTCCATGCTTCTTCCAGTGTTATATTTTTAAGAGCCTTTGTGGGAGTGTGATTTACTATGTAATTTTCACAGTTGATGGCTTCAGCCCATTTCTTTAGACTTAATCCCTTAGATTGGATCATACAATTAGTCATTTCTTTTAATGTGCGGTTCTTTCTCTTAGCAACACCATTTTGATGTGGTGTATATGGAACAATGTGTTGCATTTGGATGCCCTATGTAGTGTAGTAAATTGTAAAATTATTGTTCACATATTCGCATCCATTATTTGTTCTTAACCTTTGAATTTGATGTCCAAATTGTTTTTCTACAAGGGCCTTGTAGGGAAGAAACTTGTCAAAAACGTCGCTCTTAAGTTTTAATAAGTAAACCCAAGTACATCTGGAAAATTCATCAATGAAAGTTAATAAATACTTGCACCCAGAAAAATAAGGAGAAGAAAGTGGACCACACAAGTCACTGTGAACAAGCTGCAAAGGGCTCGAGGCATGCCAAGAGGCACATTTGTCAAAAATGTCATGATGATGTTTATCGAGAACACAACCGGCACAAACACCATCTTTGCATGAAAAAAAAGGAAGATCAGTCACCATCTATTGAATGCATAGTTGTTGCAATGAGCGATAGTTTAGATGACCAAAACGCTCATGCCAAAATTTTCTCAAGCCATCGCTATGAGCAACAAAAACTGATGGAAAAGATGTTGACCCAAAGTTGTCAAACTTGTACAACCTAGTAATATCATCAACAATTCCAGTTGCAAGAACATGCTTGGGATCTTTGAGATCCTTTCTTACAACTTGGGGAGGTGAAAACTCTATAGTTTTACCTTCACTTGAATGAGTGATTTGATATACTGATATAAGGTTACAGGAAAGACTTGGAACACATAATACATCATTGAAATGATCATTATCCACCTGAACTATTCCATATCCTACAACACTAAGAGATCTATCACCACCAACAAATATTTTATTGGTGTTACATTCATTTAGAGTGGAAAATATGGCTTTCTCCTTAGTCATATGATAAGATGCTCCAGAGTCAATAAGCCACCCATCAAAAGAAGAAGTAGAAGTTGCATTGAAGTAGAAACCAGAAGCAGAAAGTGCATGTCCATGAGAAGAAGAAGAAGTAGTAGAATCATTATTGATGTTGTGCTTATTCATCGTTCCTTCTAAAGTTGTCATATTCTTGAAACATTTGGACTCATCATGACCATCTTTCCCACAAAAGTTGCAATGTCTGTTAGTCTTCTTATTTTTAGATTTCTCTCCTTTGTCACCATTAGGAGATGAAGCTATCTGAGTGGGTTTCTGACCCTTGTTTTGCTTGTTGTTGTGGCGATGATGTTGCTTCTTGGGATTCTTTGGTTTATCTTTCTGCTAAGATAATAAGGCTTTGTTGGAGGTACCTGCAGTGTTGATCACAACAAGTTGTACAATCTTATCTTGCTCTCTAATCAAAGAATCACAAAAAGAATCAAGAGTAGGTTTTCGATAAGTTTTCCCTAGATCCTCTCACATGGCATAAAAGGTAGATACAAACACAAAATATGCATTACCTAGCTTACAAAGATAATATATATGCAACGCTCTTCCTCCAGCTTTATGCTACACTCTTCACATAAAATTCTAAGTGTTTTAAACTTAGATAGATAGTCTTCAATGCAAGAAAAATCATTTGGACTTAAAGTCAATATTTGATTTTCTAAATGATGTGCTCGGATAATATTGTGTTTACCAAACACAGATTCAAGTTTTTCCCAAGCTTCACCGAGGTCATCAATTTCTTGAAGGTGGAACCTTAAATCAAGTGAAATGGACATTCAGATCAGCCCACGTGCTTTGTCATTCCTATTAGCCCATTTGACTTTATTTCCATCATCAATGGGTTATTTTTCCTTTCCCAAGGTAATATGGTGCAGGCCTTTACTTCTTAATAAATCCTCCATATGGGATTTCCATTGGAAGTAGTTAGTGCTAGTAAGAAAAATATTGCTAGAAGAATCCATATTAAATATGCAGATAATATGGATTTAAATATTGAAACCGATGATCTGCATGGAAAGATCTCGAAAAATTAGGCGGTTTAAAAAAAACGGCATTGAAAACGAACTTCAAATGTGAACGTTATGTCATTTAAAAAAAAAAAAAACATAAACGGTAACCAAAGCGCCACATGGAAAGTAGAAGTTGCTCACTTTTACAAATAATTTGTTTTATGAAGTGACCCACTTTTATAAAAAGAAACACGGATCAGTTTTACAATGAAGTTACTTTATAAAATAAAGTTGCATGCAAAATAAATAACTTTAAAACAAAATATTAAAGCTATTTATAGTGATTCATTTTTATACTTGAAGTGAAACACACTTTACAATGGATGCATGAACTTTTTCAAAAAAAAAGTAACAAAAAGAGACTTGAACTCAATACCTCTTACTTAATAAGGCAACTTCTAACCAAGTGAGCTAGCAAAACATATTGTAATGTTTAGAAGGAGGATTGTTGTTTTTGTTGTTGTTGTTGAATATGGCTTTGTAGAGTGTGCTCATAAAAAACTATTTTCACACAAGGAAAAAATTTCGCTTCTCAATGACAACAAGGATTAGATCTCGGTTAGCTTACCCGGAAAATGCACCTTTCCCTATCTGTTTCTAACTTGTCAAGATCACACAGGGCGCGGGGCAAAGAGAATACACGGATCTAAAAGAGTGGCAACCCAGAAAAAAACAATATAAAACCAAAATAATACTCTGCAAAAATTTAAAAAGGGCGTATTCAGACTTTATATCTCTGGATCTCACTGAAATGGTCGTATCTTGGGCAAACAGAAACATTTTCGAGTGAAATGAAAATCATTCATGACTGAAACAAGCACTCTAGATGCAATGGAACAATCCTCTCATCCCATAAATGTACGGAAATGGAAGAAACCATAGATGAGGAAACTCAGCTTCACGATCTCGATATACAACAGGAGCGGGTCTTCAAACAGGCTCTAATACCATGTTTGACAACAAAAGTATTCCAAAAGAGGAAGAACACCTTCAGTAACCAATCACATATCAAGATCAAATATTAACACATCGATGTTTTGACGTGGTAAAACCCCTACGAGGAAACATCCACAGCCCCAGCCAACTCGGCCACTTGGAGCAGTTTACTAATATAAAAGAAAAAGATTACAGAGAGATTTTACAAGAGAGTTTATCACAATCGATGATCGTAAAATGACCCTCCATGATCTTTAAATACAAATCATGGACCAATCGGGTGTTAAGCCATGAATCAATGTATTCATTAAGATCGAGGAGAATATGAACCGTCGGATCACTCTATGTCGGGAACATATCATGACTGTCGGATTTCCTAACTAAAAATGCATACTAAAGAAACACACTTTTACCTAATGACACATTAGACCAAGTAGATATTAACTAACTCCTAAGTGTCTAAATATCCTAACACTTGGTAGTTTTTATGACAACTTCATAGTCACCTAAAACGATTAGTGATTTAATCTGCTCTTGTTTAGTTAGTCTTAATCCCATGGAGAGTGTCAGGAATTCCGCTTGGTTGTTTGTGGCATTCTCCAGACCCCATGAGAAATATAGTTTCTCAATTCCATCAATATCAAAAAATACCCCTCCGCCCGTCACTTCTACCACCCCAGGATCAAAAAAAAGAGGAAGCTTCCCAAATTTTTCTTTGAGTGGAGGTAATCGTTTTTATTGTATCTTATTCTCCAAACTTTATTAGAAGGGTAGTAAAGCACTTGAATTTGAGGGGCTTGTCTAAAATGGAGGATGTTGGACACCCATGTTGTCTTTGTTTTGTCTAGATTGTCCAGATCTGATGTTTTGTATCCAATTGTCATAATTGTTTCTACTAATAGGTTGTTGTCCATATTCGAAATCCTGGGAGGAGGAGAAAGATGTTGTTGGAAAACGGTTTTGTTTCTTGCAAGCCTTATTTTCCAGCAGATGAATTTGGGAAGAGCCAACCAAATTCTCTTAAGAAGGTTCTTTTTTTGAAGGGTCCCTAGATAAAATTTATGCCAATTTAAAAACATGCCATACCAAGACTTGGGAAGGTTGATGCAGACAAGAGTATCCTTAAGAAAGTGATTACAAACCACTGTTGATAATTTGCACTCCATAAATAAATGTTGTATTGTTTTCCCATGCTCTCTACATAACACATCATTTTGGCCCTTGCAAACCTCTTTTTTGAAGGTTTTCCCCTGTCAAGAGCTTACCATGCACCATTACCTAGTAGAAGGTGTTTACTTTTGGGAGAGAATCGCTCATCCATATCTTGCTCCAAATCTTGTCCTTAGGATGGAATTGTTGTTCCATTAAGATTGATAGATAGCCTTCCTTCACCATGAATTCTTTGCTTCCCCATCCACGGTCATCAGAAAGAGAGAGATTGAGGGGGGAACATTCTACTAAGTGTGAGAACATAAGGCCTGCTAGGCCCTTAAGATTATCTAAAAGATGGAAGTGTTTCCATCCCTGCCAATTCCCTTGATAATTCCATTCTGATAGATCAACTAATTTTATGCATCATTGTGCAATGAACCATTTCTTTATAGGGGACAGTTCCTCAATGCTTCCTAATGGTGGATAACATTTGATACTATATTTCCATACATTTATTATTTTCCCATTGCCAAGGACCCAAGATAGCTTGGATTTAATTATTGTCGGGGATGTTTTTAGAAGCTTCTAGAGAGTTGATCATTTTGAACCCATTAATGGACAATCAAGGCATCTTTTCCTCAATCCTACAAAACGTTTTTTTTTAAATAGCTTCTTTCCACCAATCCATTGTTCATGTGATTAGCCTCCAAACTATTTTAGCCCCAAAAGTTGCATTCATAAAAACTATATCTTTTATAAAGAGTTTGTCTTTGTCTTTGGGTGATCGTAGTATAGACCATTTGATCAAATGATATTTTTGGTCTCGTTTTTACTACCTTCCCGCAAGAAAGTTCTGATTTTTCAGGCCATCTGATCTAGTATGAATTTGGGTGTTAGAAGTGTTGAACATTGAAACAAGGGGACATAAAAGAGCACGGAATTGATGAGGGTGATTTTCCCAGCGAGATTTAACCATCTTTATCCCCCATTGTTGAATCCTCTTATTCATTTTATCCAGGATTTCCTACCAAGTCACAGAGGAGGGGTTTTGCAAAGAAATGGGCATTCTTAAATTCTTAAAGTGAGACCACCCTTATACTGATGGGAATCCCAAGATTCTGGAAATTCTTTGCAGTTGTTCATGAGTCACATTCCAACCATATATATGAATTTGGGCATTGTTAACTTTACCCTTGGAAGCACTCAAGTAAGAATCTAACACTTTTTTAATCTCTTTTCAATGATTGTTGATGTCGCTCTGAGCAGAAGGGTCGACCATTGATGAGAGGGGCTATCCAAGGAGATCCAATATAGGCCTTGATCTAGCTAATGGAATCTTGGCTGAAGCTAAATTTACTCATAACCTCGAAAAAGAATGAGTGTCTAGGCTTGTCAAAGGCATTGGCCTTATCTATTTTGATAATCATCCCTTTTTCCTTTCTTGTTTTGCTTGAATAAATTTCCTCTTGAACTAAAATTATATTGTCGACGATCTACCTTTTTTGAATAAATATACCTTTGTTGTTTGAGATAATCCTGCCAATGAAAGGTTTTAACCTGTATAATTTTGGTTATATTTTTATAAGAAGAATTACAAAGAGAAATTGGACGAAACCTGGAAAAGGGTGAAGGATTGTATTCCTTTGGAATAAGATCCAGAAAGGTGAAATTGATGTCACCTCCTACTTTTTTCTTTCGTAGGGAAGATTTAATCATCCTTATCAGATTGTTCCCTAGAAAGTTCTGTAGAAATGGATTGAAAAAACATTTGGGCCAGGCACCTTGTCCTTCCGAAGACTCCACACGGCCTGTATAATTTCTTCCTCATCGAATATTTCCTGCAACAAAGATTGGTTCTCTTCCTCCAAAATCAATTGCGGGATGTTTTCTAACATTGTATTACTGGAGGTCGAATCTAGGGGGGTTCTTCAGAATATAAAGTTTCAAAATGTCGTATAGATGCCTCTTTTATTCCCTTAAAAATTCTAATCCTTTGCTCATTTTATTGAAGAATATAATTAACATTATTGCGTTTCTTACGAGCTTTTGATTGATTATGAAAGAAGGTTGTATTTATATTCCCTGATTTTAGCCATAGACTTCTTGATTTTAGTATCCATTCTTCCTCCTTTCTAAATACCCTATGGAGTTTTATATTGGTCTCTCTTTCTTGTGTGTGGAGATCTCCAGATACCTCTTCTTCTTCCATTTACTTTTGTGTTTTGGAAAATTGATGACGAAGCTCGTGTCGCTCTTTCATCGGTGAAATGTGAGAATTCTTTACCCATTTATTTAAAGCGCATTTGATAGATTTTAGATTAGATTCCCAAACAAAGGAGCGGGAGCCTAAAATGGGATTTTTCCATGTATTATCAACTATTTTGAAGACTTTAGCATCTTGCAAGCAAACAGAATTGAATTTAAAAGGAAGAGGCCCAAAATTTTCAGGGGAATCAAAAGTGAGTGAAATTGGTTTATGATCAAAGGTCGTTGAAGCAATTATATGGGAGGAAATAAGAAATTCTTGTAGGAAGAAGTTGTGGACTAAGAAACGATCCAAACTTGCCACAATATGGCCTACCCCTATTCTTTTGTTACTCCAAGTGAATTTCCCATGAATGGGATTAATATCATTTAGATCCCAATCTACTATTAAATCTAACATTCTCTCCCATTGGATATTGAACTATGTTTCCACCTTTTTTCTCCTCACTTGATGAGGTTGTGTTGAAATCCCCACCAATTATGCAATTTTCCAAACTATATTCTTTTTTAATAATTTGTAAAGAATTCCAAAATCCAAATTTTTTTGAATATCTGACTAGAGAGTAAACATTTATAATATGAAGATGAAGAATGTTTATGTGTGTCTGAATTTTTTGAGCCAGCTTTCTGAAGCAAAGGAAAATAATATTTCTAGTTGAGAAGGATCCCAAATGGTAAGAATACCCACAGATACCCATTTTTAACCAATCACTAAACTATTATTGTTCTTCCATAGTTTTTTCCCAATATAGGTGGCATCTTTTTCACTTAATTTCATTTCATGAAGTAGAATAGCAAAGGGTTTTTCTTCTTTTATTAAGTCTCTAATTGCTTCTTCCTTTATCTTGTTGTCCATGCCTCTGCAATTCCAAGAGAGGGATTTCATTTAGATTTGAGAACGGGGGGATCCCCCCCATAGGATCTTGAGGAACACTTGTTTCAAGGCATTTTCCACCCTTTTTTGAGGACCAGATGGTTGGGATGGACACTTGGGTACCCAAATCTTTATCGATATTTGTTGTTTCTTGTTGTCTATCCTTGTTAGGAATTATTCTTGCTTTTCTTGAATCTCTTTCTTCTTGTGTTTGTTAGGTAGCTAGTGAGGTATTGGGGGGGGCGGAGGGCCCATAATTATAATAGTAGAGGTCATTCAATGTAAGGTGGACTAGGTCCACTATAGTATTAAATAAGGCCCACTATGGTAGTTAGATATAATAAATGTAAGAGGACTTCTTAGAAGGTTCCTCCTCTAGAATGTTCTTGGGTAGTTGGTAGAAATATATAAAGGGGTTCAATTAATGTAATGGGGGAGAAGAGAAGTATTGTATTGTGAGCGGTAGCTCAATAAGAGGATGCCCCCTCAAAGAGGCAAGTGAACATGAGAGAATCCATTATATGGTGTTGCTCTACCTCAAGGTTTTTCTTATAATAAAGTGTGGTTGTTCATATATGCAAGTCTTTGGTACTTAACAAGTGGTATCAGAGCACTTTCCTTGGTAAGAAGTGTGGGCAATTTTTTTTATTTTTTTATAGATTTGTTTGGAGAAGAAAAAAAGAGTCGCGACATTCTGGACAATTTCTATAGATTTGTATACAAAATTTGCATCAATTGGTTGTAGATCAGATTTCCTCTCATAAAAGCACCCAATTTAAAAAAAAAAAAATCATCTGAAACAGAGTTGGGGAAGTCAAATTATTGGCATTTTAAAATCTGTTATTTTTCAAGGTTTTTTCCACAAACAATCGCGCGATTTTTCTAATTTATGTAGCATTTAGACATAATTTTCCAAAACAAATTACAGATATGAGTTCCTCTTTCAAAAATAGTTGATTTCAAAAAACAATCACCCAAATCGGAGCTCGGGACATGAAGATATCGTTGATTCAAAATCAGCCATTTTTTAGGGTCTTTGTGACGACGACGGGACTGCAGAGCTCATTAATTTTCAAAGGGTGCTCGGGTTGCTACCAAATCAGTGTCATTGGATAGATACTTTTAAGATATTTATTTTGGTATCTTATATGTGGTATTTCCAATGGATATTCACTCTTTAGTCATGGAATCCATCACGACAACATTTCAAGAAATCAAATTTGAAATGCAAAATACTCGGGAGAAATATCTTCAACATCTCAACATTGAAATACAAGGAAGGTATATTATGCAGGTCATCAAGGATGAATACAATCAAGAAGCATATGCTTGGTATGATTTTGAGGCCGATTGTGATGATTGTTATATGGATAGTTTTCATTTATGGGATGACAACCACTTTCATATTTTATTTGATGGCTCTACTCCACCTTTTGTAGAGAACATCAAAGTGACAAATCAAAAGCTAGTTATGACTATTAGTGCCAAACCTGCATATTCAAAAGTGGTATTATTCCTTCCCGATTTAGCTACGACCCTTCCCACTATGTGGATATATATTCTTATTTGGATCCACATGATAGGTGTCAATCTTTGGGGCATCATTTTCAGTTGGTTATTGGGTTCCGAAATCTTCCATGTGGAGTTCACATGAGCACTTAGACATGGGACTCCGGTTTACAATGGCGGTTGGACTACTTTAACATGGTGTTTTTCATTTCTACATGGTACCTTGATTCTCTAGTATACTTCATCACTATGTTCCACACTTCTCCATGGGACCCTAGTATATGGTTGTACACCCTCATAACAAGCATTAAGAACAACACTTTCATAAGGGGGATGGAATGTAGTGTAGATAGAGAGGTAGTGGGGGGTCTGGAGGGCCCATAGTAATAATAGTGGAGGTCATTCAATGTAAGATGGACTAAGTCCAATATGTTATTAAATAATACCCACTATGGTAGTTAGATATAATAAATGCAAGAGGACTTACTAGAAGGTTCTACTTTTAGAAGGTTCATCCTCTATAATGTTCTTAGGTGGTTGGTAGTACTATACAAAGGGGTTCAAGCAATGTAATGAAACAAGAAGAGAAGTATTGTATTTGGATCGGTAGCTCAATAGGAGGATTCCCCCTCAAAGAAGCAAGTGAACAGGAGAAGATCCCTTCCATAATAGGATCCATTGTATGGTGTTGCCCTACCCTAAGGATTTTCTTATAATAAAAGTGTAGTTCTTATATATTGTTCCATATATCTTGTGTGGTGATTTTATTCAAAGATATTTGGTTCTTCACAATTGGTATCAGAGCACTTTCCTTGGAAGGCATAGTGAGAAAATATTTTTTTTTTTTTTTTGCAGATTTATTTTTTTGGAAAAAAAAAAAAAAAAAAGAGGGTCGCGACATTTCGGACGATTTCTATAGATTTTTGTGTCAAATTTGCAGAAACTGGTTGTAGATCTGATTTCCTCTCAGAAAAACACCCAATTTAAAAAAAAATCGTTCGGAACGGAGTCCGGGAAGTTAAGTTATTGACGTTTTAAAATCTACAATTTTCAAATTTTTTTCTATGGATGACCGTGCAATGTTTTTGATTTATGTAGCATCTGGGGTTGAATTTTCCAAAACAAATTACATATCTGAGTTTCTATTTCAAAAATATCTGATTTCAAAAAAACAATCACCCAAATCGGAGCTCCGGAAGTGAAGATATCGTTGATTTAAAATCAACCATATTTTAGAGCCTTTGTGACTGCGACAAAACTACAAAGCTCATAACTTCTTACAGGGTGCTCAGATTGCTACCAGATCAGTTCCATTGGATAGAGAATTTTAAGATTTTTATTTTGGTATATTATATGTGTTGTTTCCAATGGATAATAAATTTCAAATCCTCTTGGACCTGCAACGCGATATGGAAGCTTTCCAGACAAAATTTCAACACGATATGGAAGCTTCCAAGTTAAAATTCCAACGTGATATGGAAGCTATTGAAGAGAGAAGACTTGCAATGCAGAAGAGATTTATTAGGAATACCATGTACATTGACATCATAGAAGAATATACTCAAGAAATATATGTTTGGTATGATTACAAGGACGACTGTGATGATTGGTATATGGATAGTTGTCATTTCTAGGATGACAACCACTTCCATCTTCTCTTTGATGACTACTCCACCTTTTGTAGAGAAAATCCATGTAACAAATTAGGAGCCAATTATGATTCCCAATGTCCATCCTGCATATTCTACAGTGGTATTATTCCTTAGAGATTCAGCTACAACCCTTTCCCACTAAGTGGATGGATCTTCTTATTTGGATCCACGTGACAGGTGTCAATCTTTGGAGCATCATTTTCAATTGGTTATTGGGTTCTGATATCTTCAGCGTGGAGTTCACATGAGCACTTGGACATGGGATCTCAGTTTACAATGGTGGTTGGACTACTTCAGCATGGTGGTTTCCATTTCTCCATGGGACCTTGGTTCTCTAGTCTACTTCAGCACTATGGACCACACTTATCCATGGGACCTTGGTATATGGTCGTACACCCTCATAACAAGCATTGATGACAATACTTTCATAAGGGGGATGGAATGTTAGGTAGCTAGAGAGGTATTGGGGGGCCTGGAGGGCCCATAGTTATAATAGTAGAGGCCATTCAATGTAACTTTGACTAGGTCCACTATAGTATTAAATAAGGCCCACTATGGTAGTTAGATATAATAAATGTAAGAGGACTTATTAGAAGGTGCTCCTTCTAGAAGATTATTTCTCTAGAATGTTCTTAGGTGGTTGGTAGCACTATATAAAGGGGTTCAAGTAATGTATTGTATTGTGAGTGGTAGCTCAATAGGAGGATGTCTCGTTGAAGAGGCAAGTGAACAGGAGAGGATCCCTTCCATAATAGGATCCATTGTATGGTGTTGCCCTACCTCAAGGGTTTTCTTATAATAAAGTGTGGTTGTTCCTGTATGCAAGTCTTTGGTACTTAACAGTGTTTCACTCTCCTCAATGGTTTGATGGAATTTTCTCATGTATTTTGATTGGTTGAACTAGAATATTTGTTCCCAATGGCTCTAAGCGGGTTTTTGGTTCATTGCTTTCCTTAACCATAAGAGGGAGGGAAGGGGTTTCATGAGGAAGCAGGGAAACTTGGACAACCATTGGTCCTAAGGAGGGGGGATCATTAATTTGTTTTTCAAAAGCTTCAATGGCAGCAGTGCCTAGAGTGTCAAAATGATTTTCAGAAGAAGAAGTGACATTTGCAATAGAGTCTGAGGTTTAGGTTTGACTTACCTTGTGGGTTTCTTTATTTTTTTCGGATGGACTTATTCAATAATTTGTTGCTTATTGCACCTAGGGATGATGAGGTCCTTTGTTTTATTGTTTCCT
>JZKD02S2263840.1:25155-35930 GCA_000966675.3 Picea glauca
CATGTTAGTAGTGAATTTGATAAAAGTTGCTAGTGAACTAGTGGACATGCCTTGCATCACTGACAATAGAAAGACAAGATAGTACATAGTAAAGTTATGCCAAAAAGAGATGTAGGAGAGTTTTCGAAATGAACTCCGAGAATGCAAGGTGGTGTTTCCTACATGAAGAATAAGTTGGTGTTGTTAAATACTTTGTTAATGACTATCTTGGAGAAGAATGGGCTATTGTGCACATTGATGGATTGAAAGCATAGTGATATTGGTGGCAAGGTGAAAATTGGAATGAGCATGAAAAGCAATAAAGTACATAAACTAACAAGTCACTTTGGGAGAGAAGGTGAAAATTGAGGTTTTATCTCACTTTCAAGTTAAAGACTAATGTCGTCTTGTTTCCTTGGGAAAAATGGAGTCAAGCAACACCTTAAATGGAAGTTAGATAGCCACGAAGACTCGAAAGTTTGAAACTCCAGGACTATACCCTCATAGTCCTAGGATTATACTTCACAAAGAATAACCCTAGAGCAATAGAAGTGATTTCCCACAAGTGGTGAGTTATGATTTTTCCATGAGGTAGAGTCGACTTCTTTATCAAGCGGGGGAAGGGAATGTTAAAGTGAATTTGGATAGTTGCATTGATCAAATACAAGAGGTTTTCTTTTCTATGGTCAATGAATAATCAATAGAGGATCCATTCAATAGGTTCCATGACTAGGAGGGAATTGAGTGTAATCGTTACATCTCCGGAAATTTTCATGGGTTGTCACCAAAAATCAACAGAGGCCAAAAACAACCTAGTTGGATGAGATCAATAGGACACAAGGCATGTAAATAAAAGAATACACTACTCTCATGTAAATAAAGGAGTGTTGTGATCAATGCTCATTGGTATACCCCACCATTCAAGTGGCCCTCTAGACTTGACAAAATATACGAGTTATACTTTAATATGATTCCTTTGGACTTGACAAATTACATAAGTTTATTTTAATATGGTATTGGATCCATTTCTCTTGAGATTTTCTTCCCCTTCCCCTTTTAGTAATCATTTTACATTTTATTATCGAAAAAGTATCATTAGTGGAATGGGACACCTTCCTATTGTACATCGCTTCCACTATAGTCATTTCCAATAAGTGTATGGAAATCCTTAATTTGGAAAGAATCATGCCTACTATTTCCTTATATAATTATGTGTGATTTTCCCTAGAAAATAAGGAACAAGAAGTCAAGGGACTAATGATCCACATTAATCATTAACTAGTGGTTATTGGCTTACATTGAATTGGAAGATGAAAAAAGTCACAACTTTTGTTTGTGGAATCCATAGAACTAAACTATTACTTTTTTGTGTAAATATCTCTATAAATTACATTTTATCGTTTAAAGAAGGTTTAGAAGTAGACATAAGTAAAAATATTATAGGGGCATATAAGTAAGGAAATAGAGAGAATTAATGTCCCAACTCTTTTAAGTAGCTCTTATTTATAGCTTACAAAACTAACATATATATATAACTAGTGAGTAGAGAGTTCATTTTGTTATCATTTGAGTGCTTGCATTCCCTTTTTTGAGCTATTTATTCATTTGTGCATGGTATCATGGAAAGATCCCACTATTTATCACAAGGATGCTTGATACTATCACTGGAATATTTTGAAAATGAACATTCTCTTTCTTCTTCTTTGGATTGCTCTCCTTCCAAATATGCCATTTAACACTTATATGTTGTATACTAAAGTCCATGCTAAAATAAACGTGGAGATGATTATTAACATTTAGATTCAAAATCCCAAACTAAGATTTTAATATCATCTACTAAGAGATGGGAGGAGAGAGAGGTAGAGGAAATGGTGGCAACAATAACAACAAGAGGTAGAGGGCATGTGTGGGAGAGAGTGCATTTCTTACAATCCACCATTTTTTTTATAATCCCAAACTAATAAACTAATTATGATAGATACCATGTATTTCTCCTCCTATAGCATGTCACTGAATTGACACTCAAACTGCATTCGAGACAAAATGAATGGAACTTGGACCATAGTAAAATTATAAAATTAGAATGGAGGTTGTTTTTTATGTTGGATTTAGATGAAATTTTTTCCACAGAGATTGTCTTTTTGGTGGCATTTATCTAAAACCACATTAGTGTCGTGAAATATAAAGAATTTTTTTTATTGAACTTTTAGTTTTATTTGGTTGGAAGTTCATATAGTGAAGAACACATGAATATTTCAAGCACATCATCATCAAAATCACCTTCTCCCTTGCTAGATCTAGTGGATGCTCTTAGTGATAAAATGAACTATAATACATTGTCCTTTGCATCTCCCAAGTGAACTACTTGATATAACACTTTTTTCGATGAACACGTTTGAGTAGTTGTTAGGGATTTTAGGGGCACCCTCATAAAATTTGATGAAAATTGAGGATAAAATGTTTGATATATTGTATATTGACGATCATTGATATTTCCATGAAGCCTCCTTTGATCCTCTTTTGAATGTTAAATGTGCCCCCCCCTACTGTAACCTTGTCGAGGCCTATAGGTTATCCCTTTTCATTGTCTTGCTAAGGATTATTTGGTCGGTCCACTATCAATTCATGTTGTGGGTAATCGACTCTTTTTTTGTTTCATTTAGATTGCATTATGGAAAAGAAGGAAGCACTTGATTTCCTTCTCCTAGATAAACTTGAACCAACATCATCAGATGGGTGGCCTATGAAAGAAAAGTAAAATTATAGCACCATACATAATTTTAGAGGTTGAATATTTATTAATGACATAGGTATATTTCCCATGGTTTCAATTTCGCATTTTGATTAAGGATTCATATCTACAAATAAATGTTGAGTGTGATTTCTTCATGATACTTGTATCATTAGAACTCTACACAAGATTCCATGGGTTGAGCTTTTATGTGGTTACCTTGTTGAACACCCTCATCTAGTTAAGGGCCCTACATTCATCAACATCAAATTAAAAAAAAAAACCACTACAATTAATAAAATACGTGCCATGAAATGTGTGTGTATTCAACATTGTCTCAACTGTACAATTTTTACAAAATAATGGTACATGCCTAAACATAAAAAAGTGTCATATGTTTCCCTAGATATAAAATGACACTCATTGGTCACTCATTGATCACTTCCATCCTTGCAAATATCATGTGCATCTTGGAACTCAATCTTTCTTCTTTTACTCGAAGCAACACCTCGAGTGGTTTTGCGCCTGGGTATGTTTCATCACTCTAGAGACTGGACAAAGAAACAAAATTCGTATAAATTTTTTTTCCACAATGAATTAACAGACTTACAAAATGATACTTTGTAATTCAAGCTAAGACAACTCACCGCAAATGATATTGGCAATCGCGAGGGTGTTATCCTCCTCTACAATCCTAATCTCTCAACGATGCCACCTTGCAACATTTACAAGGATCAAGGAATGAAATTTAAACAACAATGCATACAATCAATTCCATTCATAATACACAAAAATTCATCAACAAATGATCTTATCATGAATAACTCGGGCAATGGTGGAGAGTTGTTAGCAGGTAGAGCGCTCAACTGTACAACCTTTTTTGAGGCAACATCTATTGTGGAAGCCTTGGTGGATGATACAATTCGGTCTGCAATAGAGACGACCAATGGGTTGCGTATGGGTGCAACCACTGTGGATGCATCATATGGAAAATGTGGTTGGGGTGGGTGTCATACGTGTGCATCCACTGTGGATGGTTGAGATGGAAAAGGTGGTGGGGGTGGGTGGTGTACAGGTGCATCCACTATGGATGGATGTGATGGAAAATGTGGTGGGGGTGGGTCGCATACAGATACAACTTCTATGGATGGATGAGATGGGAAAGATGGCGGGGGTGGATGACGATAAACCCCCATGGGTTGTATGAGGGATGGTAAAACCCTTGGGGTGGAAAGCAGTATCCCAAGAGCCAGGGTAGAGTGGCCAAGGACTGGAATGACCTTGTAGCTAGAGAAAATGATGGGTGGAATGTTGGTAGTGGTGGTGAATGAAAGGGTGGTGGTACAGGTGACCCAATAGTGGATGGAACAACTTGAATACACATTTATAATATTTTTATTAGTACCAAAACATACAATTCAACCAAAACACTTTAACAAATTTCACATGTAAACAAGACTTAACTCAACACATGATACTTGTGAAAGGGGCGACTTGTCCATCCTAGGTGGACATGGGTCATCACCGTATGGTACCACAACCCATAGAAACACAAGAACATTATATTTGAAGATGCCAAATAATAAACAGATCACCATGGCGAATTTATCAAAGGTGACACATACTTGTGTATGCGGTACACCAAATGAGCAAGCTACCTCTACTACTGTATAAGTGGTGGAAATTGACATTGATACATCTATTGGTGTAGAGGGTCTGCTATTGGAGCATAACGACTGCAAAAAGTCATATAATAAGATATGGAAATAAATACACAAAAAACTATATATATAATCAATCATGAAGAACATAAAAATGGTCAAGATACTAACCTTCTCCATGAAACTCTCATGTTCACTGGATTCCATCGACCCATAACCAATCTGCTCGCAACTCTAGAATCTATGAGGTTCTCATGAACACCTACTTTGTACATGTTCCCTCGCCTGACTGCACTCTGCTCTAGGGATTGAAGGTCCATCTCCTCTACCAACATCACCTGTAGGCATCTCTTGTCGAGATAGTGCTACATAACTCCCATGCTACACTAGGCTCCAAGTCAAGGTTGATATCGATACCCGTGTCTGCATGATGCCTTCTATTATGGGAGGATGTTGAGCAGGGGGGTTAGGACTTTGTCTAGGAGGACGAGGACCTGGCATTGGGTCATGCCTAGCATTCTTTCTGTCATGTATGGACCCACGACCCACCCCCCTAGAATTCATCAATGTCAAAGTAGTTGACATGGTGACCTAACATAAACTCTAACCATAATTTCTTTAGGAAATATAGAGACACCTCCCTGTTATTGTAGGGAGGTTTTTCAAACACCATAAAACACCTATCCATCCAATTATCTTTAAATTGTTAGTAGATGCACCAATCCATACAAATGCGTTTCTTTGTGACTAGTGGTTGTACTCCAGTTCTAGGATCAATGAACATTGACATCAATTCTTGTTTTGTGATGTTCAAGTCTCTCACTTGGTTTTTATCTATCCCAGTCCTGTAATACTCAAACACCCTATCCCTGTAATAAAAAACACTAGCTAATTTCCCTTGGGCATTTGCAATGGATGATACAATGACATCCAAAGAAGTGGCTAATGACAATCGGTTGGGCTCTCTAGTATTCCTTTAGTCTTGGACAATTGATCCAAGAGACATCAACCCTTATCAATTTCCATGTTTATGTTTGTTTGTTGTGAGTTGGGGTTTGGTGTGCCTTCCTGTGATTGTGTCAAGTTTTGATTGTTTCCAAGTTCCATACTAATTATTGTACTACAATTTAATAATAAAATTTATATAAATTAGATTGATTTTTTAAATTAACTTTAAAAATTATAAAAATCACAAATTTAAATAATTTAGGAAATAAAAAAAATAAATAATTAAATACTAATAAACAATTTCTAAATGTTCAATTAACTATGCTATTTCAAACCAGATTGAAAATAAATTAAAATTAACAATCAACATTTAATTTAATAATATTAATGAAAACAAATTATAGTAATTCTTTCCCATTACATAAAACAACATAAACATATATGAAAAATTAAAACAAGTTATTAACCAACAAATATATATGAACAATTAAAACAAGTTATTGACCAACGGATATATAGGAAGAGCACCATAAATCACCTCAAGAAAGTGGATGACAAAAACCAAATTCCCAGCTGCCCAAATACGTCATGCTTATGTTGTTAATATGGTAAAATTCCCATAAACTCTTCAGCTAGCTTTAATTATTTATATCAATCAATTAGATTACCCCAAAAACTTCATATTATGAAGCAATCAAACAACTTTCAACTTTCATTTTATATGGGAAAATTCCATAGTAATAAAACAAATCTCTTATAACTATATTAATTAATAACTAACACAACAACTAAATATTAGTTAATATTGAAAGGTTGATAAGAATTCTTAAAAGAATATATTGAATTTTATTATTGATTAATAAATAAATGGTTACGCTTCATTTATTTAGTGTTAATATTTTAATTTCTGTTAATCACTTACGTGGCAATCAATTAGATATCAAAGTAATTTTTAAATATGATTAAGTAAATGTCTTTATAATAGCTAGGAAGTTAATGATTGAAATCACAGCCATTTATGTTGTGTGACTACTATTTCAGCGTAAATATTAAAAAAACCTTTGTAAAAAATTTAATAAATATTTCTTAGTATAGTAAATAACATTTTTCATGAATTTTAATGAATAATATTTATAAATAATATTTTTAATGAATTTTTTGAAATAATAATTTTTTTGTGGGACAAGGACTTGTAACCTCTTAAAAGAAAACACATGTTTTTAACAATTAGACCCACTCAAACTATATATATTATTTTCTTAAAATTATATATATAAATAACAAATTAATAACCTATATAAAAATAGAATAAAAAGCAAAAACACCATAACTCAAAAAGAAAAAGATGAATGAAAAAAGCCAAATCATGTTTTCTTCTCAGCATCCAATCACATCATGCTTATGCTAATATGCTAAAACTCCCATAAAATCTTCAACTAATTTTAGTGATTTGTATTAATCTTCAAAAAGAAAAAGATTAATGAAAAAAACCAAATCATGTTTTCTCCTCAGCATATTATGCTAAAACTCCCATAAAATCTTCAACTAATTTTAGTGATTTGTATTAATCAATTAAATTAAAAAAAAACAAAAAACTTTATATTATGCAACAATCAAAGAACTTTCATTTCATCTTCATATATAAATCAAACAACTTTCATTTGATATATATATATAATTCCATAGTTATATAATAATAAAACAATTTTTATATATATATAAAATTCCATAATTATATAATAATAAAACAATTTTCTCAATTTTTATATATATATAAAATTCCATAGTTATATAATAATAAAACAATTTTCTCATGTAAAACTATAGTGTTGTAAAAAAATTCTTCGTGAGAAGTAAGAAAATCATTTACATAATCCCTGTGATGTAGAGTAGTCAGTGAGGGAGTGCGTTGTTAAGGCACTCTGTAAGTGAAGTCATTGGTTTGAAACCTTCGGAGACATCTCAAATTCAACCATGTTAAAGGTTGGTGCAATCGAGGCTAGATGCGATCCTCTGGTGATTTTGACGGCTTAGATACCCCTAAATCATAGCATCTCAACCACAGGCCAATCCAACAAATCAAAAATATTTAGATAACGAAAAAAAAACTATACAATTTTATATAGCAAAAACTTTGATATTTAAAAAAAAAATATTAAATAATTCTCATACAATTTTATATTAAAAAAAAACTTTATAGAAAATCTAACAAATATTTATTGACTTTTATGAATGGTATTAATAAATAACATTTTTAATGAATTTTGCATTCACCATGTACTTGGTGGAAGTACCAGTACCAAAGCTAAATGCTCAATTTTGTGGTCTCTTTTTTTTGGGTTAAAAAAAATGGTATTAATAAATAACATTTTTAATGAATTTTGCATTCACCATGCACTTGGTGGAAGTACCAGTACCAAAGCTAAATGCTCAATTTTGTGGTCTCTTTTTTTTGGGTTAAAAAAAAAGGAATAACCAAGATTCAGGTAATGGGGATTTGAAAACAATGATTGAGTAGGCTTGTAAACGTATCATGCTTGAAAATGTTAGTCTTGGCTAGTTATTCTAGGACATTCATTCTTCTATGCAATCTTGCAATCTTTTTTTTGTGGTATTCTTTCAAGCACATATATAAAGAGTTAAATTAAAAAGCTGATAAGCTTTCTAAGGAGGTGTTGTCTCTGCCAGTGGGCTCTTTTGGTTTATATGAATTTTGGGATGGGAAAGAATTAGATGTCATGGAGTTCCACTTTTAGTTTCTCTTATTTGTCTCTGTTTTATTTTGTCTAAAAGTCTTCTGTTTTATTTTGTCTAAAAGTCTGATAGACCTTTTTATGCCTAGTTTTCGATATGTTCAGTGTATGCTATGCATTGGTAGTTATTATCTTTTGGTCAAATCAGGTTATGTGAAATCTGTTTTTGAAAAAATATGAATGCCAACGCAATTTTGAGAACAAATTTTGAATGCCAACAATACTGTTTGGTTTTGTAAGGAGGGAGTCAAGTCATTTTTGTACTTTCTATTTCAGAAGTGGAATCCAGTCCTACTTAACTGTAACATGTATAATCTTATATATGATTATAATGATTTTTTTTGTTTGGAGAATATTTTTAATGATTTTTTTGGAATATATTAAAATTAACTATCAATATTTAGTAATATTAATAATAACAAAGTATTATACTATTCTTTAAAATTATATAAAACAATTTAACCATCTCAACAATACAAATTATTTATGCTCATAGATTGAATAATAAGCACTAATACATGATTACATAGTATGAGTTTTGAGAATCTCTCTTTGCAATACCTAGCCTGATCTGATCCCCCCGCCCTTTCGTTTTTACTGGCTTCTTGCCATGGAAGGAGGAGAGTCCAAACCTCCTCCTGATTTCGCCTCCATCACAATTGCCTTAAAGCATCTTCCTGACTCGACCTCTCGCCCTGTCCCTCGACCTATGCGGGAACGCTTTGTTAAAAAATTGGATCAAGTTCCGGAAGTTCGTCTTCCTCAAGTTTCTGCAAGATGTAAAGCTACGAACTTTGTTGAAAAGAGATTAGTGGGGAAAATTACCGGTATCTGACCATCCCCAAGACAAATGGAACTATGGATCCTTAAGAATTGGAAACCCCTAATCAGAGGTCGTGCTAACCATTTCTTCTGCGGTCATGGGTATTATGATTTCCTATTCGAATACAAAGAAGGTAGATATTTAATCTTCAAAAATGGCCCTTATTTCAATGGAACCAAGGGCATGTATCTTAACCGTTGGACTCCAGATTTTGACCCCGAAGTCGACATCCCTTCTATAATATCGGTCTAGGTCCGTCTTCCTCATCTTCCCCTACACCGTTGGGGAGATGATTCCCTGAAACCAATTGGAGATATTATTGGTAAATACATAGACAAAGTAGAACCAAAGATTCCCATGTTCTCTTATTCCAGTATTTGTGTTGAGGTTGATCTAGAAAAAGGAATCCCTGAGGCCGTCAAGATATCATTAGACGACTAGTCCTTCATTCAAAAAGTTGATTATGAGCAACTGCCATTGAAATGAAGACCGTGTCATGAATATGGTCACTTCGCTAATAATTTCCCTAAGAAACCGCAAGAACCTCAAGGGAGCACAAATCAAGAGGAATGATGGAAACATGTTCGGAGGAAACAATAAAACAAAGGACCTCATCATCCCTAGGTGCAATAAGCAACAAATTATTGAATAAGTCCATCCGAAAAAAATAAAGAAACCCACAAGGTAAGTCAAACCTAAACCTCAGACTCTATTGCAAATGTCACTTCTTCTTCTGAAAATCATTTTGACACTCTAGGCACTGCTGCCATTGAAGCTTTTGAAAAACAAATTAATGATCCCCCCTCCTTAGGACCAATGGTTGTCCAAGTTTCCCTGCTTCCTCATGAAACCCCTTCCCTCCCTCTTATGGTTAAGGAAAGCAATGAACCAAAAACCCGCTTAGAGCCATTGGGAACAAATATTCTAGTTCAACCAATCAAAATACATGAGAAAATTCCATCAAACCATTGAGGAGAGTGAAACACTGTTAAGTACCAAAGACTTGCATACAGGAACAACCACACTTTATTATAAGAAAACCCTTGAGGTAGGGCAACACCATACAATGGATCCTATTATGGAAGGGATCCTCTCCTGTTCACTTGCCTCTTCAACGAGACATCCTCCTATTGAGCTACCACTCACAATACAATACATTACTTGAACCCCTTTATATAGTGCTACCAACCACCTAAGAACATTCTAGAGAAATAATCTTCTAGAAGGAGCACCTTCTAATAAGTCCTCTTACATTTATTATATCTAACTACCATAGTGGGCCTTATTTAATACTATAGTGGACCTAGTCAAAGTTACATTGAATGGCCTCTACTATTATAACTATGGGCCCTCCAGGCCCCCCAATACCTCTCTAGCTACCTAACATTCCATCCCCCTTATGAAAGTATTGTCATCAATGCTTGTTATGAGGGTGTACGACCATATACCAAGGTCCCATGGATAAGTGTGGTCCATAGTGCTGAAGTAGACTAGAGAACCAAGGTCCCATGGAGAAATGGAAACCACCATGCTGAAGTAGTCCAACCACCATTGTAAACTGAGATCCCATGTCCAAGTGCTCATGTGAACTCCACGCTGAAGATATCAGAACCCAATAACCAATTGAAAATGATGCTCCAAAGATTGACACCTGTCACGTGGATCCAAATAAGAAGATCCATCCACTTAGTGGGAAAGGGTTGTAGCTGAATCTCTAAGGAATAATACCACTGTAGAATATGCAGGATGGACATTGGGAATCATAATTGGCTCCTAATTTGTTACATGGATTTTCTCTACAAAAGGTGGAGTAGTCATCAAAGAGAAGATGGAAGTGGTTGTCATCCTAGAAATGACAACTATCCATATACCAATCATCA
>JZKD02S2263862.1:0-25709 GCA_000966675.3 Picea glauca
TGCACTTGTCTATTCGCTTCGACTTTGTGTGCTCTCTATTGTTGCAAGTTTGCAATTTCACAATAATTTGTAATACGTTCGTGTTTCATCTTTATATAGAAGGTGTCATCACTACTGTGAAACTTCTTAGAGAAGCTTCCCTGGTTGCGATTAATGTAATAAATCTTTATTCCACTTAATTTTCATAAATTTCGCAAGTTGGCACCTTTTTGTCTTAACCGTCATTTTTTGCTTTTCAGACCATTTGTCCTTTTTCCCGTGCGCTGAAACTTTTTAAGTGCGTCGTGCATTTATGGTGTGTTTTGTCGTTAGTGCGCATTATTTTGTTGCATGTTACGGATCTGTTGCATGCATACCTTTTTACATTTGTCGCGTTGAGTCCACTTCTATTGTGTGTTGTATTTCCCAATATTTTTGTATTTCTTTTTCCTTCATTTTCTCCTTTTTATTTATTTTTTTTATTTTTCTCTCTTGACTTCTACTATAATACACTATGTACATGTTTTCTTACTACACTATAACTTTTAAGTGCTAGCAGGTCGACTATCCCTGTACAGTTTCAGTTGACTCCCATTGATCGATCCTTTCAATTTTGTGTCTCCGAATTATTTTAACTATAGAGAACCCCCATCTAAGACAATATTTACTTCATATGGCCCCAACCAATGCATTTTGAATTTACCCGAATGATGGAAAAAATTATTTTCATAAAGAAAGACTAAGTCTCCCTCCTTGAAGATCTTCCTCTTGATATTTCTATCATGCGAAGATTTGTCTCTTGCTTTCTATACTTCTTGGTGAAATCCTACCAGAATCCTATCATCTTCCATCTCCATTATTTGATTGAGCCTTTCCTTTACTATGCCTCTTTTTGTCATGTTGGTGATTGTTGTTATGTGCAGACTGGGTACGAAAAATTCTAATAGTACTATGACTTTCTTCCCATACACCAATATGAATGTTGTTTGTCCTTCTATATTCTTACATGTATTCCTATATTCCCATAGTACTGTTGGTATCTTCAAATCCCAATCATCCTTATTGACATTGAAAATCTTTGTCAGAGCATTATCCAATATCTTATTAAAGGCTTTTACTGTTCCATTTTCTTGAGGATGGTATGGTGTACTTGAAATATCCCTGATCTAGTTGATCTGGATATCTACTATGGATATAATGTTCTCTCTCAAAGATCTGATACTCTGGGGGTTTTTGGATGTGTTTTATCATCATATCTGATACTCTGGGGGTTTCTGCATGCATTTTAGTTATGGGTTTGAGATGTTTTGTGTTTATTGCATGTGCATGTTATACATTATGGTTTACATAGTATATATAGGATGCATGAAAAAATAAGGAACAACAACCACCCAACAATATGTATTATGAGACTAAGCAGGGAAATACAATGAAATACCAGAAATATATAATATAGTCATCAGCTAGATCTCATAGATCGTCACTGGAATACAAGGAAATAACATAAAATATCCATGATCAGAATATGAAGGAATATCTAATGCATGCACGGATAGATCAGAAAAATCGGTGGTTCCGGAGAAGCACAGTAACCGCTACAAACTGGAAAACTCATCTGGAAGGCTATACTTGTTGGAATGAGCTGGAAAACTGGTCTGGAAGGCTATACTTGTCCTGTGGTTCTCGGATGGAAGATATGTCCTCTAATGCTATGGATCTATTCTCGTGGGGGTCTATGCACCTCCTGGCTCTCTAGATGCACCCAAATGATTCCACCAACGAAATCGTCTGATATAGGAATCAAAAGGTTTGCCCTGCCAAATGTGGAACTGGGTCAAAAGGGTTTCCCCAGATCTTCTCTAATGCTCTGTCTATGACCCCAACTGTCCTTCCACAAGAGTTGTGCCCTATATGGTTGAATTATGCGATGTAAAGGATTCAACTATCTAAATATGATGGTAGGTGGCTCAATCAATGCTCCCTAGCTAGATCTCAACTGGGTCGGAAAGAAACTGCAATCCAAGCTCTGATCTCATGAAACTACACAAACCCTCTATCTGACCTTGTGCCCTCACAGGCTGAGTTGCACACACTACAAAATGGATACTCCTAAATGGCATGGTTAAATACATGGATGGTATCTCTGATAGGCTAGGGTGTGTCTCTCAACACCGAAACCGATCAATGGTGGTTGTTTTCTCCAAAAATCTACAAAACAATAGAATTTGAATCTCTTCCTCCTCTGGGAACTTCAACATCAAATCATACCAATTCATAATGAGGAATTAGGTTGAATTCCTCCCTTTATACTCTTCCTGATATAATTCACCATTGACCTCACTTAAGCTAGGCGCTTTTCTTCCTAAGGTGAGTAATTAATTAATTAAGCCCCCCTTTAGAACCTTTTCATACTAATTCTTCGTTGACTTAGGCTTAAGTGACTTTTCCTATGTTTTTTGGCTTAATTCAGTGTTTAGAAACCAAATCACCCTTATTTCTCCCTTTGTTCCCTATTTGTGCCTGACTATAGTCTACGGGAACATATAGACTACTAAGTCACTCCCTGTTGGCCTAGTCTTGGGAACGAGACATCACAGTCCTCCCTTCTCGAGATTGCATGTCCTCAAGCAACATCAATCCTAGTTGTTGCAAAATATGTTCTCACTCCCATGTGGCATCCTCCACTGGAAGACCCCTCCATATAACCAAGCACTCCCTAATGACCCTACTTCTCAAACTGCACTCTCTCTGCTCTAGTACCTCCTCCGACACTAGCTCCAATTGGCCCTCCTCATCCAAGGGTGGCAACTCCTCTGAAATTCTAATCTATTGTCCCACATCCTTTTTAAGGCAAGAGACGTGAAAGATGTTATGAATATTGCTACCCTCTGGTAGCTCTAGCTCATATGCCACCTCGCTTATCCTCCTTATGACTCTGTATGGCCCATAAAACTTCGGCTTCATCTTCTTTTCTCTGCTCCTCTTCAAGGAGGATGATCTGTATGATTGTAATCGTAGAAAAACCAAATCCCATACCTAAAAAATATGCTTGAATCTCTGTCGGTCTGCATAGATATTTTTCTAGTTTTGATCCATCTGAAAGTTCTCCCTCACTGCCTGTAGAATCCTCTGACTCTCCTCCACCCAATCTTTGGCCCCCGGGAACTTGCTTTCCCCAAACAAAGTCTCCACAAAGGAGGGTGCATCGTAGACGTACAATTCCCTGAATGGTGACATCGTGATAGACATATGGTAAGTTGTGTTGTAGCAATACTCACCCATGTCTAACCATATCACCCATGTGCATTGTTTCCCCCCACATAGTTCCTCAGATACCCCTCCACCCATCTGTTGATGATTTTTGTATGTCCATCTGTCTATGGGTGGTAGTTTGTACTGTTAGCATGCTCTAAGCCTGTGAACCTCAAAATATCCTGCCAAAACGCGTTGATGAAGTGCCCATCTCTATCACTGGCTATCTGCGTAGGTAAAACATGCAGCCAGAATACCTCCCTAAAAACCAAATATTCTACCTGTATGGTCTTGTAGTCCATGGGTATGGCGAAGAAATGTGAAAATTTGGTCAGGATGTTAACCACCAAAAATATACAGTCCTTGCCCTGCACTCAAGGAATGCCTATAATGAAATCCATAGAAATTTGCTTCCATTTCTTCTCTGTAATGGGTAGAGGCTATAGAAACCCTTGGGGGTGTGTATTCTTGGACTTGTTCTACTAAAAATTCATTGTCTCCCAGATGTGTTTCAGTACATCATCCTTGATACCCTTCCATGAGAATCTCTCCTTGATCTGCCTATATGTTTTGAAGTACCCCTAATGCCCTGTTGTAGGTGAATCATGGAACACCTTCAGAATTTTCCCCTTTAGGGTAGATTTTGGAGCCAAGTAGATTCGGTCCTTGTATAAAATTATTTCATCAAGAACCTGGTATCTATCATCAACCACGTGTCCATCCATCACCTAACAAGATTTTTTTTTTTTGTAGTACTCCACCAACAAATGAGCTTTCCAATCTGTACAAACGTCCATCATCAAACACCCAGCTGGCCTCCTGGATAAGGCATTTTCTATGATATTCCTTTTTCCATTGACATAATCAATTTCAAAGTCAAAGGATTGGATCTTTGAGACCCACTTATGTTGTCTCTCAATGAGGTCTTTCTGATCTAGAAAATACTTGATACTGTTATGATCATTCTTCAGTACAAATTTGTTTCCTATGAGATGCTGCCTGAATTTGGTTAAGGAATGCATGATCGCTAGCATTTACTTGTCTTAAATAGGATAGATTCTCTCTGACTGGTTGATATTTATACTCTCAAACACAATGGGGTGGCCCCCCTGCATCAAAAATTCTCCAATCCCAACCCCTGATGCATCACACTCTAAGATAAATGACTGCAAGAAGTCTAGAAGGGATAGAATAAGGCATGTGCTCATAACCTCCTTCATTTTATCAAATGTCTGTTGTGACTCCTTTGTCCAATGAAAAGCACCCTTCTTGGTCAAGTCTTTGAGTGGTGCTCCTATCTATGAAAATCCCTTGACAAACCGCATGTAGTAACTGCATAACCCAAAGAATCCCTTCCACTCTGTGAGGTTCTTGGGTGTTGGTCAATCCAAAATGGCCCTAATCTTCTCTTGATGAACCTGTACTCCCTTCTCACTGATGATATTCCCCAAGTACAATAGTTATCTCATGCCAAACTCACATTTAGATTCCTTGGCATATAATGATTGTTCCTACATAATGCTCAAGACCTCCTCCAAATGTTCCAGATGTTCATCCAACGTCCTTTTGTATATCAATATATCATCAAAGAATACCAAAATTTATTTCTTCAACGGTCCTTTGAAGATGTGGTTCATGGAAGACTGGAAAGTGGTAGGTGCATTGGTCAACCCAAATGGCATGACCAAGAATTGAAAATGTCTAAAGTGGCATCTGAATGCGGTTTTCTCTATATCATGCTCCATGATGTTTATCTGATGATACTAGGATCGCAGATCGATATTGGTGAAGAATAATACCCCATGCAACTCATCCATCAAATCATCTATGCACGGAATTGGGTACCTATTCTTTATCTTTTTCTTGTTGAGAGCTCTGTAATCAATGCACATCTGCAATGTGCCATCCTTCTTCAGTACCATAACGACTGAAGAGGAAAAAGGACTCATGTTGGGACTGATGTGCCCCATCGCAAAAAAATCTTTGATTGATTTATCAATATCATCCTTAAACCTCTTGGGATGCCTATAAGGTGAAGTGATCACCTGTGTATCCCCTGCCTCCAAATCGATCATGTGCTCAAATCCTCTATCTTGTGGTCTCCCTAGTGGTATCAGGCCAAACAATGGATCATATTGGCTCAGAATCTCTCTGATGTATGGATGGTATTGTTATCTTCCCTATAAATCCTTCCATGCCATGATCAAACACTTTGTTGCATAGGCCACATCACCGTGAAGGAAGATCCTTTCGATCCATTTTGTCGATACTACTCATGGTGCTCCTATAGACATGCCTCTCAGTACCACTCTCGATCCATTTGTGTCTTTGAAGCTCATGGTCAATGTATGATAGTTGAACCCAATATCCCCTAATGAATATAACCACTATACCCCCAATACTTCATCTGTATCTGACAGGTCAACCACGTAGAAAGTGGCTGTCAAGGTGTAGTTTCCTAGTTTGACCTCTAGGTCTAGGATCATGTCAAACGATTTCATCGTGTATCCATCTAACACTGCTACGTGGAATCCCTCAAACTCCTTAGCATGTAACTGCCTCTTGGCTACTTGGGACACATATATGAAATTGTGGGTGGCCCCACCATCAATTAAAGTGGTCATGCGTTGCCCCTGTATAATGCCCTTGAGACAGAGAGTGTTTTACCTAGGTACTCCTGAAAGGGTGGCTATGGTTCCCCCTTTAACCTCTCTACGAGGTTTTGTCTCCTCCTTAGGATGTGCCCCTATCGGTATCTGAGGTTTCTTCGGATAATTCTATGGCTCATGAATGATATCATCCTCTAAATCACTGTCTTCCTGTGCCACGATATCCTTGTCGTCCTCCTCACTATATGATTCCACTTAAATGTAGTGAATATGTCCATCTCCCATGCATTTATGCCCTGGGACCCAAGGGTCTCTAAAATAGAAGCAAATCTTCTTCCTCATCAACTCCCATATCATGTCATCATCCAACTTGGGCTTACCCTTCCATTCCCTTTGAGGATTCTTCTAATCCTTGTCTCTCTATGGTACAAAGGGTTTGGTAAAGGTTTTGGGTTATTGCATTGAGTTCCCCATGTATCTCATGCACACAATGGCCTCATGTAAGGTATGAGGCTTGAAATCCTTAACCTAACCCATCAAGGGCTCTATCAAAGTCTTGGTGAACATCATCACCAATATGTGCTCAGATATATCTGATACGACCAAGACCTTTCGCTAGAACTCTGATATGAAGGCCTCAACTGATACAATTTGCCTCAACTATGTAAGATCCTTGAATTGGAGCTCTGGATCTCTCCTGTCAAATATCTCAATCAACTTGTCAGTGAAGTCCAAATATGAGGTAATGTGATTGTTACCCAACGTCACCATTCCATGGTACCACCACTCGTGGGCCTCCCTGTTGGCCCTTGGTTATGGAAGAAAGTGAAGATTATGCAAAGTGTGAACTGTGCGCAGGATATATTAACTGAGATCAGGTCGAAGTGGTTAAAGAAGTAGAAAAGAAGGAGCAGAGTAAGGGAAAATAAGTCATTGTATGAGAAGATTGAGGAGAACCGATTAACAAGTGAGATGGATCATGGAAAACTCAGCAAGTGGAAAAATCCACCAATAGATGCTTTGCAACACCTCACGGGAAAGATGGAAAGAAAGGCTGGCAAAGCCTAGAAACCATGGGTCAAATTGACCTAGGGTTTTAAACACCTAGGGTTTTGGTATATATAGTTTTGACACCTAGATTTTGACCTAAGGATGTTCAAAATCTATTTGTAATGTATAAATAAGAACCTAGATGGGAGAACAGGGTTGGTTGTTGGTTCCTGTTGGTTCGTTCAGAGTTGGATGTTCATTGTTTTTGAGTGACTGTATTGTGAGAAAGAGAAGTGTTGTGTGTGAGAGCCTTATGCTATTGTAATATCTTCAGCTGGGTGAGAATATCAACCTTGCAACTGGGTGCGTAAGGAGGGGAGAGAAAGAAGAAGAAAAGAAGAGAGAGATATGCAAGCTAAGAGCACATATAGAATTATATGTTTTTATAATATCAAGAAACATAGTTCCATGGACGTAGCCCTAGGGAGAGGGTGAACCACGTATATATGGTTGTTATGCGTTCTTGATGTTGTGTTCTTTGTCTTCTAATTATTCTGTTATTGCATCATTATGTTAGATCTGAGATATAATTGTGTGCAGTAGGTTTCAGTGGTAGATTATATCTAGTTGTTGTGTTGTTATTGTTTGAGATCCACTTTGCATTTCCTATGGTTGTAGACACCTGTGTCCTACAACCCCCTATTGCTACTTCGGGTGAGACTGCATATGCCTCACAGGTGTTGTCAAAAGGGACAATAGTTAGGGCTTGTTGGTGCATTGTTAGAACTGGACCCTGGTTCTGCCCCAGTGCCAACAAATGGTTCCATTTTCGGGACCAGAATCTTTTTGAGGGAATGTCTAGGTGGCTCCCATCGAAGACAAAAATTCAGAAGTGGATAGAAGAACAAGAAAAGGACTTTGTGGAAGCATAGAACAAGAACCCTAATATTAGCATAGAAGATTGGTTTCGAAAGTATATCTTTACCGATATAGACGAGATTTTCTTTGGAGGAATTCATAAGGAGCTATATGAGTGGTTAGCTAGATTAGCAGATACCTAGTTTGAGATCAGATCTAGACCGCCTATGGTTTAGACGTCAGCGCTGATCAAGAAGGTCAAGAGAGTTGATAACGATGTGTCAAGAGTAGTATATCACTGGTTTAATAGCACCATTTAAGGGTGTGTCACCGAGTTTTCTATTGATAGAGTAGAGTTATATAGCCAAGCAGAGAGATATTTCTTTAAGGGACCTAGAGGAAATTTTTTACAGATTTTGAAGTTGAATATCAAGATGCTATTACATGAGAAGAAAATCTTGAAGATACAGTAGTGGGTAAGATTTGAAATCTAATGTTCAAGAATTCAGACAATGACAACGACACAGATATTGGACATACACGCAGTGGGAGAACCTTCAGAGAAGTTCCTCTGGTGAAATTTTTTGAGCATAATGACAAACCGTTAGCACAAGAAGAAGGATTCTACAGTGGAGAAGAAGAAGAGTTACTGAACGAGGAACATTCAGATTCCATTAGGGCAGAGGAAGGGAAGACTAAAGAACCTCTCCGAGAAGAATCAAAAACTTCAGGAACTGCATCGACTACTGAAGTAAGTACTATTACTACTCATGTTGTTTTAGCAGCATTAAGTAACCAAAGTAGACAGAGTTATGAGAGCACTCAGAGCACTGTTACAAGAAGTTCAGCACATACTCAGTCAAGAAACCTAGGAAGATCTATGGAAGATGAGATGAGGTTACCCACCTTTAGGGGATATGGATATGAAGATCCTGATCAACGCTGTTTTCTATGCAAAGATGTATGGAGTATTAAGAATGTCACTAACGAAGCAGTTAAGAGAGCTCATTTTAGTACTACCCTAAGAGACCGCGCAATGAGTTGGTACATGAAATGTGTTCAAGGAGTTGCATAGACGAAACCACTGAATGTCATTAAGACTGCGTTCATTTCCGAATTCAAGAAACCGAAGTCGGAATCACAGTGCATTACAGAGCTAAAGGAAATCAAGAAGAAAGTAGTTGAACATGTTTGGGAGTTTGATTAGATGTTTAATATTTTAACAGGTCATTTGAGTTTTCATATCCCAGATGAGAAGAACAAGGAATGGTTCATTGTCACCCTCCTACCACACATCAGAGTCCCTCTGATGCAATAGAAGATTGCTTCGCAGGATGAGGCATTGGAGATCGCCATGAAACTAGAGTCAACCCCTATGGGAGAATATAGCTCAGGTATGAGTCAAATTTTGAGTCAACTAACTATCTTGTCTCTACAGGTCGAAGATATGAAGAAAGACTAGGGAAACGATAAAAGAGAATACATCTGGTGTATCATATGCAATTCATAAGGCAACGATAAGGAGCATTGTCCCCTATTTCATGAATACTTGGCTTATGGAGTTCCTAGACCTTTGAAGCAGTTTACTCTACCTTAGTGCAAGGTATGCAGAAAACGACATCCCCTTGATGAATTCTATTACATGCCAAAATATGTTCAGACACCCACAAATATTTACAACACATTCTGTAAATCTGTGAGGCATGATGGGAAAGACTATAGAGATTATGATCTCTTGCATGAAAGTTCAAGAGATAAATATAGGATTCAAGGAGAGATACAAAAAGAGGGAACTACTACATAGTTTAACTCCTCGAGAAGAGGAAACTTCAATGTTCATGGTGGATTCAGAGGAAGAGGACGAGGAGGAGGCCTGGGTCGAGGTCAAGGTTGAATCATTTTTTATAACTGTGCATAGCCAGGTTACTTGGCAAGGGACTATCATAAACCTTGTACCACTTGCAGTTACTGCAAATCATTTGAACATGTCATAAAAGATTGTCTTGCATTTTTAGCCAAGCTTTAGAAGAGACGAGGAGGGAACCAACAAGTACAACTAATCTCGGTAGAACCTCGCGGAGTGGATCTCATAGTCACTATTATCACTAGACGAGGTGTTTCTATAGGAGAAGATAGAGTAACCCCAGGAAAGATTGCAGAGGAATCAAGGGTCATAAAAGATACAGAGAAGACACAAGAGTTTGATCCAAGGAAAGAAAAATAGACATTTGAAGAGGCAAGAAAATAATTCAGAAGAGATCAGGCTTCTTCATCAAAAACAAAACCAGAAGTAAGAGAATGTGGAATGCCTATGGAATTTGATCAGTCTACTTCACCCAGAAAAGGAAAAGAGGTAAGTAAGCTTATGGAATTCTTATGCACTTGCATTTATTTGATACATGATGAAAGCATTGTACAAGAGATACAAAATTTGATTAGACAGTATGATCTAGGGAAGGTAGATCCCTTATAGAATAGAGCAGTACATCAAGTATCTAAAAAGAGAAGGAAAAATAAGGAACAACACTTGAATGCTCAGATTGGGGATTATGATATATATTATGTGGTCCTCGACTTAGGGTCGGAAGTCAATGTCATGAAAAAGTAGACCTGGGCACTGATGGGAAAAACTAAGATGATTTATTTCCCTATCAGGCTTAGGATGGATAATCCGAAGGTAGTAAGCCCCTTTGGGAGGTTGGAGCATGTCCCTGTGGACATCGACGGGGTCAAAACATTTGTAGACTTTGAAGTAATTGAGATAGTTGATGATAGTTGTCCTTATCCTGCATTGTTATGAATTGATTGGGATTTCAATAATTCTACTATTGTTGACCTAAAAAAAAGAAGAATGGAATTTGAAGGTGATGGCCTTAGGTTCATTCCACTTCTGGATCCTGATGAAGGTCACAGATACATAGAGCCCATCAGAGAATAAGACTACACATACAAGCTAGAGAATATATACAAATTGACAGAAAGACAATGGGACTACATTAATCCTACAACAGATGTAAATTTAAGCTATCGAAGTGACAACGCATGTTCATCAGATTCGAAAAAAGCACTAGATAACTGGAAGAACAAAATGTATGAAGTTTTTGAGCGGAGATGTGCTAGATTGACCAGAGAAATTCGCTGGATTGGCACATAAATCAGTAATTTTCCCACATTTGATGGTTTAAACCATTTGGAAACATTCTTATTGGAATTTGAAGAAATTGTACTAGTACAACAAAGAATGTTGGCATTGGGTGAGGCCTTGAAAGAAACTCCAGCAAGATGGTGGGGAACACACAAGCATAACATTGCGAACTGGGTGTAATGTCGCACTTTCATTACATTGTGATTTTCAGACCAAGTAGAAGGGTGTGAAGTTAGATACGCAGGTCAAAGATGTCTGAAAGACCATGTGAGAAGTTGTGAGGAAGTTTGGAGTATCATTCCTCAAGAGAAGTGGGTGCATAAATTAATTAACAAACTGGACACAATGCCTATCAATTGGTATCTTCAAGCGGAACTATGCCTCACCACTGCAGATTAGTAAGGTATGACTCTGAATTTTGTAGCTACATTTTTATTTGAAATTCAACACCCTACGATAGATCAATCTTTACAAGTTCTGAGATAGAAAGTATTTGAGGAGGCACCTAACCTCCTTGTTGAGCAAGATGAGGATGAATGGACTCCACCCCTTCAGAAATTGCAAGGTTCATACAATATCAATGTTGATGAAGACAATGATCTTAGGAATGTGAAAATCGTAGAAACAAAAGGACAGAGAGACATAAAAGGATCGGGAGTCGAACTACCTTTTATTGGAAAACCAATTAAAATGAAGAAAGTCAATATTGGGACAGGGAAAGAACCTAAGCTGGCCAAGGTTGAAGATTATTGGGATGATGCCAATATTGATAAGATCATAGAATTGCTGCATGAATATCAGGACTTGTTTCCAACCAAGTTCGCTGATATGAAGGGCATTAAAGGGACCATGGAAGAAATGAAGATCCCCTTGAAACCATATGTAGGGCTAGTCAAACAGATACCCTACAGACTAAATCCCAAATATAAGTAAAAAGTCAAGATTGAATTAGATAGAATGCTGGAAGAAAGAATCATAGAACCTGTTGAAGAGTTAGAATGGATTATCCCTATGGTGGTTCACAACAAGAAGACATGAGAGATCAGAATCTGTGTAGACTTGAGGAAACTAAAATATCCATGTTTACATGACCCATTCCCTACATCGTTCACTGATGAAGTGTTAGATAATGTAGAAGGACAAAAAGTCTACTCCTTCACAGATGGATTTTCAAGTTATCAGCAGATAAGGATCGCCAAAGAAGATCGCCATAAGACCACATTTGCAATAGAATGGGGATACTACCAGTACACAGTGATTCCTTTTGTATTGAATAATGCACTAAACATCTTCTCTAGGGTGGTGATCGAAGCATTCAAGGAGTTTCTACATAAATTTATGGAAGCATATTTTGATGATTGGATTGCTTTTAGCTTATTGCAAAATCATATTGAATGTTTAAGACTAACATTGGATAAGTGCAGGCAATGTCAGATTTCCCTGAACCTGAATAAATGCATCTTCTTTTCACCCTTTGGAGTACTTCTAGGCCATATTGTGTGTAAGTAGGGGTTGCTGGTAGATCCATCCAAGATTACCATTGTTATTGATCTACCCCCTCCTACCTCGGTTAGACAACTGCACATTGTGCTGGGACATAATAGATACTACAAGAAGTTAATCAAGGGCTATGCACATATAACAACACCCATGCAGAAACGTTTGAAGAAATATTGTCAAATTCAATGGATAAAAGAATGCAAGCAGAGCTTCGACACACTGAAACAGAAAATGGTTACTGCGCCTATTTTGGTTTTCCCATATTAGAGTAAGGAATTTCATGTGCATGTCGATGCATCCTCTATTGCATTGGGGGAAGAGTTAGAACAACCATGAGTAGGATATATTGACCATATGCTAGCCTTTTCTAAAAGGAATCTCTCAACATCTGAGATAAATTACACTACTATTGAGAGAGAAGGTTTAGCCATGGTGTATGTGTTGTAGAAGTTTCATCACTAATTGTTGGGAGGACACTTTAATATGTTGATTGATCACTCTACACTGAAATACCTAGTCAACAAGCTAGTGTTGGGGGGGAAGAATATGCATATGGCTACTGCTATTTCAGGAATATGGTTTTGAAATTGTGGTCAAGCCAAGGAGAATAAACAAGGGACCTGACCACTTCTATAGGTTAGAACATGGAGAGGAACCTACTAGTTTGGAGGATACACTGCCAGATGCATAGTTGCTAGCCATCAGGAAGGTTGATGATCAATTCACTGAGATAGTTCAGTTCCTATCAATAGGAATGACACCTCGCGAATATACAGTCATTGAGAAGAAACAACTAGTAATTTGTGCTGCATATTTTTCACTTATAGATGGACAACTATATAATATGGAACCTGATTGATCAAGATTTTATGAGTAGAAATAAATGAATACAGATTATTAATAGGTTCTTAACACAAAATAACATAGATACAGTAAAACTGGTTTTCTATTCAATAACGAAATAAGTTGAAACTATAAAATGCAGCAGAAACAAGCTTGTTGGAATGGTGGTGACTTATCTCTGAGAAGAGATGTGACGAAAGCGTGCATTCACAAGAAGAAGGTTACAATGAGGCTCTGAAGGCCTTTTTACAATAATAAATAATGACAAAAACCCTGGACATCCAAAAACCTAACCCTAGGAGATGAAGCGCCAAAAGTCATGTGGGCCCCATTTGGGTAAGTTAGTACATCAACTTCCCAGGATCGTAACTTTTGCATACGATCTTTGTATTAGGCGTGTGATATCCCGTTGGAAAGGTAACGTCGAGGAGATTCATTTTGGGTGATCAATCATTCCTTTGAAAATAATTGAGGATATCGAGCCAGAAAAACCTTCATTTAGGCCCTCAAAATGGCCCTGGAAGTTAAAACTGCTAAAAATCGTAAATTGCCAAAATTGTCAGAAAACTATTTTGAGCCAGTTGGAAAAGGTGGGTGGCCACCGATATCCATATGGATCAATATTCCCTCCTTAGGAATAAATGGTTCATATTGTTTTGGGGTCCCCCATCAGATAAGGATATTTCTGCTGAATTTGGCCCCGCGTGAGCCACTTTCCTTGGTGCAGGACCTGCCCTGCTTTGATGACTCAATAAAGCTGGATCCTTTGTTGTCGAGTGCCCTTGATATGTATATCCACAATATGATCATTGGATGCCTATTGTAGGCAGTTGAGGTTGATCTCTATTGGTGTCAGTTGTTTTTCTACTTATGAGGTGTCCAATAATGGTGGGAAATAAGGGCGAAGGAGATCCACATTGACCATTGGGTGCAGAGCAAGGAAATGAGGAATGTTGAGCTCAAAAGAATTATCCCCCATGGCCTTGGCGATAGTGTACGTCCCATAATGGAGTGGGTGAATCTTCCGATGGGGTCCTATAAGGCGTTCTTTCTACAAGTGCAACCAAACTTTGTCACCCACCTGAAACTTATGCGGCACTTGATGTTGATCATGGCGCTATTTGTACTTGTCATTCAACTTTTGTAGGATATCTTGAACCTATTCAGGGATGTGCTGGATACGCTCAATGAACCAGGTGGCTTTTTCATCTTTAGTTGGAGCAAGAGATGAGTCGATCGAGGTGACCTCAAGGGGAAGTGCAACATCTATGGGTCCCAATGGTTGGAATCCCAACCCCACTTGAAAGGGGTTGTGGTCGGTTGAGCTATGGAAGGCTTAGTTATAGCTATGATGGACATAGGGAAGGCTCTCATCCCATGTGTGAGGGTGCTTTGAATTATACATGTGAAGGATATGCACAATCATTCGATTTACAACCTGGGTTTGGCCATCTTTCTGAGTGTGGAAGATCGTGGATTTGGTGAGCTTGGTGTCTAGCAGTGACCAGAGGCTCGACTAGAATGTGCTGAGAAATTGACTATCTCGATCTGAGAAAATGGTTTGTGGGATTCCAAAATGTACCCAAAATCACTCAAAGAAGAGCTTCGCAGTGACCTCTGCTATGATGCTCTTCTTCCAGGCAACCAAAATCGCCATCTTAGAAAAGCGATCAACAACCACAAAAACACAGTCATTTCCCTACTTGGTGGATGGGAGGCCTGATATGTAGTCCATTGAGATGGATTCCCATGGCCTGTCAAGAGTAAGAAGAGGGGTGTACATGCCCTATTTCTTAGTGGTCAGTTTGGCAATAGCACAGGCAGTGCAAGACCTGATATACTTGCTGACCTCCTGTCAAAGTTTCGGCCAGTAGAAATGTTTTTGTAGCATCGCCACTTTCTTTTCAACGTCGAAGTGTCCTTCCACCCAACTATAGTGGGCTTCCCAGATCATATTCACTCGCTCACTTGATGGAACAAAGATATGGCCCAGACGACACAACAACCCATCCTGAAGATGGAAATTATCGACAATTGCTTTTGCACCCAACATTTGGTAGGTGGTGGCAAATTCAGGGTCTGTCTCATAGAGTTGGGTCCATCCAGATGTCTCATGGTCGCAAGAGTCTAGCACCATGGTGAGTGCCACAACTGGTGTTCTACTGAGGAAATCAATGATGCGATTGGTGCTTCCTGTTTTATACTTGATGTTGAGGTGGAATTGCTGCAAGTATGTGGACCACTTTTGATGGCGGTCATTCTGCAATTTTCCCTGTGTCTGCATGCACTGCAGTGGCTTATGATCAGTGTGGATGACTATCTCCTTCCCAAGAATGTAATGTCTCCAATAGTGACATGCATGCATAATGGAGTACATTTTTTTGTCGTAAGTAGGGTAATTACAGATAGTATCTAACATTGTCTCACTATTATAGGCCACAGGGTGGTCATGCTAAGTGAGAAAGACACCCACAACGTAGTCTGAACCATTTGTCTCGATCTCAAAAGGATGTTGCAGGTCTGGTAGTGAAACTACCGGGGCTGAGCAAAAACACTGCTTCAAATCATTGAACGCTTGTTGTTGGGATCGGACCCACACAAATTTTGTCTTACCATAACCCCTATTTATTTGGTTGAGGGCCCATGCAATATGGGAGAAACCCAACATGAACCTGTGGTAGAAATTGGTAAGGCCCAAGAAGCTCCGAAGCTCAGTGAGTGTTGTTGGTGCTGACCAGTCACGGATGACTTGGATCTTGGCTGGATCCACATGTACGCCATGCTGATCAATTATGTATCCCAAGTAATGGACCATGTCCATGCCAAAGGAGCATTTTTCCAAGTTGGCATAGAGCTTGTGTTGCCACAGGGTGTGAAGGACCTGTTGAATATGTTGCAAGTGTTCAGACCAAGTCTTGCTGTAAATTAGAATGTCATCCTGATACACCACTACAAAAGTATTGGTGAATGGTCACAGGATATCATCCATCATCCTCATGAAAGTGGCTAAAGCATTTGTCAAACCAAAGGGCATGACCAACCATTCAAAAAGTCCTTCCTTTGACTTGAAGGCGGTCTTCCATACATCTGTCTGTTCTATTGGTACCTGGTGGTAGCCAAACTTCAGATCAATATTACTGAAGTATTTGGCCCCCACGAGTTGATCAAGGAGGTCATCGATTCGGGGAATCGGGTACCGGTTTCTGATTATGATTTTATTCAGAGCCTGGTAATCAATACAGAGTCCCCAGGTTCCATCTTTCTTCTGTACCAACACGATTGGGTTCCTGCAAGGTGATGAGCTGGGGAGGATGTGCCCCTTGTGGATCATTTATTAGATCTGTCACTTGACATCCTCATTCTCTAACAAAGAGTGATGATAGTCTAGCCCATTGGGTAGTGGTGAGTTGGGGGTCAGATTGATGGGGTGCTTCACCTGGCAGTGCAGAGGTACCCCTGTAGGTGAGGAGAAGATATCTGAGTATTCTTCCACAACCTTATCTACATTCTTTTGCTGTGTGGAGAGGTCGGCCGCAGAGACCCTAGATGTGGCTGTGATATTTCTCTTATTCTAAGAGTGAATCATGAAGAAGACAAACTTCCCCGTCTAAGAGATGACCTTCCTGCATTGCTTAGAAGAGATCAAGGAAATAGCACTAGGTGGGATTGCCTCGGGTATCTTGTACAATTTATTGTTCAAAGTAATAATAACACTATGAGTACTAGAATCATATACAACATGATGTTTCCATAAATAAGGTTGGCCCAAAAGAACATCAAAAACTTCTAGAGAAACAACATCACACAATACCTCATCTTTGAAGGGCTTGATGTCGTACGACAGTCGTCACTATTGGATGACACGAAGATCGCTTCCTTGGCGGAGCCATCCAATGGTGTATGGTTGTGGGTGTGGCATTGTTGACAGGGCCAACGGCTTGCTGACCTCTACTGAGATGAGGTTCTTCTGGCTACCACTATAAAGGATGAAGTGTAGCGGGGTGCCTTTTACACACATATGTGAATGGAAGAGACGCTCTCCTTCTTCTGGCTCATCTGGTTCACTAGGATGGAGCTTTGTGGTAGCAACGGTGGCACTGGGTTCTGCATCAATGATCCGTCGTCCTCTTTCTGGTTCTGGTTCAGAGTCATAATTTGCATCTGATTCAGAGGCTTTCACTTCGTCCACCAATGACTGCTTTGAGCGACAGTCAACAATGTTATGCCAAGGGCTCTTATGGAAGTCGCACCACTTCCCGGTATCTTTCTTTGTCTTACCAGTGTCCTTCTTTTATTTCAGCTTGGAATGGTTGTCCTGATACTGTCCATATTTGCTCTTTCCTTTTTTCGATGGGTTTGGGCCACCCTTTCCTGGCTTTTGTTGTGAGGGGTTCCTAGGCCCAAATTTCTGCGTCTTTTGTTTGAGCTTCTGCTCGATTTTGACGGAATATTGGTAGGTCGCGCCCAAGGATGAGATGTCTAGAAATTCCATTTCAGTTTGGATTTATCTATGAAGAGCACCGTGATACTTGAGCACTAGATGTATCTTTGAATCTTTTATACCCAACTTGGTGCGCAAGGTATGAAATATATTTGTCAAATCTGGCACTGCTTGGTCTCTTTCTTGCCGCAGTGTGGTCTATTTGGTATAAAGGTCGTCATAACTTCCGAGAGGATAGTATTGTTCCTTAATAGCATCCCTTAAGGATTCCCAGGTGTTCGTGACTGAAAATAATGAGGTTTCCTTTGTTTCATTTTGCTCACAGAAATTTTCCCACCAATCTTTGACATGGGGAGCGGCTTTGAGGAGCGCAAAAATAATATTTTCTTTATTCAAAAAGTTATGGACAGAAAAATACCCTTCTAGTATATTCAACCACTTGTCTTCAGCATCTACATCTATCTGACCTTCAAATATAGGAATATTGAAGTTTATTTGTACCTTGAAGGGGGCGACACCTCCGTTCGAAGAAGATGTGTCACCTGTTGGTAGCCGCCAAACGATTTGCGCGAAACTATCTATCATATCATTCCTCTGTTGTGTGAGGGCTTCATCAATCAACAATTTGAAAGGATATCCTATCCCATCATCTTTCTTTTATCCTGCCATGGGAGGTCGCTTGGGCATGCGAGAGCTTCTTTCCTCAATAGAAACAAGCTCGAGACCCATCTCTTTGTACTCCGACCTCGTTGGGGACATGCATTAAGACGACAAGGAGCAGACCGCTCTGATACCATTGATCCATATTTTATGAACATAATGAAATGAATACAGATTATTAACAGGTGCTTGACACAAAATAATAGAGATACAATAAAACTGGTTTTCTCTTCAATAACGAAATAAGATGAAACTGTAAAATGCAGTGGAAACAAGCTTGCTGGAATGGTGGTGGCTTATCTATGAGAAGAGATGTGACGACAACATGCATTTGCAAGAAGAAGGTTACAATGAGGATCTAAAGGCCTTTTTACAATAAGAAATAATTCCAAAAACACTGGACATCCAAAAACCTAACCCTAGGATATGAAGCGCCAAAAGTCATGTGGGCCTCGTTTGGGTAAGTTAGTACATCAGCTTCCCGAGGTCGTAACGTTTGCATACAATCTTTGTTTTAGGCGTGTGATAGCCCGTTGGAAAGGTATCGTCAAGGAGATTCATTTTGGGGGATCAATCATTCCTTTGGCTATTATGGAGGATCTCTATCCAAAAAAACCTTCATTTAGGCCCTCAAAATGGCCCCGGAACTTAAAACTGCTAAAAATAGTAAATTGCCAAAATTGTCAGAAAACTATTTTGAGCTAGTTGGAATAGGTGGGTGGCCACCGATATCCATCTAGATCACTGATGATATCTTGAGGAGATGTTTTATGGAGGGAGAAAGACCATTAATTCTGTAAGAAGCACATGAAGGCATCGCAGGAGGACACTATGCAGGAAAAGCAACAATGCAGAAGGTTATGAGAGTTGGCCTCTGGTGGCCTACTTTACACAGAGATGTTAAAGAATTCTATAGAGCTTGCGATGTATGCCAAAGTGCTAGGAAACCTTCCAGAAGAGATGAGATTCCCTTAGCACCCTAGATAACCTTAGAGGCATTTGAGAAATGGGCCATTGATTTCATGGGACCTATCAATCCACCAGGAAACTGCAGAGGAGCAAGATACATCATTATTGTGATAGAGAATTTGATCAGATGGCAAAAAGCAAGAGCATTCAAGGACTATAGTGCAACTACAGTTGCACGATTCATATTTGATGATATCATAACCAGGTTTGGATGCCCGAAGATTCTCATGAGTGACCAAGGTACACATTTTATTAATAATACGATCGAAGCCTTGAAAAAGGCATTTGAAGTTCATCATCATAAAATCACTCTATGCTACCCACAGGTTAATGGTACAATTGAAGCATTCAATAAGATCTTGGAGATTGTGCTAACAAATATTTTCAGTGTGAAGAGCGATGATTGGGATTTGAGAGTACCAACTGTGTTATGGGCCTATAGAACCACTTGTAAGAAGGTAACAATGCAGAATCCATTTACGTTGGTTTATGGTTTAGAAGCAGTTTTGCCTATGAAATATTTAGTTCCTAGCTTCAAAATTGCAACATTCATAGATATGGATGACATTATCACCGTGAAAAATAGACTTGCGTAGTTGGTTGAACTGGAGGAAGAAATATTTATTGCAGGATTCCATCAGCAGGTACAAAAGGAACGAGAGAAGGATTACCATGAAAGACACATCAGGAAGAAATCCTTTAAGCAAGGAGATTTGGTATTGGTATATGACATCAAGTACATAAAGCATCTAGGGAAGTTCAGGACCCATTGGCTAGGGCCATATGAGGTTTCCTATGTTACAGAAGGAGGAGTTGTGCAGTTGAATACTTTGAATGGGGAATGGAAGGAAGGTTTGGTGAATGGGAGCCAACTGAAATTGTACTATGACAACCAGTTTCCTCGTAGCTCTCTGTAGAAGTAGAAGAAAAAGGGTCTAGGTAACAGGTGTAGTTGAAACTAGGTACCAAACACACAAAAGATAGTCTGCACACAGTGGGGGGGAACATAGAATAAATAACAAGTTGTGATGCGCAGTCTGAAGTCAAAGTGAAATGGAATATTCAGAGCTACAGTAACTCGGGATGAGTCACAGGTAAGTGTTGGGGGCCTGTTGGCCCTTGGTTATGGAAGAAAGTGAATATTACGAAATAAAAGGCGAAGTGTGAACTGGGCAGAGGATATATTGACTAAGATCAGGTCGAAGTGGTTAAACAAGAATAAAAGAAGGATCGAAGTAAGGGTAAACAAGTTGTTGGATGAGAATCTTGAGGAGAACTGATCAATAAGGAAGANTGTTTTATACTTGATGTTGAGGTGGAATTGCTGCAAGTATGTGGACCACTTTTGATGGCGGTCATTCTGCAATTTTCCCTGTGTCTGCATGCACTGCAGTGGCTTATGATCAGTGTGGATGACTATCTCCTTCCCAAGAATGTAATGTCTCCAATAGTGACATGCATGCATAATGGAGTACATTTTTTTGTCGTAAGTAGGGTAATTACAGATAGTATCTAACATTGTCTCACTATTATAGGCCACAGGGTGGTCATGCTAAGTGAGAAAGACACCCACAACGTAGTCTGAACCATTTGTCTCGATCTCAAAAGGATGTTGCAGGTCTGGTAGTGAAACTACCGGGGCTGAGCAAAAACACTGCTTCAAATCATTGAACGCTTGTTGTTGGGATCGGACCCACACAAATTTTGTCTTACCATAACCCCTATTTATTTGGTTGAGGGCCCATGCAATATGGGAGAAACCCAACATGAACCTGTGGTAGAAATTGGTAAGGCCCAAGAAGCTCCGAAGCTCAGTGAGTGTTGTTGGTGCTGACCAGTCACGGATGACTTGGATCTTGGCTGGATCCACATGTACGCCATGTTGATCAATGATGTATCCCAAGTAATGGACCATGTCCATGCCAAAGGAGCATTTTTCCAAGTTGGCGTAGAGCTTGTGTTGCCACAGGGTGTGAAGGATCTGTTGAATAAGCTGCAAGTGTTCAGACCAAGTCTTGCTATAAATTAGAATGGCATCCTGATACACCACTACAAAAGTATTGGTGAATGGTCACAGGACATCATCCATCATCCTCATGAAAGTGGCTAAAGAATTTGTTAAACCAAAGGGCATGACCAACCATTCAAAAATTCCTTCCTTTGACTTGAAGGCGGTCTTCCATACATCTGTCTGTTCTATCGGTACCTGGTGGTAGCCAGACTTCAGATCAATCTTACTGAAGCATTTGGCCCCCACGAGTTGATCAAGGAGGTCATCGATTCGGGGAATCGGGTACCGGTTTCTGATTATGATTTTATTCAGAGCCTGGTAATCAATACAGAGTTGTCAGGTTCCATCTTTCTTCTGTACCAACACGATTGGGTTCCTGCAAGGTGATCAGCTGGGGAGGATGTGCCCCTTGTGGATCATTTATTAAATCTGTCACTTGACATCCTCATTCTCTAACAAAGAGCGATGATAGTCTAGCCCATTGGGTAGTGGTGCGTCGGGGGTCAGATCGATGGGGTTCTTGACCTGGCAGTGCAGAGGTACCCCTGTAGGTGAGGAGAAGATATCTGAGTATTCTTCCACAACCTTATCTACTTGCTTCTGCTGTGTGGAGAGGTCGGCCACAGAGACCCTAGATGTGGCTATGATATTTCTCTTATTCTAAGAGTGAATCATGAATAAGACAAACTTCCCCGTTTAAGAGATGACCTTCCTGCATTGCTTAGCAAAGATCAAGGAAATAGCACTAGGTAGGATTGCCTCGGGTATCTTGTACAATTTCTTGTTCAAAGTAATAATAACACTATGAGGACTAGAATCATATACAACATGACGTTTCCATAAATAAGGTTGGCCCAAAAGAACATCAAAAAACTCTAGAGCAACAACATCACACAATACCTCATCTTTGAAGGGCTTGATGTCGTACGACAATCGTCACTATTGGATGACACGAAGATCGCTTCCTTGGCGGAGCCATCCAATGGTGTATGGTTATGGGTGTGGCATTGTTGACAGGGCCACCTGCTTGCCGACCTCTACTGAGATGAGGTTCTTCCGGCTACCACTATAAACGATGAAGTGTAGCAGGGTGCATTTTACACACATATGTGAATGGAAGAGACGCTCTCCTTCTTCTAGCTCATCTGGTTCACTAGGATGGAGCTTTCTGGTAGAAACGGTGGCACTGGGTTCTACGTCAATGATCCGTCTTCCTCTTTCTGGTTCTAGTTCAGAGTCATAATCTGCATCTGATTCAAAGGCTTTCACTTCGGCCACCAATGACTGCTTTGAGCGACAGTCAACAATGTTATGCCAAGGGCTCTTATGGAAGTCGCACCACTTCCCGGTATCTTTCTTTGTCTTACCAGTGTCCTTATTTTATTTCGGCTTGGACTGGTTGTCCTGATACTGTCCATCTTTGCTCTTTCCTTTTTTCGATGGGTTTGGGCCACCCTTTCCTGGCTTTTGTTGTGAGGGGTTCCTAGGCCCAAATTTTTGCGTCTTTTGTTTGAGCTTCTGCTCGATTTTGACGGCATATTGGTAGGTCACCCCCAAGGATGAGATGTCTAGAAATTCCATTTCAGTTTGGATGTATCTATGAAGAGCACCCTGATACTTGAGCACTAGATGTATCTCTGAATCTTTGATACCCAACTTGGTGCGCAAGGTATGAAATATATTTGTCAAATTTGGCACTGCTTGGTCTCTTTCTTGCCGCAGTGTGGTCTATTTGGTATAAAGGTCGTCATAACTTCCGAGAGGATAGTATTGTTCCTTAATAGCATCCCTGAAGGATTCCCAGGTGGTTGTGACTGAAAATAATGAGGTTTCCTTTGTTTCATTTTGCTCACAGAAAGTTTCCCACCAATCTTTGACATGGGGAGCGGCTTTGAGGAGCGCAAAAATAATATTTTCTTTATTCAAAAAGTTATGGACAGAAAAATACCCTTCTAGTATATTCAACCACTTGTCTTCAGCATCTACATCTATCTGACCTTCAAATATAGGAATATTGAAGTTTATTTGTACCTTGAAGGGGGCGACACCTCCGTTCGAAGAAGATGTGTCACCTGTTGGTAGCCGCCAAACGATTTGCGCGAAACTATCTATCATATCATTCCTCTGTTGTGTGAGGGCTTCATCAATCAACAATTTGAAAGGATATCCTATCCCATCATCTTTCTTTTATCCTGCCATGGGAGGTCGCTTGGGCATGCGAGAGCTTCTTTCCTCAATAGAAACAAGCTCGAGACCCATCTCTTTGTACTCCGACCTCGTTGGGGACATGCATTAAGACGACAAGGAGCAGACCGCTCTGATACCATTGATCCATATTTTATGAACATAATGAAATGAATACAGATTATTAACAGGTGCTTGACACAAAATAATAGAGATACAATAAAACTGGTTTTCTCTTCAATAACGAAATAAGATGAAACTGTAAAATGCAGTGGAAACAAGCTTGCTGGAATGGTGGTGGCTTATCTATGAGAAGAGATGTGACGACAACATGCATTTGCAAGAAGAAGGTTACAATGAGGATCTAAAGGCCTTTTTACAATAAGAAATAATTCCAAAAACACTGGACATCCAAAAACCTAACCCTAGGATATGAAGCGCCAAAAGTCATGTGGGCCTCGTTTGGGTAAGTTAGTACATCAGCTTCCCGAGGTCGTAACGTTTGCATACAATCTTTGTTTTAGGCGTGTGATAGCCCGTTGGAAAGGTATCGTCAAGGAGATTCATTTTGGGGGATCAATCATTCCTTTGGCTATTATGGAGGATCTCTATCCAAAAAAACCTTCATTTAGGCCCTCAAAATGGCCCCGGAACTTAAAACTGCTAAAAATAGTAAATTGCCAAAATTGTCAGAAAACTATTTTGAGCTAGTTGGAATAGGTGGGTGGCCACCGATATCCATCTAGATCACTGATGATATCTTGAGGAGATGTTTTATGGAGGGAGAAAGACCATTAATTCTGTAAGAAGCACATGAAGGCATCGCAGGAGGACACTATGCAGGAAAAGCAACAATGCAGAAGGTTATGAGAGTTGGCCTCTGGTGGCCTACTTTACACAGAGATGTTAAAGAATTCTATAGAGCTTGCGATGTATGCCAAAGTGCTAGGAAACCTTCCAGAAGAGATGAGATTCCCTTAGCACCCTAGATAACCTTAGAGGCATTTGAGAAATGGGCCATTGATTTCATGGGACCTATCAATCCACCAGGAAACTGCAGAGGAGCAAGATACATCATTATTGTGATAGAGAATTTGATCAGATGGCAAAAAGCAAGAGCATTCAAGGACTATAGTGCAACTACAGTTGCACGATTCATATTTGATGATATCATAACCAGGTTTGGATGCCCGAAGATTCTCATGAGTGACCAAGGTACACATTTTATTAATAATACGATCGAAGCCTTGAAAAAGGCATTTGAAGTTCATCATCATAAAATCACTCTATGCTACCCACAGGTTAATGGTACAATTGAAGCATTCAATAAGATCTTGGAGATTGTGCTAACAAATATTTTCAGTGTGAAGAGCGATGATTGGGATTTGAGAGTACCAACTGTGTTATGGGCCTATAGAACCACTTGTAAGAAGGTAACAATGCAGAATCCATTTACGTTGGTTTATGGTTTAGAAGCAGTTTTGCCTATGAAATATTTAGTTCCTAGCTTCAAAATTGCAACATTCATAGATATGGATGACATTATCACCGTGAAAAATAGACTTGCGTAGTTGGTTGAACTGGAGGAAGAAATATTTATTGCAGGATTCCATCAGCAGGTACAAAAGGAACGAGAGAAGGATTACCATGAAAGACACATCAGGAAGAAATCCTTTAAGCAAGGAGATTTGGTATTGGTATATGACATCAAGTACATAAAGCATCTAGGGAAGTTCAGGACCCATTGGCTAGGGCCATATGAGGTTTCCTATGTTACAGAAGGAGGAGTTGTGCAGTTGAATACTTTGAATGGGGAATGGAAGGAAGGTTTGGTGAATGGGAGCCAACTGAAATTGTACTATGACAACCAGTTTCCTCGTAGCTCTCTGTAGAAGTAGAAGAAAAAGGGTCTAGGTAACAGGTGTAGTTGAAACTAGGTACCAAACACACAAAAGATAGTCTGCACACAGTGGGGGGGAACATAGAATAAATAACAAGTTGTGATGCGCAGTCTGAAGTCAAAGTGAAATGGAATATTCAGAGCTACAGTAACTCGGGATGAGTCACAGGTAAGTGTTGGGGGCCTGTTGGCCCTTGGTTATGGAAGAAAGTGAATATTACGAAATAAAAGGCGAAGTGTGAACTGGGCAGAGGATATATTGACTAAGATCAGGTCGAAGTGGTTAAACAAGAATAAAAGAAGGATCGAAGTAAGGGTAAACAAGTTGTTGGATGAGAATCTTGAGGAGAACTGATCAATAAGGAAGA
>JZKD02S2263873.1:0-21389 GCA_000966675.3 Picea glauca
ATCATGTGGGCATGTATGGGCCCGTTACAAAACCTTTAAACTTCCCTAGTGTTTTGATCTAAGAAAGCAAAAATTCAAACACTATCCTATCTTTGTAGCATGTGGGCATGTATGGACCCGTTACAATATTAAGATGTATTTGAAAAAGTAAACTAAGAGGAGTCCCAAGAAGGGTTGTTGTCCTCTCCTAAAGGTTTTAATGTTCTTTAAGGGAGATGAAATCGTTTCACAATCTTTTTCGGATTCTCAAGATCGCTTGGAGGCGCAAGAGAAGAGCATACTAAGCGATTTTTATTCAACTTCTAGTCCCAATGCAAGTTAAATGTGATTAAAAATGATTTCCAACTTATCTTTGTGAGTCAAAACAAGCCATCCATGTGGCAAAAAGCAAAGAAGGGAAATTGATTTTTATCGTCCTAAGTGCCTATGTGTTTTAGACTAACCCCTTTATATGATGAGGGGAATAAGTGTGGTGCAACTTTAAAACATGCTTGAAATCATTTTTAAGAAGGCAGATGGCCTTCCCCACATCTCAACAACTTTACAATGTGAATTTTTGCACAGGTGCGTGGGTCTCAATGGAGACAGAGGCGCACAGAGTGCATGCACGCGAACAAAGACAAGTCAACAGGCACACGTGCACAAAACAAAACTGTGAATCAGGCGCATGTGCGCACGATGCGTGTTTGTGGGCCTAAAAACCCGCGCATATATGACACACGACCGAGAATGAAAAATCCGAGTGGATTTCTCTCAATTCAACTTGGAATTGGCTGAGTGGCAGGTCGTCTTAGGCCGGTTAGTGCACCTGCAAGTTGAACAAACTAAAATAAGAGCAAGAAAAACCCAAATGGGGTAGGAAATTGATACCTTTCCCCAGTGGAGTCGCCAATCTGTTGCGCCTCTTTCGTCACCTTGGTGAGAAAAATAGAGGTGCTTGCAAGCTCAGTTGGGTCTGCTGAGCAGGACAACTGCAAGGAAAAGAGTTAGGGAAAGAAAATAAAAACTACAATTAAGAATTAAACTAAGAGATGCAATAAAAACTAAATTCATGAGCATAGGGACATAGAAACAAAAAGAACCATAAGACCCATGTCACCAATGTTGAGGCTGATCTATTAGTGAAACAAATCACCAAGAAGAAAGGGGACTATGATTCCCTTCTTCCTCCAAGGGAGGGCTCTTGGACCCCCACTAGCTAGCTCTTATTACAACAAAGAAAAAATGGAAAATGATGATGAAAGAACTCTTTACAAATCCACTCAATGGGTGAGATGGATTGTCCAATGAAATGGTGGCAATATGCTCTTGACAAGGATGGAGTCCTCAATAAAATAGAGGCAGCATAACATTACTTTGAATTCCTTGAAAAAATGAGGTGCATCCATGGATGTTTATAGCATTCCTTTGGGTTATTGTTTAACTGCTTTGTAGTGTGAAAAGAGGCCAATTAGGGCATTCCTAGGTCTTTGACCAGCCCACCAGTTAGATCCAGTCCAGATTTGAGGGTCAAATCGGCTTGGGAGCTGAACCATAAGTGGATGGAAGGCCAACCACTCTCATAAATGTGCCGTTTAGAAGGTGCGCGGCTTTTTGCGATAATAGTCACGCATCGTGCGCATGTGCGCTAATTCTGTGTTCCTGTTTCACGCATGTGCGCGCGTGCTCAATGTCTGCATAGCGTTCTTCAATTTTTCACTACTTTGTATAGTTTTTGACCTTTTTTGAATGCTTTGGTATTAATTCAGGTCCATGGATGACTTCATCACTGTTTGACAAGGCTGAGTTCTTGTAACCATGTGCAGACAAAATTTCAGTGATAACACCTAGAAACAACTAATAACACGACGCTTGAAAATGGAACTTTTCTATTGGCATATCATCTCAAAAAAACATTACAACTTAAATACGTTTGATCTATCTGAATGCTCAATACAATAGTCTATGGATGTTTGTAAATATTGACTCACTAACCCAAGGCGAGCCCTTAGGATTTAATTTATACTAAGAACTTGCATTAATCCATCCCTTCAATCACTCCTCAATTGAGGGGGAAATGTTTCGATGATCCCTAAAATCAAGGCCCTGGTTCTAGGAACTAGATCTCTAGGAAAATTGTATCTCATGGATCAACAATGTGCATGAGTGAATCAGATATGGTGCATTGAATACTTGTTATCCCATGGAAGAGGGTGAGGGGAAAAAATCCCCCCTTTTCCTCAAGGCATGCTGGAGTAGAAGTCCCTTGGTGATTTGACCTACTTGGATTTAGTCATGCAAATATTCATATCATCATGAAATCAAGCAGAAATAATCAAATACAATACACTTTAACAACCAACTCAACGCATTTATCATTTAATTGCACAAAACCATATTTTATATTAATCATGGTAAAAAAGTGGGTTTATCAAGCACAAAAGAAGGTTAAATTGTGTCACAGATGGGCCTTGTGATCTACTATGTGGAGGAAAATCACATATACTCTAACTATATGCCCCTTCATATAACTACTTTGAGATGACCTAGAAATACATGTGTTCAATCCCCTCAAGAAAATTTGCGGATGAGGACTCCTTAGGTGAAAGTGCAAGTGTTTGTTAATATATGACCTAGAGAGACTCAAGTTCAATCCCCTTGAAAACATGTTGTCACAATTTGATACCCCTCTAGCTAATTATTGTGACAACATTAAGTAGATGAGGGTCACTCCTTGAGTGCAACTGCAAGTTCTTTTTGTGTTATGACTCACTAGGGACCATGTTTAATTTCTCTAAGAAGATGTTAGAATAAATACCACTCTAGCTATTTCTTGTGCCATGACCCAATGGATGAGGACTCCTAGAGTGCATGTGTCAGTGCTTATTATAGTATAACCTTTCTAGACAAGTTTGATCCCCTAAAAACATGTTGTTGAATTAGATAACCATCATATTATTCTCCATGTTATGTTCCAATGGATGAAGACTCCTTGAATATGAGTACAAATGCTTCTTGTGCTATGAACGCATTGGATAGGGGTTCAATTTCCAGAAAAATATGTGTGTCTAGACTCTAAACAAAGGGAAAGCAATATGCGTCCTGCAGCAAAGGAATTAATGCTATATAGGTTGGGATATATATTGTTTAATTTGAAGTACATTGAGATTAGAGATATATATCCCAACTTATACAACATTAATTGCTTTAATGTGAGATGCATATTGTTATCCTAAATAATTACCTCTCCAATTAATAATTAAGTTATGACCTAGTGAATGCCTCAAATTTTGTCTTTAAAAAGTTCCTTTGCCCTATATAGTCCCTATCTTGTTCCAGAAACATGGCTCACAATCAAATTGTTGCTACTCTTGATTGTTAGGACATGGTTGAGTGGTGGGTATTTGAGGTAGAATATTCCTGATTTATATCTAAGTCGAGGCATGCATCCTAAAAAAATATTAAACAAAAATGCAATCCACTTAAACTTTCTTGTTTTGGATAAGATTGTGCAATGTACGCATTCAAACATTGTTTTTTTTTTTTCGTTTTATCAATAAAAATGATAAAACAAATGTGTTCAATCTTTAGAACATCCTTGGAAATGGCACCAAAAAGTGATGATGGGCCAAAGAATAAAAATATAATGTTTCACTCAACTCACAACTTTAAATGTCAACTCGAGGTTTGTACAAAATTGAGAGGTGTTGTGCACTATATGTGTAGACCCCACACATGCATATATATACATGGCAAGTCTATTTTCATCCAAGTACCACTTCAAGTTTCTTTAGTAAGGGAAGAAAAGATAACAACTACTCAACACTATAGAGATGGAATTTGAAATTCAATTTCAAAGAAAGCTATAAACTACTTGAAATAAAGAACTACAAAACATAATTTAAAGGACCTAGCTACCTAATGACCAATCCCTACTTATCCTATTAGTAGAAACCTAGAATACAAGTTTGCAAGAAGTAGAATGTAAGGTTCCAAATCCAAGTGATATGATATAGGTTGCCAGATCCAAAACCAAGAAATAATTTTTTTGAAAAATGAAGTTGCAGTTACCTAAGTTAATCTAAGGAAAGACAAAACAAACCTTGTGGTAAATTGTTCTATTGCATAAATCAAATAAATCATGAGAAATAAAAACAATCCTTTATGAGGTGATATTAAAGTAATTCATGGTCCAACATACTCTTTTTGATGATGAAAAAAGACTACAAATCTCTTAAAACAATGTTGGAAGTGATGCTAGAGGAGACATAATATTCCTACAGGAACTACAAGTCTACTACATAAACTGCATCGAATTGCATAAATTGCTACAAGAAGTGCACAATGCTATACTAAACACATGATACAAGCGGAATATACCAAATGAGAATAATGAGGATGTAAATACAACATGAAATGAAGTAAATACAACTTGAAATGCTACCACATAACTAATGTTGTTGCTACGAAAAACATATTGTTGGTAACTTAATAGTGCATAACCTAGTTTATAAACAAAAGAAATCAAAAGGGATGAAATTAAAGTAAAACAAATTACAAAAAGGTTCCTATAGTAACCCTAGGTGGGCCCTACCCAAAGTCCCTACAAGCAACATAGAAACAAATAATAACACAAAGCTTGAAAATACAACTTTTCTATTGGCATATCATCTCAAAATAACATTAAAACTTAAATAAGTTTGAGCTATCTGAATGCTTAATACAATAGTCTATGAATGTTTGTAAATATTGACTCACTAACCCAAGGCTATCCCCTAGGATTTAAGTTATACTAAGATCTTGCATTAGTCCATCCCTTCAATCACTCCTTGATTGAGGGAGAAATGTTCTGACGATCCCTAAAATCAAGGCCCTGGTTCTAGGAACTAAATCTCTTAGAAAATTACATCTCATGGATCAACAGTGCATGTGAGTGAATCAGATATGGTGCATTCAAGACTTGTTAGCCCATCAAAGAGGATTAGGGGACAAAATCCTCTTTTTTCCTCAAGGGATGTTGGAGTAGAAGTCCCTTGGTGATTCAACCTACTCGGAGTTAGTCATGTAAATATTCATATCATGATGAAATCAACCACAAATAGTAAAATATAACACACTTTATCAACCAACTTAGTGCATTCATCATTTTATTTCACAAAATCATATTTTATATTAATCATCATCAAAAGTGGGTTTATCAAGCACAAAAGAATGTCAAAATGTGTCACAAATGGGCCTCATGATCTACAATGTGGAGGCCCATCACATATACTCCTGATAGATACCCCTTCATCTAACTACTTTGATATGGTCTAGAAAGACAAGTGTTCACTTCCCTTGAGAACATTTGCAGATGAGGATTCTTTGGATGCAAGTGAAAGTGTTTGTTAATCTATGACCTAGAGAATCTAGGTTCAAGCACCCTAAAAACATGTCATCAAAATTCGATACCCATCTAGCTAATTGTTGTGACAACACTAAGTAGATTAGGGTCACTCCTTGAGTGCAAGTGCAAGTCCTTATTGTGCTATAAGTCACTAAGGACCATGTTCAATTTCTTTAAGAACATGTTAGAATCAATACCACTCTAGCTATTTCTTGTGCCATGACCTAATGGACGAGGACTCCTAGAGTGCAAGTTCTAATTCTTATTATAGTATGACCATTCTAGACTTGGGGTTAATCACCTAAATTAACCATGTTGTTGAATTAGATAACCCTTAGATTAATCTCCATGTTATGGCCCAATGGATGAAGATTCCTTGGGTGCAAGTATGAATGCTTCTTGTGCTATGAAAAATAATTGATGCCTAGTTTTTAGGCATTCATTGGGAATTTGGACGATTGTTGAACTCCAGATGTAAATTTAAAATTGAAAAGTTTTTGAGTGAAACCTACCATGCTTTTCTTCCTCAATGGTTGCATTGGGTCCTCAACATTGTTGCTGGAAATTTATTTAATCTCAGTTTTTTGTTCTTATCTTTGTGTGGAGAAATAGGGATTGAATTCTCTTCTCATAAGCAACGTTTTTTATTTGTCTCTATGAGTAGTGCTCACAAAATTTTAGAATATTACGACAATGTTTTTTCTTTATGCAAACATAGATGTTGTAACTTTATTTTATCTGAAACAAAGTTTTTTTGTAGGGTTTCTATAATCTAGAAATTTTTTTATCTCACTGAATTGTGTTTACTAAGAGTTTATCTGGATAAATTTGAAGCTCATTGTTTTTTATATCTCACAAAGAAATTTTACCAGTTGTAGTTTTATTGAAAACAAAGCATTTAAAATAGAGATTTTTTTTTTCATCTTTATTGTGCAATTTTTTGGGTATTTTTTAAGTTGACAAGATCTTATCTTATTTGGTGTGATTCTTTTATAACTACCTAAAACATTTTTTCTCGGATTTCTCATTTGGTATCAAATCATGTTGATTACAACATTTTTATTTTATTTGGAGAAGGAGAAATGGCCAAAAATTCAAATACAATACAATACCAGATTCCTCTTGTCGGTGGGGAAAACTATGAGTATTTGTGTGGGAAGATGAGAACTTTGATTATCTCACAAGAATCATGGATGTTTGTTTCTGTAGGATACACAGACCCAACTGATTAAGTTTCCTACAATGCACTCTCATTTGATCAAAAGACATAGTTGAAGGAGAAAAGAAAAAAGGATGCCAAAGCTCTGCTCATCCTTCAAATTGGATTTGACGTCATATTATTTACAAAAATTACAGAATGTAGTATGTTTCATGATGCTTGGGAAACCTTGGTGAAGGCATACAAGGGATCTGTAAAGGTAAAAGTTTTCAAACTCCAAATGTGAGAAGATATTTTGAATCTCTTACCATGAAAGTAAATGAAAGTATTGAATCTTTTATTACTAGAGTTCAAAATATTGCAAATTATATTCATGCTCATGGTGAATCTCTTCAATAGAGGAGGATTGTTGATTTTTTTTTAAGAATTCTTCCTTAAAAATGTGATCCTATCATTATTTCTATAGAGGATTCAAGGGATTTATCATATCTAACCGTTGTTAATATAGTTGGAAGCCTTCAAGTACATGAAGACATGTTAAAAAAGAATGAGGAACCTCTAGATGAAGATTTCCAAAGAAAGTTGAAGGTTGACGACAAGAATAAATAGTCTTCCACTACCATGAATTATGTTTCTACTTTTTCTTCATGATCATATAGAGGAGGTAGAGGCCGTGGAAAATCTAGAGGAAGAGGAGGTTGTGGTAGAGGAAGAACAACCTTGGGAGAGGTAAATTTCATTTTAGCTATTGTAATAAAGATGGTCACCTTGAAATTTATCGTCTTAAGAAGAAAAGAGACACCTCTTGAGAAAATTTTAGTAAATATGAAGGTGATAACTCTCAAACTTTATTTCTCACATGTAACAATTTTGATGCCAAAGATGATTTTGTATGGTATTTAGATAGTGTTTTTTCAAATCAGGAGACATGAAATGCAAATATGTTTGTAAAGTTAGATGAGAGTGTGAAGGGGAAAGTAAATTTTGGCAATGATAATGAGGAAGAAGTAATGGGAAAAGGTACCCTTTCCATAAAAGTCAAGAATGGAATTATTATGTATGTACATGATACTTTGTTTGTTCCAAGTTTAAAGCATAACTTGTTGGAAATAGTATTTTCATTGATTTCAAAGACAAGGGGAGACTATGAATGTCTCTACTGATTGATGAGATTATGTGTTTCTACCCTAAGTCATGAAGGCAAAGATGATTGTGTGTGAATAGTCAACCCACCTGAATACAAAACCTTGCATAGGTGCGAGGATGTGAAGCAATTTGTGGTTGTATTGATGAGCGAACACATTTTTTTGAAGTCCGAGGGTGTAGAGGAAGATCATGCGTGTGGGGGTTTGAGTAGAAATGATCCTGGTAAGGGAGGTTCCGAGTCTGTTTAACCAGATTGAAGAAAACAATGATATACGATTTATCCCACATTCATAGAGAAAATTGTATTCAAAGGATTTATAATGAAAAGGCGAAGTCACGTAGTTGGAATGTGAATGAGTGAGCTATGGGTACCTATGAAAGGTGTTAAGTTTCAATTGTGGGGACCAACATATTAGAGATCGGAAAACTAGAAAATAAGTGAAAGTTTTGTCTTGAGGATAAAGTTTCCGAGGCCTTGGTGGCTCAGTGCCCCTGTGAGCCCAGTGGGTCGATAGCTTGGTATAGTGAACTAACTAAAGTTTTGAAAGAAGTGTAAAAATATCCCTACATTGATTCACCCCCCCTCTTAGTGTGGTCAGTGTGTCCAACAAGTGTGTCCAACAATTGGTATCACAATAGGCCTTCACTATAAGCCTTACAAGCTTGAAGGAGATCCATGGACACACAAATGGATGAACATGCAGAAGAAGTTCCCTTCTTTGTTGAGATAGATTACTCGGCATGGAGAATAAATATGAAAGGGTATTTGAAGTAAAAAGGTGTAGGGGTTTCAGACATATTTGTTGTTGGATCAGTTCCCTCAAAGAATCAGTCAAAATTTGCATCTCAAAAGGAAGAAAAGAAGAATAATGTAGCAGCATTCAAGACCGTCTTCAATGGAATTTCAGGTTCTGTCAAAGAAAACATAGGAAAATGTATCTCCACCAAGGACCTAGTCATCAATGAAGGTAAACATTCTCCAAAATATTCTAATTGCAATAATTCTAAATGCAATGATGTTGAGTGTTCTCCTTCAAATCTAGAAGTAGTTTGTGTTGAATCAACTAACAATTATCTTATAGATGAAGAAGAAGATTTGTTGAAGCTTAAGAATAAAGTTATAGATGTTTTAGAAGAAGAAGAAGATAATCCATATGTTTTTGAGGATCTTGAAAGAATCACTAAGGAATCCCTAGAAAAGTATCAAAGGAATATCATAGTACTAAAACAAATGCTCAAGAAACAAGAAGGAATTGAAACAACCAAGCAAAGGACTCAATTAGAAGAAAAAGAAGAAGAGATAAAGAGACTAAATAATGAAATAATTAGTCAAGCAAAAGAAAATAAGAAGGTTCAAGTGAGCTTAGAAAAAGTCTTGAAGAGATTAAAGAAACAAGAGAAATCAGTGTCAATCTGATGATCCAACTTGAAGAAGCCAAAAGGATAGAGGAACTATTGAAGAATCAAGTAAATGAAAAGGAAGAATCATGCCATAAGCTGGAAGCAGAAGTAGTTGATCTCAAAAAGAAAGTCGATAAGTCAAACAAGCTCATGAATAGCTCAATAATGTTGGATGAAATCCTGGATAATCAAAGATCACCAAATGATAAATCTGGTCTTGGATAAAACAAGGAAGCAACATACAGACTCTGAAGCTAGCACTTCTAAGAAGCATGATGTAGGTCCTTCATTTTCAAAGGGAGAAAGTAAATATGCAAGTGAAGCACATACACAAATCAAGGAAACCTTCATAAGAACATATAAATGAAGACACCAAGAAGCCATCCCCACACCTCAAAGAAAATAAAGAAGAGAGATACCTTCAATATTGACACAAAAACAAAGGTATGAAAATGTTTTCAATGGTCACTTTTTCTCATGTAATGAATATGGTCACAAAGATTTTGTTTGTAGACATTATTCAAGGAAAGATATTGGAAGATTCAATAACATCTTAAGGTGTTGGAGATGTAATCTTGTGGGACACATTGTTGCACATTGTCACACCATGAGATGTTACAAATGCAGTGGGTTTGGCCACAAATCCCAATATTGTTGGAATTCAATGAGACTGTCAATGAGGAATTCTTCATACCATATGGCAAGAAGAGCATGGAAGAAAGACAATGTTGAAAGGATGGAAGCTTAGAGTACAAGCACTGAGAAATCATGACACTCTTAGAAGTGGATGAAGAAGACTAAACAACTAGACATGGATGAGGCATAAAGAATGAGGCAAGATTAATATTTTTTGAAGCATACGTGTGATCCTATGGTAACATTTGCGTACATACGCAAGATGAATTATAGAAAGGTCATGTACATACGCGAGTTGTATGAAGAAAATCCGCATACCTGAGGTAAAGCTCTTAAAATGGTGTATAGATGAGTTGCAACATGGTTTGATGGTACACCACAGTTTATGTAGGGTCTAAGATGGTATGTTTCAGGTTTGCTTGTTTGATGAATGCATGGTGATAATGTATGGTTCAGTTTTGGAGCATATGCTTGAGGCATATCTTGGATGCATGGTACAAACCCTAGTGTGTGGATTGAGGAATTTATGTTAAGGTACGATGTTGGTTATGTCAAGTACTTATCAACAAGATTATGGAACATTGTTTATGAGGTATATCATGTGTAATGTGATACTAGATAGAGGTACATCATTGATATATTGAGGCATATCCTTGGTACATGTCTAGAGGTATTATTGTTGCATTATACTTGTTGTAGTGAATGGTTTTGTGATGCAACAACATTGCCAACGTCAAGTGAGCGTGGGGCAAGCGCCAACACATTTTAGACACATGATAAATTGTTTAAAAACTTTTGAATATGGATGTGCCAAATGTAAATGTAATAGTTAAGGAGAGGCATACTTATAGATTGTATTCAGACCTTGAGTGACCTGCTCTCGTCTGAAGGACTAAGAGGCATTTATGTTAGTAGGTAGCTTTGAATTATTAGATTAGACAGTTTTAGGAGTGGAGGGAAAACAGATATAGACACCCTCATTGTAGTATTGTAGGATAGTGAAGAACATTACCAAGAGAAGAGCATACAGAGTTGGAATAGAGAAACTGTGTTTGAAAAACACCCATGTACAGAGATTTGAATTAATAGAAGAAGTCTTAATTTAGATTCATGGCATTGTATTTGTTTCTTGTATGTGTATGCTGAATGGTATGTTCATGGTTTTACTCTTTCTATTACACATTTGCTTTCTATGCTGTGTATGAATGATTTCAGGATTATGTTTGAAGTCCGAGAGAGAAAGATTTAGGAAATGAGCTTCAATTGTTTCTCTATCTGAGCGAGAGTTCCTGCAAAGAGTGCAGTTGAATTTTCCGCAAGGAGTGCATTGACAAAAGGGTTAAGAGGTTTTGTCTCTGAAAGCTCAGATAGGTTAGCTTTTGTTCTCATTTCCTCAAAGGTGCAGTTAGGCATAGGAGCCGTGCAAAGTGTGCACAAGCTGAGTGAAGCTTTCGGGGTTTGTAACTTGAATGAATTATTGAGAGATTGTTGTTGCAGGGAGTGCACAGTGTCGAAAGGAGTTCAACACTTGAAAGTGTTTGAAGGTCTACCGCAAGGAGTGCCAGTAGGAGTTTTTCTAAAAGATTTGAAGTTGGGAAAACCCTCAGAAGGGTTCGAACCTGTGAAGTCATTTAAGGGAAGAGACAAACGGTCAAAATTCTTCGTAGAGAATTTGTGAAATCCCTCTTGACATCTGATCTGACAGAGAATCAAGGAGGTTACGACTATTTCCAAGGTTTAAGCTTAGGAGATTGTGAGTCGTTAGATCCTCACTTAGATACCTTTCAGTCGTGGGATCTGACAGGAGTTGCATGAGGGTTAAACTCTCGCAAGTAGAGTGAAGGTCCCGGAAGACGTCGGGATATCGGGGTTTCTGAATTCGGGGTATCAGAAGTCTCGAGGACAGGAGATCGGTTCACTTCATAGTGAAAATCCTGATTTTGATCTGGACCGTCCATCTGTTGAGACACATGACGGAGATCCAAAACCCATCGGTATTTTGGCTACCGGGGTTTTCAGTTGACAGAGAAACTGTGACATCTGGAAATCGCAAGTTGCAAAATCCCAAGACTGAATCAGGATCGTCCGTCAGTTGAGACACATGGCGATGACCAAGAGCCCGTCAACATTTTTCATGTTGGGATTTCGAGGTGCAAGGGGACAGGAGGACATCGACATTTGATTTCGTGAAATCATGAAATGATCGAGGACCGTCCATCATAGGAGGATGCGTGGCGGAAATCCGAGAATTAAGGAAAAAATTTCCCGATAGGAGAGTCCATCGACATTTCGGGATTCGATGTTTCACAAATCCTGAAGACAGGAAGCACACACATTTCAGAACTGCAAAGTCTGAAACCTCGACAAGGTGGAAAGCTCCATTGTGGGGCTAGCTGACGTTACTTCATCATATAGGAGGTTTGGAATTGGAACTTCTGGAGTTCCAAGGGAAAGAACCCATAGGCATTTGGGTGTGTCAAAACCCGAAATCGTGAAGCGACGAGGACCGTCCATATTGAGGGGACACATGGCAACAATATAGGAGTTTGTGGAAAATCTCGAAAGGCAAGGTCATTTTGGCACTTCGGGAATCGGAAATTTGGGAGTCGAGAGACCAAGAGGTCGGGCGCTTGAGTCGTGAAAACCCGAAAAGGATTGCGGTCATATAAGGGGAGGTCATGTGGACCCAATGTATAGCCCAGGGGGCTAACTGAAGTTAAAATATGTTTCAAAATTTTGGGATATCGGAGATCGGGGAATCGAGAAGACTGAGGTTCTCGACAACGGGAATTGTGAAGCCACGAAACCTGAAATTTTTGTCGGGGAGAGATAAGGTATGCACATAAGCCATGACAGGGGAAAAGGAAGGACCTCTGGTTCGGGTTTTTAACAGAGATTCTAGTAAGGAATCGAAAGAGCCACTTTGGATCGAAGGTGAATTTAGAACGATCCTCTAAGACCGAGAGGTCAGCACAGAGACTGTGGCCGAGGCAAGGGCATAGTGCGCGTCAGGTTTGGTATCAGAGAACATAAAGGTTTCTTTGCTTTCTGTAGCAAGGAAAAGGAAGATTCACCATGCCTCCAAGAAGAAGGGACAGGCAAACACTCGATCCTCCAGAGGAAAGGGAAATACCAAGAAGAAGAGGTAGGCAGATGCCTGACCCAGCCATGGCAAGAGAAATGCGTGATTTACGCGCCAGACTTGAGGACATGGAGACATCACAGAGGCGCACAAACAGTGCTGGGGATCTTAGTGATTTCGGAAGTGAAAATGAAGTTGAACATGAAGAAGAAGAAATTTCAGGGGAAGATGCTGCAAATGAATGCTTGATTAGAGTTGTCGCAAGGATGGGTGCCAGGGAAAAAATTGACATCCCAGTTTATGAGGGAAACCTGGATGCTGAAGAGCATCTAGATTGGATTAGAGATCTGGACACTTATTTTGACTATGAAGATGTCGAGGAAGACAAGAAGGTCAGACATGCTATCACAAGATTGAAAGGACATGCAACATTGTGGTGGGATGAACTACAAGTTGATAGACGCTGCAAAGGCAAGCAAAAAATCAAGAGTTGGGATAGGATGATTGCGAGGATGAAGGAAAAATTCATTCCCAGGGATTACGAGATTACTCTGTTTCGAAGAATGCAAAATTTGAGATAGAAGCTGATGACAGTGAAGGAATATATTGAAGAATTCTATAAGTTGAACATCAGGGCAGGTCATCGGGAAAGTGATGATGAAAAGGTTGCTAGGTACATGAATGGTCTGAGATGCGACATTTAGGATGAGATGAGCATGATGACCATCCGAATGGTGGAAGATGATTATCAGATGGCTCTAAAAGCTGAAGAGAAGCTGAGCCAAAAACAAGGTCAGAGAGGCCGAGGCAGAAGTCAAGCTAGAGGCAAATCAGTTGCCCAGGATAGAAATCTGAAACACAAAGACGACGGAAAAAAACCTTAGACTAAGACTGAGAAAGGTGGAAGTTCACAGAGACGGCAACATACCGAATAGAGAGGTCAGTATGTAGATGGAAACATCTTTCCTCATACTAGAGGTAGAGGAAGAGGAAGAGGTGGGGTAATAAAGTGCTTCACATGTGGAAAGAATGGACACAAATATTATGAATGTCCAGATAAGATGAAAGAAAGTGGTGAGGCTCACATTTCCGAAGCACAGAGACAGAATGTTGAGGCAGAATATGCTGAAGGCGGAAGATCGTTGATGATGCGAAAAGTTCTCTTAACACCAGAGAAGGAGGTGGAGAGTTCGGTCGAAAGAAACAGACTTTTTCAGACTGCTTGCAAAACCAAGGACAGGGTATGCAAGGTCATTATGGATAGTGGTAGCACAGATAATCTCATTTCTACAGAGATGGTAGAAAAGCTGGAGCTGGAGACGATTGAACATCCAAGTCCATATAGAGTTTCATGGCTACAAAAAGGACATCAGGTAAATGTCACTAAACAATGTTTAGTTGAATTTAAGATAGGAGGATATAATGATAAGATACTTTGTGATGTTATTCCCATGGATGTTTTTCATCTATTGCTGGGTAGACCATGGAAATATGACATAAATGTGATTCATGATGGGAGGATGAACACATACACCCTAGAGAAGAATGGGAGAACTCACATGTTGCTTCCAATCAAAGATAAGGAGGTGAAACCTGAAGTAAGAAACATTGTACTTATCATGAGCATGAAGGAACTTCTTACAGAGGTTAAGAAGAAGGAGGAACCACAATTCATTGTGGTCAGGAAACCAAAGATTATTTTAACCAACACAAGGGTAGATTATTTACCAAGATAGGTTTAGGAACTGCTGGAAGAGTTCGCTGACATAGTAGTGGACGAACTACCTCGTTCGTTGCCACCAATTAGAAGTGTGAGTCATCATATTGATCTCATACCTGGAGCCAGTTTACCAAACAAAAAAGTGTATAGATTAACGTTGCATGAGAATGAAGAGGTCAAGAGACAAGTCCAAGATTTGTTGGACAAGGGGTTGGTTAGAGAAAGCTTGAGTCCATGTGTTGTTCCGACAGTACTCAGTCCAAAGAAAGACGAAGGCTGGAGGATGTGAACTGATTCAAGGGAAATCAACAAGATAACCATCAGGTATAGATTTCCATTTCCAAGGATGGATGATCTAATGGATTTCTTAAGTGGAGCAATTTTTTTTTCGAAGATTGATTTGAAAAGTGGATATCACCAGATTCATATGAGAGACGGTGATGAATGGAAGACAACCTTCAAGACTAACAAAGGGTTGTATGAATGGCTTGTTATGCCATTTGGTTTAACAAATGCGCCAAGTACCTTCATTAGGTTGATGAACGAAGTCCTGAAGGAATTCATCGGAAAATTTGTCATTGTGTATCTGGATGACATACTGATCTTCAGTAAAACAGAGGCAGAGCATCTAAAACACTTAGCTACAATGATGAAGAGATTACGGTAAGAGAAGTTGTTGATAAACATGAAGAAATCCTCATTCATGAAGACATAACTCATCTATTTGGGTTTTGTTATTTCTGCAGATAAATTGAGGATGGATCCAGATAAGGTGGAGGTGATCAAGAATTGGCCATCACCGAAGATTATATTTGAGGTGAGAATTTTTCATGGATTGGCTAGTTTCTACCGAAAATTCATTAGGAATTTCAATGGAATTAGTGCACCGATGATGGACACAGTGAAGAAGAGACATAAGTCTTTTCACTGGACAGAAGAGGCTGAGAAGAGTTTTAATCTGTTAAAGAGGAAAATCATGGAACAACCAATCCTGGTGTTGCCTGATTTCCAAAATACATTTCAAGTGAAATGTGATGCAAGTGGATTTGCAATAGGGGCAGTCTTGAGTCAAGAAGATAGGCCGATAGCATACTTCAATGAGAAGATGAACAAAGCGAAGGAGTTCAGAGTTAAAACACTGGGTTTTGATGATCTCAGGAACATGTACAGAGATGATCCAGATTTTAAGGAGGCATATGAAGCAACTAAGAATAAAATTCTCAGGGACAGAAGTCAATGGGCAGAATACAAGATCTAAGAAGGATTACTGTTTAAAGGTAATCAACTCTGTATTCCAAAATTCTCCATGAGGGAGAATTTGCTGAAGGAGAAACATAGTGGAGGATTGGTCGGACATTTCGGTCATGACAAGACATTCACAAAGTTGAATGAGTCATATTTTTGGCCAGGAATGCGAGCAGATTTCAAGATATTCATGGACAGATGCAGAATTTGCCAACATTCGAAGGGAAAGAGAAAAAATGCAGGATTTTATCAACCATTGCCAATACCTGAGAGGCCGTGGGATGCAGTCAGCATGGATTTCATATTGGGGTTTCCAAGAACACAAAGAGGGTTTGACTCAATCTTTGTGGTAGTGGATAGATTTTCCAAAATGGCACACTTCATACCATGTCATAAAACTAGTGACGCAACTCACATTGCGAATCTATTTTTCAAAGAATTCATTCAACTTCACGGCTTACCAAGGAGCATAGTTTTGGATCGAGACACTAAGTTCGTGGGACACTTCTGGAGAACCTTATGGAAAAATATGGGAACAAATTTATCATTCAGTTGATCTTATCATCCTCAGACGGATGGACAGACATAATTCATGAACAAGAGTTTAGGAGACTTGCTGAGGAGCTTGGTGACAGAACACCACAGCCAGTGGGACAACATATTACCTCGGGCATAATTTGCTTATAATGATTCAATCAACACAAGAACAGGACAAAGTCCATTTCAAATTGTTTATGGCATGCAACCGAGAGTAATTTTTGAACTGAAAGATTCAGAACAGATTGTGACTAGGAGTGCTAGTGCAGAAGATTTCGCAGAGGCGATGAAAGAACTTCACAGCCAGGTGAAGGAGTGTTTACAGAACTCGAGCTAGGAATATAAGCGCAGGGTAGATCAACACAGGAGACAACTTCAATTTGAGGTTGGTGATTTGATTCTGGAACATCTGAGAAAGGAAAGGTTCCTGAAGGGGAAATATAACAAACTGAAGATGAAGAAGATCGGACCATGTAAGGTCTTGAAGAAATTTGGGGCAAATGCTTATGAGATTGAATTACCCGATGGGATCGGAATTTCTACAATATTCAATGTCTCATGTTTGTACCCATACAAAACTGAGGAAGTAGGAACAAGTGATGAACAACAAGAGGTCCAATGGACAAAGAAGATGCATGTCGTAGAGAAGCCACAGATGGAAAGCATACTAGACAAAAGAATTAGCAAGAAGACCAGAAGAAAACAATACTTTGAATACTTGGTCAAGTGGAAGGGACATCCAGTTGAAGATGCCAGCTGGGAGAATGAAGCAGAGATTTAGAAGCATGGACAGACCATGCGAGAGCTCATGGACAGGAGCCCATGAAAATTTTCAAGTGAGGGAGTATGATGCAGGAGCATCGCCAACGTCAAGCGAGCGTGGGGCAAGTGCCAACACATTTTAGACACATGATAAATTGTTTAAATTTTTTTGAATATGGATGAACCAAATGTAAATGTAATAGTTAAGGAGAGGCGTACTTATAGATTGTAATCAGAGCTTGAGCGACCCTCTCTCGTCTGAAGGACTAAGAAGGCATTTATGTTAGTAGGTAGCTTTGAATTCTCAGATCAGACAGTTTTAGGAGTGGAGGGAAAACGGATATAGACACCCTCATTGTAGTATTGTAGGATAGTGAAGAACATTACCAAGAGAAGAGAATATAGAGATGGAATAGAGAAACTGTGTTTGAAAAACACCCATGTACAGAGATTTGAGTTAATAGAAGAAGTCTTAGTTCAGATTCATGGCATTATATTTGTTTCTTGTATGTGTATGTTGAATGGTATGTTCATGGTTTTACTCTTTCTGTTATACATTTGCTTTCTATGTTGTGTATGAATGATTTCAGGATTATGTTTGAAGTCTGAGAGAGAAAGAGTTAGGAAATGAGTTTCAATTGTTTCTCTCTCTGAGCGAGAGTTTCAACAAGGAGTGCAGTTGAATTTTTCGCAAGGAGTGTGTTGACAAAAGGGTTCAGAGTTTTTTTCTCTGAAAGCTCAGATAGGTTAGCTTTTGTTCTCATTTCCTCAAAGGTGTAGTTAGGCACAAGAGCCGTGCAAAGTGTGCATAGGCCAAGTGAAGCTTTCGGGGTTTGTAACCTGAATGAATTATTGAGAGACTATTGTTGCAGGGAGTGTGCAGAGTCAAAAGGAGTTCAACACTTGAAAGTGTTTGAAGGTCTGCCTCAAGGAGTGCTAGCAAAAGTTTTTCTGAAAGACTTGAAGTTGGGAAAATCCTCAAAAGGGTTCGAACCTGCGAAGTCGTTGAAGGGAAGAGATGAACGGTCAAAATTCTTCGTAGAGAATTTGTGAAATCCTGCCAGCCGTCTGATCTGACAGAGAAGCAAGGAGGTTACGACTGTTTCCAAGGTTCAAGCTCAGGGGATCGTGAGCCATTGGATCCTCACTTAGATACTCGTCAGTCGTGGGATCTGACAGGAGTTGCACAAGGGTTAAACTCTCGCAAGTAGAGTGAAGGTCTCGAAAGACGTTGGGATATCGAGGTTTCTGAAGTCGGGGTATCGGAAGTCTCGAGGACATGAGATCAGGGCACTTCATAGTGAAAATCCTGATTTTGATCTGGACCGTCCATCTCTTGAGACACGTGGCGGAGATCCAGAACCCATCGGTATTTCGGCTACCAGGGTTCTGAGTTGACAGAGAAACTGCGACATCAGGAAATTGCAAGTCACGAAATCCCTAGACTAAATCAGGTCCGTCTGTCAGTTGAGACACGTGGCGACGACCAAGAGCCCATCGACATTTTTCATGTCAGGATTTTGAGGTGCAAGGGGACAGGAGGACATTGGCATTTGATTTCGCGAAATCATGGAATGATCGAGGACCGTCCATCACAGGAGGACGCATGGCAGAAATCTGACAATTCAGGAAAAAAAATCCCGATAGGAGAGTCCATCGACATTTCAGGATTCGACGTTTCGCAAATATTGAAGACAAGAAGCACACATATTTCAGAACTGTGAAGTCCGAAACCTCAACAAGGTGGAAAGATCCGTTGTGGGGCCAGCTGGCGTCACTTCATCATATAGGAGGTCAGGAATCATAACTTCGGGAGTTCTGAGGGAAAGAACCCATAGGAATTTCAGTGTGTCAAAACCCAAAATCACGAAGCGACGAGGACCATCCATCTTGAGGGGACATGTGGCACCAATCTAGGAGCTCGGGGAAAATCCTGAAAGGCAAGGTCATTTCGGCACTTCAGGAATCGACAATTTGGGAGTCGAGAGACCAAGAGGTCGGGCGCTTGAGTCGTGAAAACCCGAAAAGGATTGCGGTCATATAAGGGGAGGTCACGTGGACCCAATGTATAGCCCTGGGGGCTAATTGAAGTTAAAATCCGTTTCAGAATTTCGGGATATTGGATATCGGGGAATCGAGAAGCCTGAGGTTCTCAACATCGGGAATCGCGAAGCCCCGAAACCCAAATTTTTTGTCAAGGAGAGATCAGGTATGCACAGAAGCCGTGATAGGGGAAAAGGAAGGACCTCTGGTTCAGGTTTTTAACAAAGATTCTAGTAAGGAATCGAAAGAGCCACTTCGGCTTGAAGGTGAATTTAGAACGATCCATTAAGACCGGGAGGTCAGTGCAGAGACTGTGGCTGAGGCAGGGGCACAATGGGCATCATTTTGAGGTAGATCTGTTGTAGTACATGGCTAATACATATGTGAGATCTATTGATATATCTTGAGATGCATTGTGAGAGGAATTTGTAGGTGATCTTTGTATATGATTAGTTCATTCATTGTTGGCACATGGGTTGATGATAATGTGATGTATTGTTGGAGGCCTACTTGTTGAATATCTTTACATTTGGTTGATGTACATGTTGGGTACATGATTGAGACACTTGTTATTATGCATGATGATTGAAGCCTACTTGTTGAATATCTTGACATTTGGTTAATGTACATGTTGGGTACATGATTGAGACACTTGTTATGAATCATGTTGATTGAGGTTGAGATACAATGGTGGTACATATCTTGGATATTGGTGGTGTAAATATATGTTTAGTATATTTCACTCATTTATATGTCAATTTGGGATTTGTAATCAGTAGAGTTGATGCACTATATGTGTCGACAACATGTATTTTATCTATGTCTGATGAGTATAGCATAAAGAAGAGACATTCAAAACTCAACACTTTGTTTTCACGCTTCAAAGATAACACTCTCCACACATTTCAAAATTCAGAAAGAAAAACTCATAAAAAAGTATATGATCTAAACCTCTTGCTCAGGTGATGGACCTGTTCATTGATGGATCATGAAAGGAAAATATGAGCGTTGATTCTATCTCCTGGAGCAACTAAACTAACAACAATTAACACTTTGTGCATTCGCAACACTCCATTATAGGTGCATGTAGGGTGAGACATGGAGGTCTTGATTGTGCATGTGTTAGCAAGGTGTAACCTAATCAATTATGGAAAATAAAACTAAGTGTAGTGGGATGCTTCATTAAAGATCGTGTATGGTGAAAGATGGAGATCCAACTATTCCTGCATTGCCACACTTTGCAACAAATTCTAATAGTGAAATCAAAACAAAATAACATGAAATCAAAATAACAGGTACATGAAATGAAAATCTACACTAATAATTTACAATGAGCTTACCAAGCTATATCAGTGGCCCTTGTCGATGCACACATGGAATCTTTTAGATCAGCATATGCTAACTTATAAAAGACACAAGATCATTGAATTCAGACTTGCATTAATCTTCAACAAGTAGGTTTACAAAAAGAGTCTTTTCATGAATCCAATCTACATCATAACAACTCCCCCCCTTTGATGAAGAGAGAGCACTCTCTTTTATACATGAGAGCTTTGAAAAGAAGATAAGCATCTCATAATTACAGATCCACTTTTCTCTCAACCAATTTCCAATTATTACAAAATATGATCCCTTCAAATCCTCACACATATCTCTCATATATATTGGATAAGATTTGTTATCCATTCCCCATGATCTCCTCCTTGAAGTAAGCTTCAATTATATCCTCAAATCTTGAAATGGTGGAGGAAGTATTCGAGAAATATTTTTGAATTAATCCTTCACATATTCCTACACATTACAAAGCTCACACATTTTTGAGATATATATGAAAACATGTCAATTTTCTAATATTTAATCACAAATTATCTTTTAATACTAAAATGAATAAAGTGGAAAATAATAAGGTGAAACCCAAATATATTTATGAAAATGATATCATCAAAGGTTAAGGGGGCGATGAAATGTGAAGAATGATGAAGGGAAAGGTGGATGAAAATACAACAATTCTAAGTCCCAATAGATACATTGGCACATAGATTATGGTAGTTGGTTGAGGCATATCATGAATGATATGACACTTATTTGAGGTACATGGTTGGCGTGTTGTATGGATGATGATGTTATTGGTACATTGATAGAGATACTTGTTGGTGATCTTGATATATGCTTGGTACACATTTTACACATATTCTTGGCATATGGTTGAGATACATTTCATGATATATGATGTATGGTACATGGTTGATGTGCATGGTTGGCACATGTTATGGTGATGTTGGTACATCTTTAT
>JZKD02S2263873.1:21399-35926 GCA_000966675.3 Picea glauca
AGATATATATGAAAACATGTCAATTTTCTAATATTTAATCACAAATTATCTTTTAATACTAAAATGAATAAAGTGGAAAATAATAAGGTGAAACCCAAATATATTTATGAAAATGATATCATCAAAGGTTAAGGGGGCGATGAAATGTGAAGAATGATGAAGGGAAAGGTGGATGAAAATACAACAATTCTAAGTCCCAATAGATACATTGGCACATAGATTATGGTAGTTGGTTGAGGCATATCATGAATGATATGACACTTATTTGAGGTACATGGTTGGCGTGTTGTATGGATGATGATGTTATTGGTACATTGATAGAGATACTTGTTGGTGATCTTGATATATGCTTGGTACACATTTTACACATATTCTTGGCATATGGTTGAGATACATTTCATGATATATGATGTATGGTACATGGTTGATGTGCATGGTTGGCACATGTTATGGTGATGTTGGTACATCTTTATCAGTCATAGCTTGATGATGCATGATTGGTACATACTTAGGTCATTGTTAGAGGCACTTTATAGTTGGCACATAGTTTATGGACGATGTGGCATATATGTATGAACATACTTTTAGAGGCACATCTTGATTATGGGATATTTTGTTGGTGTTTCTATGTAGTCTTGGCTGATGCACATATTGGTGATGTGGTTGAGAGTTTTATTGGTGATTGATCTTGATGAATAGACTTGATATGGCTGATGATATTGTCATGACAATTTGGTTTGGTGCTTGGTTAATGCATTGGTTGGTGATACAGGTTTGGTGCATGGTTAATGCACTGGTTGGTGATACATGTTTGGTGCATGGTTGATGCATTGGTTGGTGATACAAGTTTGGTGCATGGTTGATTCAATTGTTGATGGTATAGGTACATATTGGTGGATCATTTAAAGATGCATGGACAGGTCCAAGGATCGTCAAAGGAACAACAGATCATGGTGCAATATTGTTGAGAAACAACATCCACAACAAAAGAAGATTATAGTGGTATCATATTGTAAACAATCATTACATGGAATCTTGTAGAGAATATAGGGGGAGACATACCCACAGGGGGAGTTATTGTTTTTCCCATGATTGGTTACATAGGTATGATTCTAGGAGGAGAGATGATAGAGATGATCATAGAGGGATCATTAGCAGTAGTGCATCAGAGTGATATCCTTTGTCACAGGGAGAGAGACTATTCATATGAAGAGAAAGATCAAAGGCATCTAGACAGGGGGAGAATCACAACCGGGGGGAGCATCCTTAGGGACAATTCAGCCAGGGAGAGAAACTCCAAAGAGATATACCTTTTTCCATTGATGTCAAAGAGGGAGAGATAGAAACATTAATGTGGAGAGATAGAAACATTAATGTGGAGAGATAGAAACATTGATGAGGAGCAATGAACATTGATGAGGAGAAATGATCACAGAGAGAGCATGAGCATTGCTATGTCTAAGTGTTTCTTCCATTGTTTCCATCAATGATTGGCGTGGACATCAATGTTGGTGTTGACATCAATTCCAAAGGGGGAGATTATTGGACTATGTTTTCATTGATGTCAAAGGGTTGATGTCAAGTGGTGTCATAGTGATGTGTTTTCATTGTCAAGGTTGATATCAAAGGAAGTTGTATCATTGATGTCATGTCATGTTTATATGTAGGAAGTACCAAATGGATGAAATCCAAAGTGGTCCCCTTATGGCGTGAGACCTCACGGGAAGACGCTCTTAGATAAAGTTCTCAAAGTGGTCCCCTTATGGTGAAATCCCTCAGAGGAAGACTCTTTGCAAAGTCCAAATGGTTATGTAGTTGAGTATCCCTAGTAGTGTGGTTAGGGACCCAAATTTTGGTTGAGGACTAATGTAATGAAGATTAGTGAATGTTCAAGTGAGACTATTCTATATGGATAGTACATGTTGTGTTGTTTCCGGTGATATGTGGTACATCACACATTTCCTCATAGTGGAGGAGATATGGCTTAGTGAAGTTGGAGAACCCTCATGAGTTATCTAGAAGCCCCTAGAAGGTCAAAGAAGTCGAATTATTCTAGAAGATCCTAGAAGAATTTGACTAGTCAAAATGGTTGCAACTAGGATTTAATCATGGGTTAAGTTTTTTTTTTCTTGGGAATACAGCATGGGAAACCCCTGAGTACTTCCCCACATTTTGTGGATGGTAAACAGGGTAAACCATTTGTCTTGATTATGGGCCTAACCTGGTGGAGACATCAAGTGAGGCCCTAAATAGGCTCTTGACCAGGGATTCGACCTTGGAACTTCATTCAAGCAAACAACGACACTCATCCACTTGATCTAACCCACCGGGATTAATCATGGGTTAAGTAGTTGCAATAAGAATATAATTAAAAATAAATTAGTTGCAACTAGAAGTGGTGAAATTACTATTTGTGGATAACTACTTTGTCCAAACTACTATTTGGACAAAGTAGTTATAAGTGGGTTAGCCCCAAAAGGAGGAAGTTGGTTAGAATATAACTCCTAGAGGAAGCTACTTGGAGAGTATAAATAAGAGAGAAAGGGTCTCCTATTAGCATCTATTGAACATCTTGAATATATATTTTGTGAATGGTCATTGACAGGTATTATTGACAAATATGAAGTGATAGGTCTGAGGTAGTGAAGTTCTGAAGAAGCACAGGTTTAGCTGCAGAAAACAACAATTTTGTAGCCATGGTAGCTACAGAAAATGACAATTATGTAGCCACGGGTGTTTCTGTAGTCACAGGTTTCGGTAGTTACAAAAAATGACAATTCTGTAACTGCGGATATTTCTCTAGCCATAGGTTTCGGTAGTTGCAGAAAACAAAAATTTTGTAGGCATGGGTTTTTCTGTAGCTGCAAGTTTTTGTAGCTGCAGAAAACGACAATTCTGTAGGTGTGGGTGTTTATGTAGCCATAGGTTTTGGTAGCTGCAGAAAACAATAATTCTGTAGCCGCGGGTGTTTTTGTAGCCACTGGTTTCAGTAGCTGCAAAAAATGACATTTCTATAGCTGTGAGTGTTTCTGTAGCTGTAGGTTTCGGTAGCTACAGAAAGAGAAGTTTCAGTATCCGTGGGCTGGCGTGGTTGAGGTCGCGTATCTGTTGGTACATTTAACAAATTTTTTTCTATCTACAAGCTGGGTCTTGTACTTGAGGTTTGGATTCCTCACATCTCATTTGGTGCTGAGATATGCAAGTTGGGGCCTGAATTGAGAGTTGATACTCTTGGAGTTGGTGCTCTTTTCAGTTGGTGCTGATAAAACCCATAGATTGTAGTCTCCTGTAACACATAATACACAATCTTATACACATATCTGGTGTTCTTTGTGTTTATTATGGTGATGGTTTATATTTCTCTATTATTGATGAATGTTGTTGATACATGCAAGTAGCTAATTATGAATGAATAATATGTTTGAAGTGGTTGCTAACAAACGTTTTGAAAGAAGTGTAAAATGAACCCTACATTGATTCACCCCCCCTCTCAATGTGGTCAGTGTGTCCAACAAAAATTGTATTCAAATGATTTATAATGAAAAGGAGGAATAACATAGTTTGAATGCGAACGAGCGAGCTATGGAACCCTACACAAGGTGTTAATTTTTAGTTGTCGGGACCAACATATTAGAGATAGGAAAACCAAAAAAGAAGTGAAAGTTTTGGCTTGAGGATAAAGTTTCTAAGGGCTTAGTGGCCCGGTGCCCCTGTGAGATCAGTTGGTCGATAGCCTGGTATACCGAACCGGAGTGAAAGATTGATTTCACAATGTTAAATTTTCAGGGGCCTAGTTGTCTAGTAGGCAGGTATTCCGATGGCCTGGTGGTTCGATACCCAGGTGGTTGAACCGAGCATATTGTTATACCATATATTGGATGGATGATCAAATGTGCAATGTTAAATTTTTCAAGGAACTGGTGGCTTGGTGGTCTAATACCCCAGTGGTGGGGCCCAACATATCAATATATCAGATACCATATCAATGGAAAGGTTAATATGTGTAGGGAGTTTGATACTTGATACCCTTATGGTTGATTCCACATCAATTCCATGACAAAAACCACACCAATGCCACATCAGTTCCATGACGATAGCCATGTCAATGCCAAATCACCTAGAACATGTGGAAGGGGTCCACATGGAGGTCATGCCAGACACAGAAAGGAAAAATAGTATTTGGTGACCGATGCCACATCATCTTCCATGTGTCATGCCTTGTTAGTGCCATGTATAGTGCTATAGTTAGCTCAAGTATCATGAGAATATTAAGCCACATGTCTTGGATAGTATACTGACATATCGGATATCAAACCATGTTAAATGGTTGAAGGTCTGTATTTGAAGTTCTCAGTGGTCTGGTGAACCCGATGTGTTGGTGGGTTAGGGGCCTGATGAGCTCAGTGGGGCAGTGACCTAGTGTTCCTGGACGCCCAGGGGTCTAGTGGGTTGGTGACCCAATGATCCTAGTGCTTGGTGGTCTGTTATACCATATCGTAGGATTGTTTCAATGATAAGGGGGCTTAGTCGGCTAGTGACCCCTATAGCCCAATGAATTGGTGGTCTCAATATCTAGGGAACTAGATCAATGATCAATATTTGATCCCTCTGTCGTTAGATGAGCGTTGAGTGTCAAGGTTATGTTGTGCGTTCTGGTTGAAAGTGAACAGATTGACAGTTTTGATTTGTTCTGTCTAGACTCATCAAGTGATAGTTGTGCATTAATGCTTGTGCACTGTGACCAACAAATAGATTGCATGAGACATTGGAGGATATTGGGACTGGTTTCAAAGGACTTTTAGAGCCCATTTTTATGGAGAGTAAATGGATCTAGAGTCAACACTATGGGCACATTTTTGGCGTAAGGAAAAAGGATTGGGCATATGGTCTCAGTGCATGAAGTCGACCATCTTGCCTAGCATATGACTTAGATCCAACCCAAAAAATTTACCCACGCGAAAGTCTATAAATAATGATTCCCTAGTCCATTTAAGAGTACGTAAGTGACTGTGAGTCATGGATAGGGAAGTGAGGCTTTGAGGCTCAGGTGTGTTGGAGAATGAAAGAAAGAGAGATGTAATTGTCTAAGGGTGGAATGGAGGTGCAAGGTCAAACAAGGAAGATATAGAGGTTTTTTTATTGTGAACAGTTGATAGTCTAAGAAGAAATTCATTCAGACATAAAAATTGAAGAGATTGGTGTCTCTATTAGGTTGGTTCATATAGGTGTGCTGAGTTGGTACTTAGTTGAGGGGATTGGTGTCTCCAACAAGTTGGTGTCTGCAAATATTATAACTATAGGTTGGTTCCTATAGGTTTTGTTGAGTTGGTGCTTAGGTGAAGGGATTGGTGTATCTTTCAGGTTGGTTCCTGTAAACATTGTAATAGATTGGTGTCTGTAACAAGTTGTTGCCTGTGAATATATTTTAATAAAATATTTTCGTGGTTTTCTCCCATTTGGGTTTCCATGATAAATATTTGATTACTGTGCACTGTATGTTTGTATATTTTTCTTAATGATGGTAAAACAATAAATTGAAAGTGTAATACAATAAGAAAAGAAAAAAGTAGTCCTATACTGATTCACCCCGCCTCTCGGTATAAGTAAGTGTGCTAACAATTGGTATCATAGTTGGTTCCTTTAGAAACAATCTCACCACTGAAAGGTGAATCCAAACAACACACATGGATAAACAAGAAGGTTTGTCTACAAATAGAGCTCCATTATTTGATGAATCAAATTATTCCTTCTAGAGCATAAGAATGAGAACTTACTTGATGGCTCTTGGGTTAGACATTTGGAGTGCAGTTAAGAATGGTTACACAACTCCAACAACTCCACCTATAGATACAACCGGAAAGAGTCTTCGTGACAATAATTCCAAATCAATGAATACATTTCTATGTGGTTTGACAAATTTAAAAATTATGAAAGTCATTCATTGTGTTTCAATAAAAGAAATGTGGGACAAGTTATAGAATATATATGAAGGGGATGATAAAGTCAAGAAGGAAAAATTACAAACCCATAGAGGACAATTTGAGACCCTTAAGATGAATGAAAAAGAGAGTATTGCAGCCCATTTTCTTCATGTGGATGAGATTTTCAACACTATCAGTGGATTAGGTGAAGATATTAAATAAACCATCATTGTGCAAAAAGTACTTAGATCACTTCCCTCAAGATTTTATCAAAAGATATCTGCCATTGAAGAAATAAAGAACCTAGAAGATCTGACAATGGATGAGCTACATGGAATTCTCACTGCATATGAAATGAGGATAGATAAGGATAAGCAAACAAATCCATGAAGGAAGTAAGAAACCTTCAAGGCATCAAATAAGACAAAGATAGAAGAATACAAAACAAGTGACAACTCAGATAATGAATTAGATGCAAAATAAACCAACTTTATCAGAAAGCTCAAGAGAGGATTAGACAAATACAAAGGTAAGATTCTCTTTAAATGTTTTAATTGGGGAGAAGTAGGACAATTTGATGCTAAATGTCCTTATACAAAAAATAGAAATAGCAATAAAAATGAATATTCCATCTTCAAAAGGTACAATAAGGGAAATACTAAAAAGAGAATAAAGTTCTACAAACAAAGGAAGAATCTATATACCAATGAAGACAACAACTCTTCTAATGATAGTGACTGTGAAATAGAAGAGATTATCTTCATGGCCCTAGAAACACAGATTGATGTCCTAGAAAATAGAAACACGTATTTAACAAAAGAAGACTATTCTGAGATTGATGTAAAAGAGGATATTGAAGGAGAGATCATATGTGCCCTAAATTAAATATAGATATCGAGGAAAAATAAATGGCTACAAAAGGAGCAGTCGAAGGAGTTTAGGAAAGAAATACTCTAAGCAAAAGAAATCTCTAATGAAATAAAAAAATCATCACTAGTCTAAAAACTTAAGTAGAAGAGGCAAAGAGAATTGAAGAAGATTTGAGAGCTCAGCTAAAAGAAAAGGAAGATTCCTTCATTAGTCTAGAATCTGAAATAGTTTTTCTAAGAAAGGAGTTGGAAAAATCAAACACTGACATGAAATTTGAAAAGAGCTCTGCAGCTCTAGATGAAATCCTAAATTGTCAAAGATCACCATTTGACAAGATTGGTCTTGGATACAATGAGACGAACGAAACTGTTGAATAAAACCCAACCTCCTCAAAAAAATTGAGTGAAGGAGAGACCAAGAGTTATGCTATTGTGCTAAAAAATCCTATCAAGGTTGAAGACAATAGGAGGGAAGATCAGAATGTTCCACATGAGACAAATCCTCCTCACATAAACAAAATTAGGAAGACTTTTCCACCAATATGGAATCATGCAATCAAGTACCACAATCCTTTTTTCGGATATTGTTACTCTTGCAATGGTTTTGGTCATAAATATAGATTGTAGAATAAATACAAAAGGAAGTTACGTGATAAACAACAACAGATATTCATATAGATTATCAAGGATAAACTACAACTCATTTCACCCTTTTTTGAACTGTAACATTAGATGTTATAAGTACAATAATTATGGGCATATAGAAAAGTTTTGTAGAAGTGTTTTCAAAAAATATAAGAAAGAAGAAACCCCAACAATCATGGAAAGAAATTAGGAATAAAGGGAACAAAAAAAATAAAAATCCATGTTCATACAAGTTGCACTACGTGCACAAAATAATAAGGATATGTGGTACATTTATAGTGTATGTTCAAGTCACATGATAGGAGATGAAACAATGTTGATCACCTTGAAGAAAAATGAAGGCAACATTACCTTTGGAGATAATGGCACTTCAAAAATAGTTGGAAAGGGAACTCTTAGTCTTGACAATGGAAGGGATAAGGTAGAAAAGGTTCTATGTGTTGAAGACTTGAAGCACAATCTTCTTAGTGTTTTCCATATGTGTGATCAAGGACACACCCTTAACTTTGACTCCCAAGAATGTAAGATCAGAAAGGAAAATTCAGGAAAGCTAGTTGCAAAAGCAATCAAAACCCCAAACAATGTGTATATTGTTGATGAGATGTGGCCAAACGTTTGCAAAAGAAATGTAAAGAGAATTTGAAATGTCCATGCTTGGAGAATTGCCATTCTTTCCAGATTTATCAATCCAACAAAGGTGTATTCAATTCTCATACCAAATATATCACGAAAATGTTGAAGAAATTTGGAATGGAATATTGTTCTCCTGTCAGTACACCCATGGTTGGTGGTTGTAAATTGAGAAAATAGGATGAATTAAATGAGGCAAATCAATCCCTCTACAGATCAATGATAGGTAGCCTACTATATGTGACAACTTCAAGGCCAAATATTATGCAGGTAGTAGGGTTAGTTGGAAGGCTTCAAGTTGCACTAAAGGAGACACATGTGCAAGAAGTAAAAAGAATATTCAAATATTTGAAAGGCACATTGGACTTTGGTTTATGGTATCCCACAGATAAAGAATTTACTCTAATAGCTTAAACAAATGCAAATTGGGAAGACAACGTGGATGATAGAAAGAGAACCAATGGTGGAACATTATTTGTAGGAAACAACCTAGTATCTTGGTTCAACAAGAAGCAATCATCAATTTCTCTCTCCACAATAGAAGCATAATACATTGCAACAACAACATGTTGTACACAAGTACATTGGATGAAACAAATGTTGAAGGACATTAAGGTAGAGTTTATTAAGCCAATATCAATATTGTTTGACAATGCCAGTGAATTAAACATTTCAAAGAATACAATTATGCATTTGAAGACAAAGCACATTCCAATCAAATACCATTTTTTAAGAGAGAAAGTCAAAGAAAAAAAATGTCAAGTTGGAATAAGTTGGTATAAAGGAACATGTTGTTGATATTTTTACAAACCTCTCCCTAGAGACATATTTGAATATCTTAGACAAAAACTAGGAGTGGTATCTATGTCATCCATCACTGGAGAACTTAGAGAAATACAAGCTTAGGGGGGAGTTGCAGACAGATAAAAGGTTGTTGGTCACAGAGTAGAGAATAAAGAGTAAAGTGTAAGGGGGAGAAAATCCCTTTTCGATTGATGTCAAAGGGGGAGAGTAAAGAGTAAGGGGGGGAAACTGCATATATAGGGAGAATTGCATACTTAAGAAGAAGCTACAGACAAAGGAAGAACTGCAAATACAAAGAGTAGTTATAGACATGGGGAGATTGACTAAGGGTTTCCATCAATGACAAAAGGGGAAATTGTTGGAAATAGTGTTGTCATTGATGTTAGAGACAAGGGAAAATTATGACTGTCTATGTGCATTGATGAGATTTTGTGTGTCTACCCTGAGTCATGAAGGAGAAGATGATTGTGTGTGAACAATCAACCAAACTGAATATAGAACCTTGCATAGGTACGAGGAGATGAAGAGTTTTGTGGCTGTATCGATGAGAGATCATAGTTAGTTGAAGTCTGAGGGCACAAAGGAAGCTCAAGCATGTGGGGTCTAAGGAACAATGAGCCCGGTAAAAGATATTATGAGCTTGGTTAACCAGATCGAAGCAAACAATGATAGACGATTTACCCCACATTCATAGGGAAAATCGCATCCAAAGGATTTATAATGAAAAGGTGAAGTCACATAGTTTGAATGTGAACGGGCGAGCTACAACACCATGTGCAAGGTGTTAACTTTTAGTTGTGGGGCCCAACATACTGAAGATCGAAACACTAGAAAATAAGTGAAATTTTTGGCTTGAGGATAAAGTTTATGGGGGCCCGGTGCCCCAATTCCCTATTGAGCCCGGTGGCCCAGGGGCATGGTATACCATACCAGAGTGAAGCCTTGAGTGCACAGTGTTAAATTCAGGGGGCCTGGCAGCCTGATAGGCCGATAGCCCAATGGACTATTGGTTCGATACCCAGATGGTGGGGTCCAACATATCAATAAACTAGATGTCAAATGGATGATCAAATGTGTAGTGTTAAAGTTTCCATGGACCCAATGGCCTAGTGGTCCAACAACCCTATGGTGGGGCCCAACATATCGGTATATCAGATATTGGATCGGTGGAAAGGTTAATATGTGTGGGGAGTCTCATACCTGATACCCTAGTAGCTGATTCCACAACAATTCCATGAAAACAACCTTGCTAATGCCACGATGACAACCACGTTGGTGCCACATCACCTAACACACGTGGAAGGGTTCCACATGGAGGCCACACAAAAAATAGAAAGAAAAAATGGTTTTTGGTGATTGATGCCATTCCATCTACCACATGTAGTGCCATGTGTCATGCCACAACAATGCCATGTATAGTGTTGCAATTATCCCACGTGTCATGAGAAGATTGAGCCATGTGTATTGTATAATATATTGACATATTAGATACCAGACCATGTTAAGAGGTTGGAAGCATGTGTTTGAAGTTCTTGGGGGCCCAATGAGCCGGTGGATTCGTAGCCTAGTGGTATGGTGAGCCCAGTGGGCCAATGACCCAGTGGTCCCGGAGTCCCAGGGGCCTAATGGATTGGTGGTCTGGTATACTAGATCAAAGGATTGTTGCAATGATAAGGGGGCTCGGTGGGCTGGTGACCCCTGTAGCCTAGTGACTTGGTGGTCCCGATATCCGGGGAACTAGATTGACAATCAAGATTTGATCCCTACATCATCATACTGTTGTTGAGTGTTAGGTTTATACTATGTGTTCCCATGGCAAGTGAACAGATCAACAATTTTGATTTGTTCCTAGACTCATTAGATGATAGTTATGCATTAATGATTGTGTAATGTGAATAGAAAATAGACCACTCGAGAAATTGGAGGAGATTGGGACCAGTTTCAAAGGACTTTTATAGCTTGATTTTTATAGAGAGTAAAGGGATATGGAGCCGACCCTATGGGTAAATTTTTGGCACAAGGAAAAGGCTTGGGTGTATAGGCTCGATGCATGAAGTCAACCATCCTTCTTGGCATATGACTTAGGGCCAACCTAGAAAATTTCCCCACAGGGAAGTCTATAAATAACGATGCCCTAGTCCATTTCAACGTAATTAAGCAAGTGAGAGTCATGGATAAGGAAGTAAGGCTCCGAGGATCGAGGGTGCTGGATAATGAAATAAAGCGAGATATAATTGTCTAAGGGTGGTAGGGAGGTGGAAGGTCAAACAAGGAAGATCTGTATTTTTTGGTGATTGTGAACATTTGACAATCTAAGAAGAATTTCATTCAGACAAAAAGTTTGAAGAGATTGGTGTCTCTAGTAGGATGATGCCTATAGGTGCTGCTGAGTTGGTGCTTAGCTCAGGGGATTGGTGTCTCCAACATGTCGGTTCCTACAAATATTGTAACTATAGGTTGGTGCCTACAAGTGTTGCTAAGTTGGTGCTCAGATGAAGGGATTTGTGTCTATTTCAGGTTGGTGCATGTAAACATTGTAAGAGATTGGTGTCTGTAACATGTTGTTTCATGTAAATATATTTTAATAAAATATTTCTGTGGTTTTCTCCCATTTGGGTTTCCATGTTAAATCTTTGAGTATTGTGAACTATATGTTTGTATATGTTTCTTAAAGCTGGTAAAATAATAAATTGATAAGTGTAGTACAATAAGAAAAGAAAAAAGCAATCCTATATTGATTCACCCCCCCTCTTAGTATAAGAAAGTGTGCCAATATAACTTGATTAGCATAGGGAGATTAAATTCTAAAAACTACAAGATTGTTTTTTAAGGGAAGCGTTGTAAGATTTTTAACAACAATGGCCTTGTCGCCGAAGTTCTCGTGGAAAATAATAGGATGTTTTTATTAAGTATGGAATCAAATGTAGGTTTCTTGAAGGCCTTGATTTATGAGTCTTGGTTATGGCACAAGAGGTTTGGGAACCTTAATTTTTGATCTCTTTCCTTCATGCACAAGAAGAACTTGGTAGGATGTTTTCCTTCATTCATAGAGCCAAATAATAAGATATGTGAAGGTTGTACAATAGGGAAGAAACATAGAGACAACTTTCCCCATCATCATTTTAGAGAAAGTGAACCTTTGGCCTTAGTACATGCAAATATTTGTGGCCCCGTGCAAACTTTATCTCTTGGAAAGAATATGTATTTTCTTCTCTTTATAGATGATTTTTCAAGGATGTCTTGGGTCTATTTCTTAAGTGAGAAGTCTCAATATTTTAGTTGCTTTCAAATATTTAAAGCACTTGTTGAGAAGGAATAAGGATACTATTTGAAAGTATTGAGAACCGATCGAGGTGGATAATTCACCTCCAATGAATTCAAATAATTTTGCAGCTTACATGACATCAAGAAGGAGTTAACTACTGCTTATACTCCTCAACAAAATGGAGTAGCGGAGAGGAAAAGAAGACCAATTGTAGAGATGACCAACTATATTTTGAAAGATATGTTTTGATCAAACATGTATTGGGAAGATGCAGTCCATATAGCTACATATATTCTCAACATAAGTCCTACAAAAATGATAAAAAATCTACTCCTTATGAATCTTGGTTTTGTAAAAAACCAATTGTTTCTCATCTGAATTTTTTTCAGTCTAGATGGTTTGTTCGCATTCCTACACAACAAAGACATAAATTAGATGGAAAATCTGTGAAATGTATTTTCATTGGATATTCAGAAGCAATCAAGGCTTATAAGTATTATGATCCACTTACTAATAAGCATTATGTTAGTAGAGATGTGATCTTTGATGAAGGGGGGTTTTATTTCAAGAATGAAGGAGAAGATAAAGTGATTACTCCACATATTGAAAATTTAATTTTTGATAACAATGATCAATCTTCGCAGCCCTCTATTGTAATAAATCCNGACAAATACAAAGGTAAGATTCTCTTTAAATGTTTTAATTGGGGAGAAGTAGGACAATTTGATGCTAAATGTCCTTATACAAAAAATAGAAATAGCAATAAAAATGAATATTCCAACTTCAAAAGGTACAATAAGGGAAAGACTAAAAAGAGAATAAAGTTCTACAAACAAAGGAAGAAACTATATACCAATGAATACACCAACTCTTCTAATGATAGTGACTGTGAAATAGAAGAGATTATCTTCATGGCCCTAGAAACACAGATTGATGTCCTAGAAAATAGAAACATGTATTTAACAAAACAAGACTATTCTGAGATTGATGTAAAAGTGGATATTGAAGGAGAGCTCATATGTGCCCTAAATTAAATAGAGAGACCGAGGAAAAAGAAATGGCTACAAAAGGAGCAGTTAAAGGAGTTTAGAAAAGAAATACTCTAAGAAAAAGAAATCTCTAATGAAATAAAAAAATCATCACTAGTCTAAAAACTCAAGTAGAAGAGGCAAAGAGAATTGAAGAAGATTTGAGAGCTCAACTAAAAGAAAAGGAAGATTCCTACATTAGTCTAGAATCTGAAATAGTTTTTCTAAGAAAGGAGTTGGAAAAATCAAATACCAACATGAAATTTGAAAAGAGCTCTGTAGCTCTAGATGAAATCCTAAATTGTCAATGATCACCATTTGACAAGACTGGTCTTGGATACAATGAGACCAACGAAACTGTTGAAGAAAACCCAACCTCCTCAAAAAAATTGAGTGAAGGAGAGACCAAGAGTTATGCCAATGTGCTAAAAAATCCTATCAAGGTTGAAGAGAATAGGAGGGAAGATCAGAATGTTCCACATGAGACAAATCCTCCTCACATAAACAAAATTAGGAAGACTTTTCCACCAAGATGGAATTATGCAATCAAGTACCACAATCCTTTTTTTGGATATTGTTACTCTTGCAATGGTTTTGGTCATAAAGATATAGATTGTAGAATAAATACAAAAGGAAGTTATGTGATAAACAACAACAGATATTCATATAGATTATCAAGGATAAACTACAACTCATTTCACCCTTTTTTGAACTATAACATTAGATGTTATAACTACAATAATTATGGGCATATAGAAAATTTTTGTAGAAGTGTTTTCAAAAAATATAAGAAAGAAGAAACCCCAACAATCATGGAAAGAAATTAGGAATAAAGGGAACAAAAAAAAAAAATCCATGTTCATACAAGTTGCACTACGTGCACAAAATAATAAGGATATGTGGTACATTGATAGTGTATGTTCAAGTCACATGATAGGAGATAAAACAATGTTGATCACCTTGAAGAACAATGAAGGCATCATTACCTTTGGATATAATGGCACTTCAAAGATAGTTGGAAAGGGAACTCTTAGTCTTGACAATGGAAGGGATAAGGTAGAAAAGGTTCTGTGTGTTGAAGACTTGAAGCACAATATTCTTAGTGTTTTCCATATGTGTGATCAAGGACACACTCTTAACTTTGACTCCCAATAATGTAAGATCAGAAAGGAAAATGTTGGACACACCTACCACACTTAGAGGGGGGGTGAATGAGTGTGGGGCTCTCTTTTTTTTTTAAAACTTCCCTCTTGCACAAAAATTCATCAATTAGCATTCAACATTTATTCATTACCCATTGTTTTCATTTATAACCAGTTATATGTGAGCACATATCAGCAACATATATCAGCAATATATCATCAA
>JZKD02S2263895.1:19218-35925 GCA_000966675.3 Picea glauca
ATTTCTTGAAGATTAGATACATTTTTCCATGATTGTAACATATTAACTTAAGTATTAAACTTATTGCATTATGGGTTCTTATCAATAAAGCTTAATAATTGCATGCCTAGAAACAAGAATGATGATCTTGCTGCAACATTGTGATTTGGTATTGCTATGATCTATTTTCATCATGAATAGAATTGAACGTTGGTTTGAAAACTGTCTGAAATTCAGTTTTTTGTTTCCATAAAAGCCTGATGTAACGACATAGTGCATTGTCATATAATTGTTAAATGTTCCATTTTAGAACAAATTACGTAAGCGAATACAATATCGAAGAACTACGAGACTATCGAACCATGCCAATGAGAAGAGGTGTTAAATCCAAAAAAGAAGCAGCAAACAAGACTCCCAAGGGAAAATTTTTAATAGTAAATCCATTAAAATAAAACAATATTGAACACTATATATCTATGCTTAGAAATTGGACCGAGTTCTTTGGGCCAGAACACTGAACATATTTTCCATAGACACAGGCACAATATCTGCAACATGCAGGAGCCATCGAGATGCTATTCAACATGCATAGAAAATTGATTACCATGCTTTTTTTTTTCAGGAAATTCTTCCAGCCTTCTCCTTGGTGGATCAATGTCTTGTGCCCCGATCTCAATATTTTGCAGAAGACCTGAGCCGAAAAAGAAATAGGAAAGTGGGTCTGCATCAGGGTAAATCCTTGGGTTGAAGCAGATGAACAAAAGACATGTGGTAAAATTCATAGTTCTCACAAGCTTACCGTGAGAAACAAGACGAAAAAATGTTGCAGGGCAAACAGAATAGCCCAAAACTGAAAGTTAGGACACACCAAGAAACCAGCTCCTCACATTTGAAAACTTCAGGGACACAAGTTGCACGTGCAATTGCAAAGGCCCAAATTAGTCCATTTTGGGCGAAAGGAGATGAATAGTAGGAATATGCCTTGCACCAGTGGCAGTTATGTTCCTCATTCCCTAAGATGTTAATTGCATATCTAGAGAACAGGGCAGTGGTCCCACAATTGAAGAGTTTTTTGGCTTGAAATATATCTCTGGGAGCATCAACAGATCATTTCCTTACAGTGAAAGACTTCCACCCAGAATGGACTAATCTGGACCTTTGGAATTCCTACTTTTGGGCTACAAAGCAGCTATTGCGTTCAGTGTCGGTTTCTTTTCTGTGACCCATTCTTTTGGTGTTGTTAGGACTGTCATCGTTGAGCCGGGAAGTGCCACTCGTTATAGTTTATTTAAATTTGGGTGTAGTAGTGGGACCAGTCTCTACATTGCCATCATCCGTTGTTGTATCATCGTCCATCAGATCATCTTCTTCCAACTCGAAATCCATCGCATCAACATCTGTGCCAAGTATCAATGCAAGTCGAAAAGTTGTCTGAGCAGGCAGGGTTGCATTGGAATTGTTTGGCTTGAAATATATCTCTCGGTTCACGAAGGGACCATCTCCTTTTTTGCTCCTGGGCATAGGGAGATGAGTAGTAAGAATATGCCTAAGAATATTGGTACCTCTATCCATCATGTCCAAAGGTGTTTACTGTATCTGGACATAACTGCTTATAAGTTAACGAGAATTTCCATTTGATCTAGATGATGCTTGAAATGAAAATTGAGGACGGATAATATAACCATCCACAAATCTTGGTTTAATGTGTATCAATGGAAGATCTCCTTGAGCCTTTCGTTGATCAATGACAATCTCTGGGGTTCATGCGTAATGAGTTGTTACCATTAAAGCTTACTAATTGAATATTCAGAAAAAAGTGTGAAGGTGGCGGTGGTGGTGACGGCGAAGAACGATTAAGAATTAGATATTTTGTAAAGGCACCAACCGTCCCACACATGAAAGATTGCATCATGTTTGAAATGAATACTTGAAAAGGATAACATTCTTCTTCGCAAATCTTGGTTTAATTCGTATTATTGAATAATCTTCTCCGGCCTTCCGGACATTAATGACAATCTTAATGGTTCTTGCACGATGAACTACTAGCATTAAAGCTTTAATTGCATATCTAGAAAGTACAAAGGTAGCGGAGATGGTGAAGAGTGAGAAAGCATTTTGTCATCTCGTTAATCCACGAAACAGATTTCAAGAAATGCCTAAGTATGGAAAGCAGTCGGGCGGGTTTCAAAAATAGGGCCACAAGATATACCCAGGAGACGTGAGGGGCCGATGGTCAAATTGCCCGTCACAACGGAAAATTTCGGCCATCAATTTGTATATCGCGGAATTTTGGGTGCTCTTTGTACGTAGTGGAACAGTGGAAGCGCAATGTTGAGCAAGCCTAGCCAGGAACCGGTGATGGTAATAGTGGCAAGTATGCAATGGACAAGTGGTAGGTCGAACTCGTGATATAAAAGCATTAGACATAGTTGGAACAATAAATATTGACGAGTTTGAAAATAGGCCCACAAGCTTTACCCAGGAGACGTGAGGGGGCGATGGTCAAATTGTATCTACCGCAACTATTGCGAGCGTCAATTTGTATATTGCGAAACTTCGGGTGTTGTTTGTAAAAGCAAGAGACATTCAGAAAAAGGACCAAGTAAACAGAAATTGAAAGCAAAAGAGATCAAGGGGAATTTGTTTGCTAATTTATAGATCGCGGAAGTCTGGGTGTTGTTTGTAGGTGGCGGAACAATGGAAGCGCAATGTTGAACCTGTCTATCCGGGAACCCGTGATTTAAAAAGTTTGTTCAATATGAAACGGGGAAGTGGTAGGTCGAGCTGGTGATATAAAAGTAATAGGGGAAATTTGAAGACGTGAACCGTCAACTCCCGCAGCTAGACATTTTTCGAAAAGTGATTAAGTAACCAGAAAGGGAAGGCAGAGGGCAAAAAGAAAGGGGATGGCAATTTTCGGAAGTGGGAATTGGTATAAGAAAGTCCCATTGATGAGAATTGGTATAATAAATCGAGGCATGGTTATAGTTTCCAGGATCCACAAGATATACCCAAGAGACGTGAGGGGTCGATGGTCAAAGTGCACGTCACAACAACATATTTCGACCATCAATTTGTATATCGCGGAATTTTTGGTGCTCTTTGCACGTAGTGGAACAGTGGAATCGCAATGTTGAGCAAGCTTGGCCAGGAACCGACGATGGTAATAGTGGCCAAGTATGCAATGGACAAGCAGATGGTCGGACTCGTGATATAAAAGCATTAGACATAGTCGGAACAGGAAATATTGACAGGCTTGAAAACAGGCCCACGATATTTACTCAGGAGACGTGAGGGGCCGATGGTAAAAATGTATCTACCCCAACTGTTGAATGGAAACTGCGTAACACGCAACAGGAGACAATGACAGATTTTAAGGGTCAATTTGTATATTGTGGAACTTCGAGTGTTGTATATAAAAGAAGGAGACATCTGGAAAAAGGACCAAGTAAATAGAATTTGAAAGCAAAAGAGATAAATGGGAATTTGTTTGCTAATTTGTAGATCACGAAAATCTGGGTGTTGTTTGTAGGCGGAGGAACAATGTAAACACAATGTTGAACCCGTCTATCTCGGAACCTACGATTCAAAAAGTTTGTTCAATATGAAACAGGGAAGCGATCGGTCAGGCTGGTGATATAAAAGTAATAGGGGAAATCTGAACACGTGAAACCGCCAACACTCGCAGTTAGACATTTTCCGAAAAATGAGTAAGTAACCAGAAAGGGAAAGCAGAGGGAAAAAAGAAAGGAGATGGAAATTTTCGGAAGCGGGAATTGGTATAAGAAAGGCCCATTGATGGGAATTGGTATAAGAAAGGCCCATTGATGGGAATTGGTATAAGAAAGTGACGCATGGTTATAGTTTCCAGGATCCACAAGATATACCCAGGAGACATGAGGGGCCAATGGTCAAAGTGCACGTCACAACAACATATTTTGGCCATCAATTTGTATATCGCGGAATTTTAGGTGCTCTTTGCACGTAGCGAAACAGTGGAAACACAATGTTGATGAAGCCTGGCCAGGAACCGATGATGGTAATAGTGGCCAAGTATGCAATGGACAAGCAAATGGTCAGACTCATGATATAAAAGCATTAGACATAGTCGAAACAGGAAATATTGACGGGCTTGAAAACAGGCCCACAAGCTTTACTCAGGAGACATGAGGGGTCGATGTTCAAAATGTATCTACCCCAACTATTGAATGGAAACTACATAACACGCAATAGGATACAATAACGGATTTTGAGGGTCAATTTGTATATTGTGGAACTTCGGGTGTTGTATATAAAAGAAGGAGACATCCGAAAAAGGGACATCCGGAAAAAGGACCAAGTAAACAGAAATTGAAAGCAAAAGAGATAATTGGGAATTTGTTTGCTAATTTGTAGATCGCGGAAGTCCGGGTGTTGTTTGTAGGCAGCGGAACAATGGAAACGCAATGTTGAACCCGTCTATCCGGGAACCTACAATTCAAAAAGTTTGTTCAATATGAAACAGGGAAGCGGTCGGTCGGGCTAGTGATATAAAAGTAACAGGGGAAATTTGAACACGTGAATCCGCCAACACCCCCAGCTAGACATTTTCCAAAAAACAAGTAAGTAACCAGAAAGGAAAAGCAGAGGGAAAAAAGAAAGGGGATGGAAATTTCCAGAAGCGGGAATTGGTATAAGAAAGGCCCATTGATGGAAATTGGTATAAGAAAGCGAGGCATGGTTATAGTTTCTAGGATTTGTTTGTATAAGAGAAGCGTCAAAAAGATACAAGAAAATCAATTTTGGGATGTTTTAAGTAAAGTTATTGTACTGTTAGATTAACCGCAAGTAGAACAACGACGAATTTGAATTTTAATGTCCTCTCGTTGATATGATAGTTCTATTGGACTTCGCACAGTGTATATTGTTTTATTTCAAATTATTCCAGGAGATGAATTTTGCTAAGTTCATTGATCAAGGAAAAGTGTTAAAAATGACATAAAGGGGAATTTGTTTGCTAATGTGTAGATCGTGAAAGTTGGGGTGTTGTTTGCAGGTGGCGGAACAATGCAAACGCAATGTTGAACCCGCCTATCCGGGAACCCGCGATCAAAAAAAATTGTTCAATATGAAATGGGGAAACGGTTGGTCAGGCTGGTGATATAAAAGGAAGGGGAAATCTGAATACGTGAATCCGCTAACTCCCGCACCTAGACATTTTCCGAAAAACAAGTAAGTAACCATAAATGCAAATCAAAGGGCAAAAAGAAAAGGGGATGGCAATTTTCAAAAGCGGGAATTGGTGTAAGAAAGCGCATTGATGGTCTTGATAGTAACCATGAAGTGCAATAAACATGTGAACATGTTCTTCAATCAAGGAATAGATACAGTGAGCCATGCTTATAGTTTCCAATATCTGTATGTATAAGAGAAGCGTCGAAAAGCTACAAGAAAATCAATTTTGGGATGTATAAGTAAAGTTATTGTACTGTTAGCTTCACCGCAAGTATAACAACGATGAATTTTGTAACAACTCTAATCAATTCTTTAATTATCATGAATAATAAATTTTAGTTTAATAAATATTAGTTTAATGAATTATTAAAATAGATTTTATGAAGACTTTATTATAATATAATTATTATTGGCAGTTGAACCAATTTATGGGAGGGATAAGGTGGTTGAGGGATTAATGAGGGGAAGGTGGTTGGACAAAGGATGGGGAGAAGGAATATAATGGGAAAGAGAGGACTCAAGAAGGGTATCTCTTTTTGGTTGAGTGATATTTTTGGTTTATGGGAAGGGAGAAATTTTGAGAGGGAGAAGGAGAAGGGAGGAAACAGTTTGGGTTGCATCAGTTTTGCTTACAGTTTGCTTGAGGACTCTCACAAGGGCACGTGTTACTGGGAATTTTGGGCTCGGGGGCCAGGAAACCGTAAGGAATCCTGGGGCTAGGGAGCCGAAGAGGCTGTTCCTGGTTGGTTGTGAGGTTAATACTCAGTTTTGGGCAGGATAACATCATCAACAATATTATCAGCTTCAGGTTCAACATCAGATTGAGGTAAATACATTTCATTATCATTATCTTCATTATTATATTGTTGTTCATTATGTTCATCATTATACTGTTGTTCATTATGTTTTTGTTCATTGTAATATTGTTGTTCATCATTATACTGTTAAAATTGACAATTATTATGCTGGAATAGCAAATAAAGAAGTAAATAAGATAGAGTTTCTATATTTATATTTGTTTTTATGAGGCTTTGTATGCACAGGCCTTACAAATTTGAATTTTAATGTCCTCTCATTGATATGATACTTTCATTGGACTTCGCACAGTATGTATTCTTTTATTTCAAATTATTCCACAAGATTAATTTTGCTCACTTCATCGACCAAGGAAAAGTGCTAAAAACAAGATAAAGGGGAATTTGTTTGCTAATTTGTAGATCACGGAAGTTCGAGTGCTATTTGCAGGCGACGAAACAATGGAAATGGAATGTTGAACTCGCCTATCCAGTAACCCGCCTATGCGGGAACCTGCAATCCAAAAAGCTTGTTCAATACGAAATAGGGAAGCAGATGGTTGGGCTGGCGATATAAAAGCAAGTGGAAATTTGAACATGTGAATCCGCCAACTTCCGCACCGATACAATTTCCCAAAAACAAGTAAGTAACCAAAAAGGGAAAGCAGAGGTTAAAAAATAAAGGGGATGGCAATTTTTGGAAGCGGAAATTGATGTAATAAAGCGCCATTGATGGTCTTAACAATAAATATGAAGTGCATTAAACATGTGAACGGGTTATTCAATGAAGGAATAGATATAGCGAGTGATGCTTATAGTTTCCAGGATCTACTTGTATAAGAGAAGCGTCAAAAAGCCACAAGGAAAATCAATTTTGGGATGTCTAAGTAAACTTATTATAATGTTCATCCCAAGTATAACAAAAACGAATTTGAATTTTAATGTCCTCTCGTTGATATGATAATTCCATTGGCCTTCGCATAGTATATATTATTTTATTTCAAATTATTCCAGGAGATTAATTTTGTTAAGTTCATCAATCAAACAAAAGTGTTAAAACGAGCCACATACCACATTTTGCGTCACATAACTTATATCAAAGAGCAAAGCATGTCCTCTATAGTCTTTAAGATCATAGAAAAACTGCGAAGATCCTGAATGTATTATTAATTTTCCAGAGCGAAGCATACAACCAAGAACCAAGTAAACACCAATTGTACTGATATATTGATATATTGAACAAGAAATGGAATTCAATTATATATCAAAAAATTCGATATATAAAAAAAACACATCGTCCCATTGGTTTTTGTTTCCCTGACAGAGCTTGACACAATTTATTTATTTTTTTCAGTCGATATGCAATATCGCATTGTCCTCATTCAAGGTAAATTTTCTATGTATCCGAAATTCGCGCAGCGTGTAGACACTCTTTGCCTTTTTCTGTAGGTATGCTTCATATGGCAATTCTGCTAACTCAAGAAGCACATCTTGTAAAATAGGTTGTCGAATTGTACAATGAACGGTTGTGTTGCAAACGGTTCGGATAGCAGCATTGAGGCAATGTCTATATTTGTATGGACATTTTTTACTGCATCGCAGACAATCAATTGTATCATCATTTATGAAGGCAGAAGAAAAAGCAGGAGAGTTTAATTTCGCACACACAGGCTCAAAGGGGGTCGAGTATGCATTCACTGCAACCAAAACACCTTCAACCTAGAAATGGTTGCATAGAAGTTAATATATTGAACAATATAATTTACAACTGCACCCCCCAAAAAAATTAGAAAAAAAAAAAAAAATGCAGGGATTTGGTCAAGGCTATTTGTATGAGCAAAGTGAGGATGAAACTATAGATGTATACGCTCAACGGTTGTAGAGCTATTTAGCTTCTTGAGATCCTGTACTATGTATGCTCGTAACTTTGTCACAAATGTTGATTGAGTTGTGTGAAAGATCCTTTCTTTACCATCTCTTTTCTTTGTTATATTTTTGAAGAGCATAAGTGGAAATTGCCCTTTGTGCAATTGTTGTTCGACTGACGAAAACAAATTTGAATAGTTATCGAACAATTGTAACTGCAACATGGAACAGTGCAATATTTTTGTAACTTAACCGAGATACATGGACNAAAAAGAAAGGGGATGGAAATTTCCAGAAGCGGGAATTGGTATAAGAAAGGCCCATTGATGGAAATTGGTATAAGAAAGCGAGGCATGGTTATAGTTTCTAGGATTTGTTTGTATAAGAGAAGCGTCAAAAAGATACAAGAAAATCAATTTTGGGATGTTTTAAGTAAAGTTATTGTACTGTTAGATTAACCGCAAGTAGAACAACGACGAATTTGAATTTTAATGTCCTCTCGTTGATATGATAGTTCTATTGGACTTCGCACAGTGTATATTGTTTTATTTCAAATTATTCCAGGAGATGAATTTTGCTAAGTTCATTGATCAAGGAAAAGTGTTAAAAATGACATAAAGGGGAATTTGTTTGCTAATGTGTAGATCGTGAAAGTTGGGGTGTTGTTTGCAGGTGGCGGAACAATGCAAACGCAATGTTGAACCCGCCTATCCGGGAACCCGCGATCAAAAAAAATTGTTCAATATGAAATGGGGAAACGGTTGGTCAGGCTGGTGATATAAAAGGAAGGGGAAATCTGAATACGTGAATCCGCTAACTCCCGCACCTAGACATTTTCCGAAAAACAAGTAAGTAACCATAAATGCAAATCAAAGGGCAAAAAGAAAAGGGGATGGCAATTTTCAAAAGCGGGAATTGGTGTAAGAAAGCGCATTGATGGTCTTGATAGTAACCATGAAGTGCAATAAACATGTGAACATGTTCTTCAATCAAGGAATAGATACAGTGAGCCATGCTTATAGTTTCCAATATCTGTATGTATAAGAGAAGCGTCGAAAAGCTACAAGAAAATCAATTTTGGGATGTATAAGTAAAGTTATTGTACTGTTAGCTTCACCGCAAGTATAACAACGATGAATTTTGTAACAACTCTAATCAATTCTTTAATTATCATGAATAATAAATTTTAGTTTAATAAATATTAGTTTAATGAATTATTAAAATAGATTTTATGAAGACTTTATTATAATATAATTATTATTGGCAGTTGAACCAATTTATGGGAGGGATAAGGTGGTTGAGGGATTAATGAGGGGAAGGTGGTTGGACAAAGGATGGGGAGAAGGAATATAATGGGAAAGAGAGGACTCAAGAAGGGTATCTCTTTTTGGTTGAGTGATATTTTTGGTTTATGGGAAGGGAGAAATTTTGAGAGGGAGAAGGAGAAGGGAGGAAACAGTTTGGGTTGCATCAGTTTTGCTTACAGTTTGCTTGAGGACTCTCACAAGGGCACGTGTTACTGGGAATTTTGGGCTCGGGGGCCAGGAAACCGTAAGGAATCCTGGGGCTAGGGAGCCGAAGAGGCTGTTCCTGGTTGGTTGTGAGGTTAATACTCAGTTTTGGGCAGGATAACATCATCAACAATATTATCAGCTTCAGGTTCAACATCAGATTGAGGTAAATACATTTCATTATCATTATCTTCATTATTATATTGTTGTTCATTATGTTCATCATTATACTGTTGTTCATTATGTTTTTGTTCATTGTAATATTGTTGTTCATCATTATACTGTTAAAATTGACAATTATTATGCTGGAATAGCAAATAAAGAAGTAAATAAGATAGAGTTTCTATATTTATATTTGTTTTTATGAGGCTTTGTATGCACAGGCCTTACAAATTTGAATTTTAATGTCCTCTCATTGATATGATACTTTCATTGGACTTCGCACAGTATGTATTCTTTTATTTCAAATTATTCCACAAGATTAATTTTGCTCACTTCATCGACCAAGGAAAAGTGTTAAAAACAAGATAAAGGGGAATTTGTTTGCTAATTTGTAGATCACGGAAGTTCGAGTGCTATTTGCAGGCGACGAAACAATGGAAATGGAATGTTGAACTCGCCTATCCGGTAACCCGCCTATGCAGGAACCTGCAATCCAAAAAGCATGTTCAATACGAAATAGGGAAGCAGACGGTTGGGCTGGTGATATAAAAGCAAGTGGAAATTTGAACATGTGAATCCGCCAACTTCCGCACCGATACAATTTCCCAAAAACAAGTAAGTAACCAAAAAGGGAAAGCAGAGGGTAAAAAATAAAGGGGATGGCAATTTTTGGAAGCGGAAATTGATGTAATAAAGCGCCATTGATGGTCTTAACAATAACTATGAAGTGCATTAAACATGTGAACGGGTTCTTCAATGAAGGAATAGATACAGCGAGCGATGCTTATAGTTTCCAGGATCTTCTTGTATAAGAGAAGCGTAAAAAAGCCACAAGGAAAATCAATTTTGGGATGTCTAAGTAAACTTATTATACTGTTCATCCCAAGTATAACAACAACGAATTTGAATTTTAATGTCCTCTCATTGATATGATAATTCCATTGGCCTTCGCATAGTATATATTCTTTTATTTCAAATTATTCCAGGAGATTAATTTTGTTAAGTTCATCAATCAAACAAAAGTGTTAAAACGAGCCACATACCACATTTTGTGTCACATAACTTATATCAAAGAGCAAAGCATGTCCTCTATAGTCTTTAAGATTATAGAAAAACTGCGAAGATCCTGAATGTATTATTAATTTTCCAGAGTGAAGCATACAACCAAGAACCAAGTAAACACCAATTGTATTGATATATTGATATATTGAACAAGAAATGGAATTCAATTATATATCAAAAAATTCGATATATAAAAAAAACACATCGTCCCATTGGTTTTCGTTTCCCTGACAGAGCTTGACACAATTTATTTATTTATTTCAGTCGATATGCAATATCGCATTGTCTTCATTCAAGGTAAATTTTCTATGTATCCGAAATTCGCGCAGCGTGTAGACACTCTTTGCCTTTTTCTGTAGGTATGCTTCATACGGCAATTCTTCTAACTCAAGAAGCACATCTTGTAACATAGGTTGTCGAATTGTACAATGCACGGTTGTGTTGCCAACGGTTCGGATAGCAGCATTGAGGCAATGTCTATATTTGTATGGACATTTTTTACTGCATCGCAGACAATCAATTGTATCATCATTTATGAAGGTAGAAGAAAAAGCAGGAGAGTTGAATTTCGCACACACGGGCTCAAAGGGGGTCGAGTATGCATTCACTGCAACCAAAACACCTTCAACCTGGAAATGGTTGCATAGCAATTAATATATTGAACAATATAATTTACAACTGCACCCCCCAAAAAAATTAGAAAAAAAAAAAAAAAAAAATGCAGGGACTTGGTCAAGGCTATTTGTATGAGCAAAGTGAGGATGAAACTATAGATGTATACGCTCAACGGTTGTAGAGCTATTTAGCTTCTTGAGATCCTATACTATGTATGCTCGCAACTTTGTCACAAATGTTGATTGAGTTGTGTGAAATATCCTTTCTTTACCATCTCTTTTCTTTGTTATATTTTTAAAGAGAATAAGTGGAAATTACCCTTTGTGCAATTGTTGTTCGACTGACGAAAACAAATTTGAATAGTTATCGAACAATTGTAACTGCAACATGGAACAGTGCAATATTTTTGTAACTTAACCGAGATACATGGACATGCGAAAGAAAAGGACAAAATTGGATATGGAGAATGGTACCATTGCCTTGTCACTGTCTGACTCTCCATCTTTTATGTGTTGCGAGCCAAGTTTTCTCGCGAGTGTCATAGCTGCGCCAATGGTTCTAATTGGGTAAATGTCATTGCTCTGTGTAAGTTGGTTGATTGTTGTGTCTAGAACGAAACAATATTTTGAACAAATAGCAGGGATTTTTTCCACGATACTTGTTTCGTTGAGCGATATAATCCGATCACAATCACCACGATCATATATTTTTTTGGGAAATATATTAAAATTTGTAATGGATATCCCATTACCTGGCAATATCTTTTATGCATGTTTGTGTACAAGTTGTGTAGGAATAGTTAGTGTAATTGTCATGAGGGCCTCCTTGTCTTTCATCTCAGAACGCATAATGGATCTAGTTTTGTTTGCCTTGTCCAAGTAGGTGTTATAGACGACCATTATGTCCCCGATGAACACTTGTCGATTTCGGTGGCTATTCAAGCCCTCTATTGATAGTATTTTGGGTGTTACAAGTTTAGACCTGGTGACAATTTTTTAACAGGAAAAGGTAATGTGAATGGTAATGTGAATTATTTTTTTTGTTTTCTTTTTTTTTTCCTGCCATGAATGTACAAGTAGACGCACAGCTTGGATGAACTATGGAGCCAAGGTTTTGCAACCAAACCTCTTAGTTTGCGGAGCCTGCACTGTGTTCGACGTCTCGCTTGCACTTGTTGATCCTTCTTGTGAACTGCAAAGTATGTTTTGCAGATGACATCAGCATACCCACCATGCCATAGATGAACACATAGTTGAGGATATTTTTTTGGTAAACATACGAGTAACAAAATGTATGCATCTTTACATTTGGCCTTGTCGGTCTGCTGATGTCTGGGATGATTGACTACTCATGGTTATGTCACTAATCCAACTTTTTCTGATGCAAGCATGTGTAGTTCAACATCAGAAGGACTAAATGAGCATATGCATTGTATATTGTCCATTATTGTTCTTAATGACACATGCAGGGTTGAAGGAGATGGAATATGAAATACAGTGTGAAGGGATACTCAGGAAACATGACGACCCGAGGGTCAGATTGTATTCCTCGGATTTTTTAATTGGAAAATTGTGTAACAGTAAATAGGGCACAATGGTGAGGCAGGAGGGCCAATCTATATATCGCGGAACCTCTGAGGCCAGACATGAAATCTTGAACCCTCCAGCCGGGCACCCGCAATCGACAAAGTGGGTAAGTATGGAATAAGGTAGAAGAAGGACCATAAATGTGAACCCATGAGTCCGCCAACCCGCACACCAAGGCAATTTCGGAAAGACAACTAAGCAGAGCAATCAGAAAGCAAAAGGGATAATAGAAAATGGAAAGCCCATTGTTGTCAAATCATCATTTTCTAGTCCAATATTATATGCCCCAACCCGTTTTGTATGTTTAATTTACTAGCACAATGGGTATACATTTTTCGAAGAATGCACAACAGAGCGCTCTGTTGTTGCATATAAGAAATCATCTTTTTTTCCAATCAATTTGTTTCTTCCAAGGTATCAACGTCGAGTATACAGTGGAGATGAAGGCAAGTTAGTATGAAGAAAGACATGTAAAAGAAAGAGATACAGTTCTATTTATTTCAATATAGCAGCAAAGAATATACGATTTAGATGAGAANGGTTTGTAAACATTTCAGTAAAATTGTAATAAAAATTAGAAAGGACTGACTAAGCTCAAAACTTTGGATATCTACACATTTACAACATTGGGGACAATGAAGCTAGCAATAAGACCTCAAAATTATTCTCCAATGAGACAATGACATATAAGTTGTTGTTTTTTTTTATATATAAAATAATGTTATTACTTCTATAGTACGAACAATACATATGATGCAAAAATTTATAGTCAAAGGACAGATTAATATGAAGACTAAGATGCTTGAGTCTTCTAAAGACTGAGATGCTTGAGAGGAGTGGATCTTAGCCTAGTTTCAAGGCAAGATTCCCTCCATGGTATGGAGGTTTAAGAATTACAAATTACAAAAGGATAACAAAGAGATAAAAAAAGATCTTATAAATAAAGGCAATGAGTTAACCAAGATGCAATATGTTAATCAAGCATGAATGAAGAAGGTTCAAAAATTAAAACAATAAAGATTAGCAAAGAAAAATGGGGAAAAAATGAGTTAAGGAAAGAACTACAAAAGAAATATGGAGAAAATTAGAAGGTTGTGTAAACATAATCAAGACCTACTTAGCAATGTTAAGAATATGAAAAAACATCTACAAGAATCCAAACCAAAGAATAAGGATGAATATACTACCAAAATAGTTGAAGAGAATATTATCAAAAGACTTGAAAAGGAAGTTTGCAACAAGGTTGAAGAAGCCCTAAATATTGATGAGGTATAAGCAGAAGTTATGCAATCTAGAATTGAATAAGGATGTGAGAATTTGATGGATTACATCACATTGCAACTTCAAAAGGAGAAGGAAGACACGATTCAAGAAAGTCACTAGAAAATACTTGAAGAAGTTGAGCTCCAACTTGAGGATATACATGTCAAATATGACGATATTATCTCAAAGGCTAGAGTAATCAAAGACCAAGCACATAGGATAGAGGATGTCATGGTCTATTAAAAGAAGATTGACTATTTGGGTGTGCAAAATGAAGGAAAAACATTAAAGGTGAAACCATATCGTCACACCCTCATTACGAAGAAAGTTCCAAGAAATATAAGAATATCGACATTGACATTACCAAGGAAGAAGATGGAATAATTATCTATATACATGGAACATCCATCACAAAACCATTATTTGACAAAATATTATCAAAGACCAACAACTATAATAAATTGGAAAAGTCACAACAACAACACATGGAAACAAATGAAAGAAAATTATGCAACAACTAACTATCAAGTATTAAGACCAAAAGTAATTGAATTTGGATGGATGGATAATCATCAATGGTAGTAAGAGAGAAGGAATATAAGGAAATCCTATTACTTGGTTCATCACATGTAAAACTATTAACTACAAAGCTTTGAGGACAAAGATTTTTTAGGGAGGGTATTATGATATGACCCCAAAGGGGGCATATATGGAGTTATATGAATATGTACTAGGGGTTAAACTAATAAAGGGCCCACATGTGCAATGAGAGATAATAGGTATATGTAGAGGTCAATATAGTCATTATGGATACATGAACATGTAATTTGTAAATATGAATGTATTGGGGTTATTTGGAGGATCCCAATACTGACTATATTGACCTCTATATATGCATATTCTCACTCATTGCACATGTGGGCACTTTATTAGGCCAACCCCTATTACATATACATTTACCCTATTATATATACATTTAACCCCATATATACCCCCTTTCAAGTCATATTAGAGGTCTTGGAAATATGATTGGCATGTCATTCATGACGATATGGAGAATACCATTCATCTTGAAAAGGATGGTAATAGGTTTAGGTTGAATATGATAAAGGAAGATATTGAAGAATATAGCAATAGTTGAGTGGTGTTATGGCCATCCAAGGAGCACTTGGCGAAGATAGAGGAGACAATAAGATGAAGGGCAAGGTTGTAGTTGAGGGGCATACTTCAAAGGGGATTTTAGTGGTTGATTGTTATGTAGGTAAAATAATAGAGAAGAAAAAATCAAAATAATGGACAAGTCTTGGAGGAATCCTTAGAAGGAGAACAAAGTAGTTCTATAGGTCACATGTAGTAGCTCATCTTGCAATGTGACAAAATAAGCGGAATTATATATTACCCCTTCCACCAAAATCATGGAGAAGGTGGAAAATAAGCTCCATTTTGAAAAAAACATGTGAGCACTATGAACGTACAACCATGATAGAAGATTTCATATGGGTTCAAAGTCTATAATAGGGTCACCCAAGTTCATATGGAAGGGGGGTGAAGAATGAATTGTTTATCAAAGCTTGGAGGAGCTCAACAAGCCTATTTGATGTTTGAGGAAATGAGGTTGTATCCCTGCATTTTGGTGTAACATTGGCATCAGTCATTAAATTGAATCAAGGCTTCCAACCTATGATTGTATAATCGTTTTCTTTTTACAATAATTTTCTAAACTTTGGCCACAAGATGCTTGTAGGAATATGTATGGAAGGCCTTTTAATTTATTCAATTTTTATTTCACTATGTATTGCTATTGTTCATTTCCTAGGTGAATTTACTATAAGGGATAAATTGAAGGCTTTATGCATGTGAATTGATATGGATGTTATCTAATTATACTCAAAGTACTTAGGGTTAGAGATTGATGGTGCTAAAGAAAAAAATAGGGGTTTTGAGTACTTATTAATAAATCCCTAAAAGAAACCATGTATTCTTCTTCTCCGTCCCCCCACAACCTTTGTGTTTACTATGGGTGGACTCCTCTCTCTCTCTACATCCTTCAGGTCCACAATGGGTGGCCTCCTCTCTCTTGATCTCTACTCATATCCTATTTGTGGACTCTCTTATGCATGTGTGTGGCCTCTTATGGTTCCTCCTTATGGCCTATGGTATTTTTGTGTGGGGGATAATCGATAGAGGTGTGGGTGTATTGGGCATGGGCATATTATTCTCTTCACACAAGGGAATGTGGTGTGCATTTCTTGTGTTATATGTTATTAACATATAACATATGTTATTATAATATAATAGCACATAACACATAATACATGTTACACATAACACATGATGTTATGTTAATGACATGACATATAACAAATCTTAATATAATATGTTATTACATATAGCATATGATGCTTGGTATTAACATATAGCACAAGAAACACACACCTCATATATTCCACACACATAAATAAGAATATACTAATTAAGGAGCCAATGCTAACCGTCATCACAAGTGTAGTATTTTAGTATTGCATAAGTTGTTTTTTTTCTAAATTTTTAGTCTTTTTAACCATTATGATGTCAAAAACACTAAAACCCTCTAAAACACCTTAAACCTTGATCCGGATTATTTTCGGCACGAAATGAGAGCGGAGATATAATAAA
>JZKD02S2263917.1:0-10635 GCA_000966675.3 Picea glauca
CTTTCACCATCAACTTCTGCAATATGGATGTTGCATGGGTCATCTTCATCTGGTGCTTCTTATTCCACATGATAGCATGACAGTAGTTCCTTAAATGTTTGTCTATGTTGTTGTTGATACTTTGTTATAAGTTCAACCTCTAGTTCATCAACAAATATCACTCCTCTTATCTATTTGAGTGATAAATCCATGTTGGGGTTCTCATGTTCAAATGAGAAAGTACCTATAATTTTTTTTTGTAATGTTTTCCATTCTGCAGTGCCTCTGCATAGTTCTTGGTCTACATACCAGTTTGTTGGAATTTCTTCCAATCTGTGGATGAAGTGATGAGGCCATTCCTCTGGTGGTGTCATCCTCCATAGTGTTCTACATTTCTAAAAGTTTTCTGATGGTCTCCCCTATCCATTATATCTTTGCATCTCATTGCTTGTCAATTATGCGTCGAATATAATGCACATTAATCACTTGCATTGGTACCAATCCTTAATTGTTTCTTTGTGTGCACCCCACCATATTGCAGGTGTATCCTTAAGTGCAATATATAGGGCTAAGAGCCTCTGATTATTTGATACTTCCTCCTCATATTTCATAAAGAACTCTTCTAAGTCATTTATGCCATGAAAACTGGAAGGTTCTCTTATCATTGTACCCACCCATTTTACTATGTGTTCTATTCTTGCGCATATTCTTGTAGATACCTCATGCAGGTGTTGTTTCCAATTCTCCAGTCCTGTATCTAAATCAGAATCACATGAGGTGATACTTCTATAGATGAGTACCCCATCTATAGTTGTATTAATGTAATATTTTGTGCACGTGGTGGTTTTGTACAACTGGTTAATTTATTCTAAATCTAGATAGGTTGATTCTGCAAATATTTCGACTTAGAATGGGTCCAAGGGTGCAATGACCAGGTATTCCCCTGACTCAAATGTCATTTTCCTTGTCTTCAATTTTATTATGGCATGGTTACCAATTTCCCAACCCAACCCAATAAATGTTGGATATGGTGTTGTGCCATATACTATTTTGATCACTTCAAAGTCTTCCTTAGTGCACACTCCATCCAAATCTATTGTCACTCCTTTTAGCCTTCCAATTGGCAGAACTTCATGTTAGTTTGCTAGCTTCAATTAGATAGGTGAATATCCTAGTGTGGGATCTCCCATAAACTTCCAGGTATTCTTTGGTAAGACATTTACTTCAGATCCTAGGTCCAATATAACATATCCCATGTTGAAATCTTTGATATTGGCATTCAGTCTAAATTATCTACTTTTTCTCCTTCTGGCATGGAGGTGATTGACTATTTTTTGGTCTAATTTCCCCTCAATGTTTGTTTTACATCTATCTATCATATTTTGTAATATTGTAACAGATGATGGATCTTTGAATAATTGAACATAGGATTGTAGAAAAGTTTGAATATTACTTACTTGGTCTCCAGGGTGTAATTCATTGGTGTGGTCCATTGTTGATGGTAGTTCATATGTGGGGATGTATTGAGTATGTTGTGCAGTAGATCTAGACATAAAATTCTAATTGATAAATTATTGTTTTGCCTCCTTGAAAGTTTCCTTCTCCTTTCCTGCATAAAACCACTTTGGTGGTTCATTACTATTCATTACCCACTGGTGTTGTATTGGCTCTTTTTTACTACGGCATCTCTTGTTTTAGCGCCTATGCATGTCACTATGTTGATATTACTGCCATCCTCTCTGGATTCTATAGAGATCCATTATATGTTATGATTGATCTAATTCCATTTTTCTTGAATCTTCCCCAAAAGTTGGGCATTCCTCTATATCATGGTTTGTTGCGCAATAATACATGCATGTCACAGGTGGAAGTGGAAATTCCCTTGCATAATTCCCTGGTTTTTGGTAGGTATGGAACACTAATGGACCTCTTCCTCATCCAAATCCTCCTTTTCCTCATCCTCCACTTATGTATCTAGTTTGATCTCCTTGTGGTGCATTGTAATGAGGCATCTGATTATACTGCGTGGGGTTATACTATGGTTGTGCATTATTATACTGAGGTTGCACAGTGTTATACTTATTTCTCATAGTGTTGTATGGAGGTGGTACTTGGTTGAACTAAGGTGCAATTTGTCCTGTCATCATTTCCTCCTGCACCCTATAGGTATCCAACATTCTCTCCCTCATCAGATCCATTGTTCTATAGTCTTTGTCATCATGACCCACTGACTTGCAAAAGTTGCAATATGAACTCTTGGGTACTGTCTGATACTTTTGCATCATTGGAAAATGATATGGATCATTTCCATGTATTTTACAGATCTTGTACCATGTTCCTCCTATCAGAAAATGGTTTGGCAACCCTGTTTCCATGTACTGCGTGAATGTTGGGCACACATTCTTGTGGTGTCCTTCTGTCTTGCATGTGGTACACCAAAAAAATTCTCTTTTCTCTTTGATATTATTATTGTTTAGTTTAAATGTGAGGTTCTTCAGATCCTCCTTCATCTCCTCTATTGTTGGATTTGTATTTTGATACTGGTTCTCTTCCAATTGTAGGGCTTCATGTAAAGACTCTACCTAAGTTTGAAAATTTTGTTGCCTCAAAGGGTATTCCAGATGTGGTAATAGTGATTTCACAAAGATATGTTGATGTTTCATGTCAGTCATGACATATTTAAATTCACCCTTCAACCATTTGAACCTCTAATCGATCTCCCAAACAGACTCACCTGGTTTCTATTTAATTTCAATCATATCGTTCATGTACTCATCCTTTGAGCTCGATTTCTGAAATTAATTTATCAGTAGCTTCTTGACATATGCAATCATCCTTATTGTTCATGGTGGAATTCTTAAAGCTAAGCTCATGTAACAATCTAGTGTGCGGTCTCTTGGTGTGATAGCTAACTGTGCAATTTTTGTATCCTCATTTGTGATCTGCTTTGCTTCCCAAATATTCTCACATATAAACAAGTTCTTTTCAAGATTCTTTGATGCCTCTCCCTTGAATTCTGGTAACCTAATGGTGGGATCATGTCCTTCCATCTTATACGATGATGAAATATGACTTCCATGTGGTATAGATACTTGAATAATATTGCCTAAAATGGCTCCTACAGTTGTTTCTCCCTGTGTAGATGTACATCTTGTTGTGTTTCTTCCACTAAAATTTGGTTGTCTAAATGGTGGTGTTCTTTCTGGTGTATTGGTCGCACATGGGTTCATGGGTTCCACACTAACACTAACATGGATAGGAGTTTTTCCTTTTGTTCCTGCCCTTGTACCTCTCATATTCATTTCATACATTTCATGCAGGATTTCCTCAATCTTATCCACAACCTGGAGATCCTCTACCTCTTCTTCATCACTTGTCAAGCCCTCTCTCTCTTTGTTATGGCTCTCTTCTTATTGTTCATCTTATGTTGGTAGGGTACTCCACTGTGTGTTTTTCCAGTTTTTTCCATGATCTTCTTGATATGGTATTCCTCTATCATGATTGGGTCCAAGGACCCCTCCTTCTTTCCTTTATCTATTTCTTCCTCCATTTCTCCATCTCTTTTCAGTGCTACCCCGCTTCCCCCATGCACACGGGGAAGTTTAGCTATCTGAATCCATAGTCATTAAACCTTTTTTATAAAGTAGGATCTTTATGGAAGTATACAATGAGCTAATATACCTTCTTCATGGTCCTCTTAGGAACTCTTTCTCTATTGTGTTGTAATACTTCACAGTGTCTACTGCAAATTCTGTGATAAATCCTGCAACAATATTGTCTAATCGTAAATCTACTATGTGCGTGAATTTGTTATCAACTTGTTGTAACTGCACAATCTCCATAGGATTCCACTCTAGTTGTCTGATCCGATTTGTTGTGTGGTTTTCTTTCAACCTCAATATCCACTCCTGCAACACATGTGGGAAATCACAGAAAAATACTTCATGCAAGTTGTTGAATACGTACTTGGCTAGATATTTGCATGATGTTATTTTAGGGTTTATGATGTCTTTCTGTGTAAACTCCAAGTCCTTTGTCTTCAAACAAGTTTTTATCTCTGCCTTCGTTGGATTCCAGGTTTTGAACATCCCCTTCTACATTTTCATTCTTTAACATTTCCTCAACAAATCTGACACTCTTTTAATGATTCTTCAATAGATCTCATTCACTCAATCCCATTCTATTCCAACTGGAAACAAAACCATTTGTTGGTTACTAATATCTTCCTACCTCTTAGGTTGAACCAGGTTCATATCTAAACAATCTTCCAACAAATCCCTCTAAAACTATCAGCCCTCCTTGTAAACCAGAAGGCAACATAGCACATGGAGTGTACTGCGTAGTCTCACCTGAGATAGTTCTATGGGTGGCTGCAATGCTCAGTTTCTTGCAGCCTGAGAATGAGTGGGGATATGGGATTATACTCTATGATCTTTATTCATTTATTATCTCATACATATAGATTTAATATACTGTCGTTATTTATCCATGCATGTAAATCAACAGATCTAACTACTTCATCAAGACATTTATCTAAGAGTTTACCATTGACAAAAATAAAAAATAAACAATAAAAAGTTCACATAACACATGATCTACCATGGTTCACCCCCTCCTGGGCTACATCCACAAATATTTTTCCCTCAAGCTCTTTTATTATGTTTCTGCAATATATCGTGTCGCGCACACTACAGTCTTTGGTCTTACAATCACCACAGGCTCCTCAATCTCTGTACGGATGACTAGATCGCACCAAACTCCTCAGCCTATGATCTAACCCTTGGTAACGGTTTTCTTGACTCTTCTCTAGCTCAACAACTTACAAAAAGTTACATTTCTTACAATATCTGGTTTCACTATGCAAAATAGTCTTCCTTTTCATGCTATCCTATGAACTCTCTCCCTCCTCTCTCTCTATCCCCTTCGACCTAGACCTCCTAGGTACTTATTTATACTTATTCTTGGCTTATCAACCATTACAATATCTTACCAAAATCCTAACCCTATCATGGTTAAGTATTCTTTAATGTGTTCCTTGCATTCTTTCCTCGCACGTGTTGCTTTTCCTTCCAGCTGTCTTTCTCCCACTTCGTTCTTTTCTTTCCAAAAATATCCTTTTCCCAAAAATGGGCCTATGCCCAACAAGTAATAAAGGATATTTTTAGAGCTTCTGAAATATGTTCCTTTTATCAAGGATCGACAAGTAAATATTCAGATATATCTAGGTGGTTTTCCCTCATTTATTAGTAACAAGATACAATATGATGACCCTAATACATTGGAATAAACCATAAAGCGTGCTAAGTGTCTTTATGAGCAAGAAAGGGGAATATCAAATTTACAAAAGGCTTGGGAAGATAAGATGAAAATCAAGGTGGAACAGAGGAAGAAGGGAGCTACACCATAATTTTTCAAAAATACTGCACAAGGAGAGATGACTCTCTAGGAGCCCAAAATGTCGGAAACAGATGAACAAAATTCATGGAAACAGCCTATGCAGTGTTGGGGTTGTGGAGGAAATCATATGTGCAGATATTTCCCTCAAAGAGGTGATAAAGAGAGGATTGTACACATTTTACAAAAAGACGCAACAGTGGAGGACATGGGTATAAATGTGCCAAGGATTTATGTCGCATTGGATAACAAGCATGATAAGTTTCATTTGCACATGATTGAGGTGGAAGGGAATATTAATGGCCAACCTCTTTCTATTTTATATGATTCAGGGTCCAGTCATATTTATCTAGATCCTAAAATGATGGAAATATTCCATCTGTCAAGAAGAAAACTTGGGAAACTGTAGTTGGTGTAGTTATATACAAGAGAAAAAAGGAAAATCAATGAGATGGTTAAGGCATGTCTAGTGGAAATGAATGGATTGTGCACAAGGGATGATATGAATATTATACCTTTGGGTTCATATGATTTCCTCATTGGAATGGATTGGTTTTGTCGAGCGCCATGCTATCTTGGATTGTTACAATGAGGAATTCACTTTTTTGGATGAGGAAGGAAACTTGAGATCAGTTCAAGGAATTCCAAGAGTTGTGACTATCAAATAAGTTTTGGCTTTGTAGTTGAAAAAAATATATAGGAAAGGATGTCAAGTATTTGTAGTGCACATGGAAGAGGAACCTACGGATAAAGTGCCAAGTGTGGAAGATTATGTAGTGTTGACAGATTTTGAGGATGTATTTAAAGAGATACTCGAATTGCCTTGCAAAAGAGATATTGAATTCTCTATAAATATGATGCCATGAGAAACACTTGTATCCAATATTCCTTATAGGATGAGTACACCAAAATTGAAGGAGTTGTAGATGCAAGTTGAAGAGATTATGAAGAAGGGGTATATACGCCCAAGTGTGTTTCCTTGGGGTGTTCCATTTTTTTCATGAAGAATAAGGATGGTACAGTAAGATTGTGTATCGACTTCAGGAATTTAAACAAGGAAACAATGAAGAACAAGTATCCTTTGCCAAGGATAGATGATCTATTTGATCAACTGAGAGGCACGCAGATATTTTCAAAGATAGATCTCGGATATGGTTATCACCAGGTGAGAATTAAGGAAGAAGATATTAGTAATACTGCATTCAGAACAAGGTATGGTCATTACAAGTTCACAATGGTTTGATTTGGGTTTTCAAATGCACCAGTTGTATTCATGTGTTTAATGAGTGGAGTTTTCAGAAATTACTTGGATAAGTTTGTCATTGTATTTTTGGATGACATTCTTATTTACTCAAAGTATGACGAAGAGCACAAGAAACACTTAAGGATGGTGTTGCAGTTGTTGAGGGAGCATCAGATTGATGCAAAGTTCAAAAAGTGTTCATTTTATTAGAGGTATATTCACTATTTGGGTCATATTGTTTTAGAAGAAGGAATAATTGTGGACCCCCAAAAAAACATTTCATTGAGGAATGGTCGACGCTAAGAAATGTCACAGAGGTAAGGTCATTGAGGGGACTAGAAGGGTACTATAAATTGTTTATTGAAGGATTCAAAAAGATTGTGCATCCAATCATATCCCTACAGAAGAAAGGTTTGTGATTTCAGTGGACTCCAGATTGTGAAAATAGTTTTAATCACTTGAAGAACTTGTTAACAAGTGCACCATTATTGAGAATTGTTGATCCTAATGAAAACTTCATTATGTGCATGGATACATGCAAGGAAGGACTCGGTGGAGTCCTAATTCAGAATGAACATGTGGTTGTTGGAAAACTAAGAGGGGGGGGTGAATCAATTATTACTGTGCTTAAACAATTATGCCCATTTTAAACTCTTTACAAAACACTCAATGACAATAACAATAATGTAGATATTTCTTGAAAAAGCAATAGAATATTCAACATCAATCACACACATGAAATATATAGAGACAGATATTTCCTAAGTGTTATCACATATTCTTGCAGGGGTGATTTTTTCCTTTGGATTTGGCCTCAAGGTGAAAAAATGGAAAGAAAGGGGCCAAAACCCACTCGATGGTGCTTATTCTAAGTCTATAGAGGTCAATGTGATTGTTTGGCACAATGTGCTAAGAGGCGCGTAGATATAGGTGATTGAGATCAGCGTGCCTTAGATCGACGGCTATGGCTATATCGGGGCCTCAATGTAAGCGATCATTAAAAAAGGTAGAGCAGGCCGCAGAAAACAACCGTGGTTTTTTAAGGCGCTATGTGTCATTCAAAGACATGCATCGAGCCCAAAAGTGGGGAAGTTAAAACCACATTTCTCAGCCCCCGGTCCTATCCTAGGTCAACATGTGGCCCCTCTGTCCTACCAGTAGTTGTCCCTCAGTCCATATCTCTCCCCTATCCGTCACATCTCCCACTCCCCTATAGATTTATCTCCCTCACACCTGTCCTCCATTCATCGTTTCTCCTGTCGCATCTCCCCTCTCATCTCTTGCCACCTGTGCCATATCCTTCCACATCACCTATGCCCTCTTACACCTCATCTCTCACTGTATCGACCCCTCATATTTTCCCAGCCTCTGTGTTCCCCCTGCATGGCCATTGCATGACCATTGCATGACCTAGTAACCTTCCCATCATGCCATCTCCCCACCATACCCTCGTCCACGTCCGCTACCTAGCCATCCCTGATGGCATACAACTCAACTTCAGGTGGCAAGATGGAGAGGCCACCACGTCTCCCAGGTCAAGTTTTAACTTAGGCCCTCTCGATCCCGAGGAAGCAATTATTAAGGTTGGTTGGTGGTGGTTGAGCATCACTTCCACCATAAATGGAAGCCCGGGAAGGACTATCAGATAGTTGGCTCAGCTAACTATTCATTTTGAATCATGGTTGCGTCTGGCCAAGTTTGCGTCTGATAGAAGATTGCATGCACAGTCTGCTAGGAAACATGCAGACGTAATGCCTTCAATGCATTAACTTGAGAACACCTCTGTTGTAGAAATGAAATTTTGAGTATAAGTATGGAGTTCTGTATTTTTTGTAAAGGTCTTTTGGTGGAGCAGAGCTCCCAATTTTGTAATGCATGTGATGACAAAGTTGTTCTATAGTTATGTAATAGATTTGAGATCATCATATTAATAGAAGTCAACTTCTTTCCATCTCTTTGTACTGTGTTAAGACACTCAGAATTGGAGGATCCAGTCGAGGGTCGTAATGTTGTAGGATGATGTAGGTTTGATCACTGCAATGTTTTCACCGGTTTTAACCAGTTTCTAGTGTTATATTATTCCCTCTTACATTGAATGTCTCAAAATTGGAGGATACAGTCGAGTTCTTGTAGTTATAGGATGATGGAGGCTTGATCATGCTGCAGCTATAACTATTTCCTCAGAATACATATTTTAGTGTCTGAGCTTAGGCCCAAGAGTGTTCCTGAGTTTGAGTTTTCCTCCTTGAGATGCTGGACAGCCTAATGCCGAGATCAATCTCGTTCACCTTTCTCATAAGTCTTCCCTCTTCTCTCGCTTTAACTCAATTTCCTTACTGAATTTAGTTGTGGCCCTCACTTCACTATACATTTCCTGTCTAGTTTTGTGTTGAACGTCATTCAAGTTCTGAACCTGCATCCATTAGACCAAGTAATCCCTGATGGGTATAAGGCTCATCCCTGTTGTAATCCAAGGGTGACTTCTGGTGCTACCATTTCTGGCATCGTTGTCGGGGATGAATTGAATATTTTCCCTGGGATTGAATGACAAAGCTTGTTGGTTCTGAAGGTGCATCAGAATCCAGTACATCAAGATTGCAACTATGCACCTAGTGACTCCACTGTGGTGACTCCATTGTCTCAACTCCACTGTTTCAGTGTGGCTTCTTCCGACTACACCTGGTAGCCCTTAGGAGAACACAATGATCATATATGGTCTTTGATGGTGAACAAAGACCAGACACACTCATTCTGAACATCATTCACCTAGAAACTCCATGGTTGAAGAATCGATTGACAACTCCACTGGTTCGAAATGGAAAGAATCCTGTCTCAAAAGTTTGCTCCCTTTAATTTTTCTGTTGTTCTTGATTTTCCCAATGTTGTTCCTACTCCAAATGAGTGGAATGATTATTTGACTATATATAGAGAGCGTACAGAGGACAAACCTCCTTAGCATCTCAGTGATTTTCATGAACTCATGCACCAGTGGGAGATACATCATGAGGATGTACTAATGAAGATGTTCATGTTCTCGTTAGCAGGGGATGCTCATGAGTGGTATCATTCTTTACCCCCTGCTAGCATTTTTTCACTAGGAGAATTTCATGCAGCTTTCAACGCTCATTGTCGGAAGTTCTATCCCTCTGAGTTAATTTTTCATAGTTTTTGTGAGGGATACAATGACTGTATTCAAGGTATAGATTCTTCTTACATAGGTTGTGAAGAGGATACTGATGACTTGGATCAAAAATCAGTTCTTTCTCTTCCCTATTCATCTCTATCAGAGGAAAGTTGTAAGGATGGGGATCATGAGGAATAACATACTCTAATTGAAATGATGGAGATGATAAAGTCTATTTCTATAGAGTTAGAGGAATTGAAGGTAGAACATGAGTTTTTCCTCTTTGAAGAAAATGTAGAGGATTTTCCATCCCTTGAAGATGATTTTCTTGGCAGCTCTATTGAGGATGATGTTGAAGATCTCATGACTGTAGAGGCCCTGCATCATGCTCCTGTTGTGCCTTCTGTCTCATGCTTTGACGATTATTCATATGAAGAGAAGAAGATCCATACATCACAGATTGATGATCATGGGAGAAATTAGCCTATATATGACATCTATGAATCAAATTCCGAAATGGATATGTCGGACATCCAAGAACACGCAACAGAGCCTTATCCTCTTTTTCATGAAGAAGATTATCATGAGGAAATCAACCATCCTGGGCATATAGAAATCACTGAGTAGCAGATTGAAGAACAGAGCTTTCCCATGGGTCTTGTTTATGATGATTATGAATCTGAACCTTGGGAGAGTCAAGAAGAAGAACCAGAGGAGCAACAGAAGGGGTAGTTTATCTCCTATCCAGAGCCTATCAGTGAGAAGCCATCATTCAAGGACAGTCATCCTGTAGAAACTTCCCATACACCTATGCTTACTTTTATAGGATAAATCCGTAGGTGCGGACACTAACCGATCTCCCTAGATCCACTTGGATCTAGAACAAAGAAAGACA
>JZKD02S2263917.1:22991-35925 GCA_000966675.3 Picea glauca
TCCTATTTAATTCAATGGTCAAAATCTAGGGAAAGAGTCATGTTCTGTCTTGCTTTGTTCTAGATCTAGGTGGATCTAGGGAGATCGGTTAGTGTCCGCACCTACAGATTTATCCTATAACAAAATTGGCGACACCCCTTGGGATGATGGGCATCATCATTCCATACTCTTTCTGGAACAACACACTCTTGAGAACTACCAATGGATTTCGACTCTGTCGACCGTTGTTGTCATCTCAACGGTTCCCGCGATTACACATGATGTGTTTGCTGAAGGGAACTTAAGTAATATCTCGCCCACGATTCCCATTGACATATCCATAAAACCTGGGATTGTTTAAAATGTCCATATTGGTGCTTCATGTTCTTTCGACGAAATCATCACCTATACGTCTCTTTTCAAAGAATTTCGTGACATCTTCGCCTAGATCTATGAAGAGATTCCAGGTATCGACCCTGCAATTGTTGTACATGAGATAAAGACATACCCTGACGCTAAACCCGTCCGAAAATGCCTTCATCCAGTTCACCCACGTAAAGCGATTGCTATCAAGCTCAAAGTTGAGAAACTTCTCAAAGCCATCTTTATTTATCCGGTGGCTCTTACAGAATGGGTTTCCAATCCTATCCCGATTGACAAGAAAGGAGGCAGTATTCGTGTATGTGTTGATTATAGGGATATTAATAAAGCTTGTCCCAAGGACAACTTTCCTACCCCCTTCATCGATGAGATTTTCGATGACTGTGCCGGAAGTGAAATCCTCTCCCTCATGGATGGTTTCTCCGGCTATAATCAAATTAACATTGCTCCTGAGGATCAACATAAGAATGATTTTATTTGTCCTTGGGGTACTTTTGCCTATCGAAAAATCCCTTTCGGTCTTAAGAATGCGGGCGCAAATTTTCAACGTGCTATGTCTTATGATTTTCATGATATAAAGCATATCATTCAACCCTATTTGGACGATTTACCAGCTCATTCTATGCGTAGAGTCGATCACCCTACCCACCTACGAGCCATTTTCGTTCGATGTCGATTCTATCGTATACGTTTNAATGGTTATCCTAGTACTGGATTCTCTGATATTTTGGGATCATTCTTATCCAAGATTCTTATCCAAGTAACTAATTCATTCTCTCCTATATATTGAGGGAATTCTCATGGAAAAGTTTAAGAAAGCAAGGTTAAGCAAGATTCATTGGAGAATTAGTGAAAGAATTGTGTGAAGGATTGAAGCTTGAACAACAGGCTAGGAAACTCCAGCGAGAATATCATAAGGGTTTTGGTATTCTTCATGCAAGTGAGAAAGTGTGTGTGTCAAAGCCAAGGGCCATCGAAAGGAAGTTTGAGACATCAAGGCTCAGGTTGTAATATTTACTTTCCATTAATATGATACAGTAATATGTCCCTTTCCCATAAAGCTATTTCCACTTTATTGTATAATTCCTTGATCATATACATAGATTGACTGTTGAATAGATTGTGCTTTCTTCACTTTGGTTGGTTTGTGCTGTCTTGGTCTTGGCTGCACGAGAGCACTGGAGCAAAGAGAGAGAAACAAAGACCATAGGAAGAGATAATAAGGTATGTTCTTAGTTCTTGCCTCCTATTTAATTCAATGGTCAAAATCTAGGGAAAGAGTCATGTTCTGTCTTGCTTTGTTCTAGATCTAGGTGGATCTAGGGAGATCGGTTAGTGTCCGCACCTACGGATTTATCCTATAACAAAATTGGCGACACCCCTTGGGACGATGGGCATCATCGTTCCATACTCTTTCTGGAACAACACACTATTGAGAACTACCAATGGATTTCAACTCCATCGACCGTTGTTGTCATCTCAACGGTTCCCGCGATTACACATGATGTGTTTGCTGAAGGGAACTTAAGTAATATCTCACCCACGATTCCCATTGACATATCCATAAAACCTGGGATTGTTGAAAATGTCCATATTGGTGCTTCATGTTCTTTCAACGAAATCATCACCTATACGTCTCTTTTCAAAGAATTTCGTGACATCTTCGCCTATATCTATGAAGAGATTCCAGGTATCGACCCTGCAATTGTTGTACATGAGATAAAGACATACCCTGATGCTAAACCCGTCCGAAAATGCCTTCATCCAGTTCACCCACATAAAGCGATTGCTATCAAGCTCGAAGTTGAGAAACTTCTCAAAGCCATCTTTATTTATCCGGTGGCTCTTATAGAATGGGTTTCCAATCCTATCCCGATTGACAAGAAAGGAGGCAGTATTCGTGTATGTGTTGATTATAGGGATATTAATAAAGCTTGTCCCAAGGACAACTTTCCTACCCCCTTCATCGATGAGATTTTCGATGACTGTGCCGGAAGTGAAATCCTCTCCCTCATGGATGGTTTCTCCGGCTATAATCAAATTAACATTGCTCCTGAGGATCAACATAAGAATGATTTTATTTGTCCTTGGGGTACTTTTGCCTATCGAAAAATCCCTTTCGGTCTTAAGAATGCGGGCGCAAATTTTCAACGTGCTATGTCTTATGATTTTCATGATATAAAGCATATCATTCAACCCTATTTGGACGATTTACCAGCTCATTCTATGCGTAGAGTCGATCACCCTACCCACCTACGAGCCATTTTCGTTCGATGTCGATTCTATCGTATACGTTTAAATCCTCATAAGTGTGTTTTTTGCGTAGAATCTGGCCGTCTTCTAGATGTTATCATTTCGCGTAAAGGGATCCGGGTGGATCCTATTAAGGTTGAGGCAAACCTTAATCTCCCTCCTCCTTCTACACTGCGCCAGTTGCAAAGTTTGCAGGGGAAAGCAAACTTTCTTCGTCGTTTTATCCCTAATTATGCCGAGATCACTCGTGGTTTTACGCGGCTACTAAAGAAAGATTCGGAGTTCATCTGGGATACCATTGCCAACAAATCTTTTGAAGCTTTGAAGTTGTCCCTCACACGAGCTCTGCTTCTCTTTCTTCCCGATTACAGTCGTGATTATTTCCTTTATCTTGCTGCCTCGGAGTACACTATTGGCATGGTTCTCGTCCAAGAGGATGATGCGCATGATGAACATGTTGTTTATTACTTGAGTCAAAATCTCACACCCACTGAAATCAAGTATCAACATGTCGAAAAACTAGCCTTGGTTGCCATTCAAGCCGTCCAACGCTTCCGACACTATATCCTCTCACGCAGGACTACAGTGATTTCTCATTGCAACCCTATGCAACATATTTTGACACGTCAATTGCTAGGGGGAAAATACTCCAAATGGATTGTCATACTCCAGGAGTTTGACTTGGAATTCGATCGTGCCAAGTCCAAGAAATCCTTAGTTTTTGCTGAGTTGATATGCGATTTTCCTCACTCTGCAATGGAAAATGTAGCAGTAGATTCATTACCTGATGAATCTGTTTTCCTTATAAGCACTGACGATCTTTGGTATGGGGATATCATTATATATATCCAAACCCAGACTTTCCGGCCTGCTTTGTCTAGTACTGAACGACGTCGCATACGCTATCAAGCTCGTCAATACATTATCCTTGGGGATACTCTTTACCATCGGGGAATTGACTCTATTTTTCGATGTTGTCTAACGTTCGACGAAGCCGAGAAAGCTCTGAATGAATGCCATTCTGGAGAATGTGGTGGTTATATGTTTGGGTATGCTACTGCCCAGAAGATCTTACGCNAGAATGGGTTTCCAATCCTATCCCGATTGACAAGAAAGGAGGCAGTATTCGTGTATGTGTTGATTATAGGGATATTAATAAAGCTTGTCCCAAGGACAACTTTCCTACCCCCTTCATCGATGAGATTTTCGATGACTGTGCCGGAAGTGAAATCCTCTCCCTCATGGATGGTTTCTCCGGCTATAATCAAATTAACATTGCTCCTGAGGATCAACATAAGAATGATTTTATTTGTCCTTGGGGTACTTTTGCCTATCGAAAAATCCCTTTCGGTCTTAAGAATGCGGGCGCAAATTTTCAACGTGCTATGTCTTATGATTTTCATGATATAAAGCATATCATTCAACCCTATTTGGACGATTTACCAGCTCATTCTATGCGTAGAGTCGATCACCCTACCCACCTACGAGCCATTTTCGTTCGATGTCGATTCTATCGTATACGTTTGAATCCTCATAAGTGTGTTTCTTTGCGTAGAATCTGGTCGTCTTCTAGATGTTATCATTTCGCGTAAAGGGATCCGGGTGGATCCTATTAAGGTTGAGGCAAACCTTAATCTCCCTCCTCCTTCTACACTGCGGCAGTTGCAAAGTTTGCAGGGGAAAGCAAACTTTCTTCGTCGTTTTATCCCTAATTATGCCGAGATCACTTGTGGTTTTACGCGGCTACTAAAGAAAGATTCGGAGTTCATCTGGGATACCATTGCCAACAAATCTTTTGAAGCTTTGAAGTTGTCCCTCACACGAGATCTACTTCTCTTTCTTCCCGATTACAGTCGTGATTATTTCCTTTATCTTGCTGCCTCGGAGTACACTATTGGCATGGTTCTCGTCTAAGAGGATGATGCGCATGATGAACATGTTGTTTATTACTTGAGTCAAAATCTCACACCCACTGAAATAAAGTATCAACATGTCGAAAAACTAGCCTTGGTTGTCGTTCAAGCCGTCCAACGCTTCCGACACTATATCCTCTCACGCAGGACTAGAGTGATTTCTCATTGCAACCCTATGCAACATATTTTGACACGTCAATTGCTAGGGGGAAAATACTCTAAATGGATTGTCATAGTCCAGGAGTTTGACTTGGAATTCAATCGTGCCAAGTCCAAGAAATCCTTAGTTTTTGCTGAGTTGATATGCGATTTTCCTCACTCTGCAATGGAAAATGTAGCAGTAGATTCATTACCTGATGAATCTCTTTTCCTTATAAGCACTGACGATCTTTGGTATGGGGATATCATTATATATATCCAAACCCAGACTTTCCGGCCTGCTTTGTCTAGTACTGAACGACGTCGCATATGCTATCAAGCTCGTCAATACATTATCCTTGGGGATACTCTTTACCATCGGGGAATTGACTTTATTTTTCGATGTTGTCTAACGTTCGACGAAGCCGAGAAAGCTCTGAATGAATGCCATTCTGGAGAATGTGGTGGTTATATGTTTGGGTATGCTACTGCCCAGAAGATCTTACGCACAGGGTATTTTGGCCTTATTTGTTTAACGAATGCATTATTGTCATTCAGAAATTCCATGCCTGCTAGACCTACAATCAGAAAATTCGGTCACATCCTGCTCCTCTTCACCGTGTGGTCTCAGTTGGTCCTTTTGTGAAATGGGGCATTGATTTCATGAAATGTCACCCTCACTCGGTCGGGGGGCATGGTTACATCATTGTAGCCATTGATTACTTTACGAAATGGGTTGAGGTGATGCCGACATTTGACAATACTGGAAATACTGCAGCCTTGTTTCTTTTTAATCACGTCATAGCTCATTTTGGTGTTCCCCAAACTATCATCACTGATCATGGTAGCCACTTTAGGAATTTTATGATGTCTGAACGTACGGAAAAGTTGGGTCTTCGCCATGATAAATCAATGCCCTATTATCCACAAGATAATGGTCAAGTCAAAGCGATTAACAAAGTTCTCATAACTATGCTTCGACGAATGATAGGGATTCATAAAACAAGTTGGCACACAATGTTGTTTATGGCATTGTGGGCGTACCAGCCATCTGTCAAGTCCGCTACTGGGTTTACGCCTTTTCGGTTAGTCTATGGTGTGGAATCCATTCTTCCTATAGAATGTGAGATACCCTCTCTAAAGCTAGATATTGAACTCCTACCCAACACTTCTGTGGAAGAAGAACATCTATTGTATCTTATGCGATTAGATGAAACTCGACGTGACGCCACTCTAGTAATAGAAGCCCAGATAAAATGTGTCAAGGCCCAATATGACAAGCATGTCAAGCCTCGTGTTTTCTCCGAAGGTGATATTGTTCTTCTCTATGAACAAGATAGAGATGTGTTAGGAGCTGGAAAATTCAAACCCATGTGGCGAGGTCCTTACATTATTCATCGAGTTTTGGAAAAGGGAGCATATGAGTTGGTCGATTACGATGGTATCCCTTTGAGTGAACCCAGGAATGGGTTGTACTTGAAGAAGTACTATGCATAGATCATCTGTGCACAAGTACTTGTATTTTTAATGTATCATACTTTTAGTGTGTTACTATAGTTTGCTTTGGTCATTATCTGGTTTCTTCCCTTATGTGACATTATGTTTGATTTCCAGATGTCAGAGTCTTTTCTACCCTATATTGTCTTCACTGATGGTGCTAGTTGTAGTACTCGGAACCTTGCTTCCACTGCGTGGACAATTTATACCCCAACAAACGAACTTGTATCTTTACAAGGTGTGTGCCTCGGCCGTGCGACCAACAACATTGCAGAGTATAGAGCAGTTATTGAATTATTGGTTGATGCTATCTCCCTTGGAATTCATCATTTGGTTGTGCGACTTGACTCACAGCTTGTAGTACTATAGTTAAGTAATATATACTCTATTCGAAGTCCTACTTTGTTACGGGTTTATTTGCGAATTCGCCTCTTGGAACGTTATTTTGATCACATTGAATATCAATATATTCCTAGATGTCTAAATACATTAACAGATGCATTGGTTAATTATGTATTAGACAGACATTTGAATCATTTATAAATCAAACACATCAAAATTCACACAATATAAAACAAACCGGTAGAAGCCGTCTGTATATATAACAATCAAAAGAGTTTTTTACAAAAGTTTGTCCGAAGATCAAAATGTCAAAATTTGAAGCCCATAGCTTCTACAAAGTGACGTCATGGATGATGTTCATGGTAACACACGACTTCCCTAGAAACTCTACGGAGCAGTCGACTCATAGATGCTGATACCCCTACAGTATGACGCTGATCACGTCGTGGAACTTCTTCCAGAGTCATGTCTAGAATGTTTGCGGTCAGGCCCTCTAGATTCTGTTCCACCACTTGATAATCCTTAGCATACTGTGGTGTTGTCGCTACCTCTCCTCGCCGCTAGATGGGAGAAGTGCTAGGAGGTCTGTAAGGTCCAACATCTGTGTTATCAACAAATGATTTTGTATTAGTCTTTGGACAAGCATATAAAACAAAAACATTTGAATATGATAAAAAATTCAAAAACATTTAAAAAGAGAAAATGTGTGTACTTCTTACCAAGGTCCCCCCACTGAGCATCCTATGGTAATACNTATGCGATTAGATGAAACTCGACGTGACGCCACTCTAGTAATAGAAGCCCAGATAAAATGTGTCAAGGCCCAATATGACAAGCATGTCAAGCCTCGTGTTTTCTCCGAAGGTGATATTGTTCTTCTCTATGAACAAGATAGAGATGTGTTAGGAGCTGGAAAATTCAAACCCATGTGGCGAGGTCCTTACATTATTCATCGAGTTTTGGAAAAGGGAGCATATGAGTTGGTCGATTACGATGGTATCCCTTTGAGTGAACCCAGGAATGGGTTGTACTTGAAGAAGTACTATGCATAGATCATCTGTGCACAAGTACTTGTATTTTTAATGTATCATACTTTTAGTGTGTTACTATAGTTTGCTTTGGTCATTATCTGGTTTCTTCCCTTATGTGACATTATGTTTGATTTCCAGATGTCAGAGTCTTTTCTACCCTATATTGTCTTCACTGATGGTGCTAGTTGTAGTACTCGGAACCTTGCTTCCACTGCGTGGACAATTTATACCCCAACAAACGAACTTGTATCTTTACAAGGTGTGTGCCTCGGCCGTGCGACCAACAACATTGCAGAGTATAGAGCAGTTATTGAATTATTGGTTGATGCTATCTCCCTTGGAATTCATCATTTGGTTGTGCGACTTGACTCACAGCTTGTAGTACTATAGTTAAGTAATATATACTCTATTCGAAGTCCTACTTTGTTACGGGTGTATTTGTGAATTCGCCTCTTGGAACGTTATTTTGATCACATTGAATATCAATATATTCCTAGATGTCTAAATACATTAACAGATGCATTGGTTAATTATGTATTAGACAGACATTTGAATCATTTATAAATCAAACACATCAAAATTCACACAATATAAAACAAACCGGTAGAAGCCGTCTGTATATATAACAATCAAAAGAGTTTTTTACAAAAGTTTGTCCGAAGATCAAAATGTCAAAATTTGAAGCCCATAGCTTCTACAAAGTGACGTCATGGATGATGTTCATGGTAACACACGACTTCCCTAGAAACTCTACGGAGCAGTCGACTCATAGATGCTGATACCCCTACAGTATGACGCTGATCACGTCGTGGAACTTCTTCCAGAGTCATGTCTAGAATGTTTGCGGTCAGGCCCTCTAGATTCTGTTCCACCACTTGATAATCCTTAGCATACTGTGGTGTTGTCGCTACCTCTCCTCGCCGCTAGATGGGAGAAGTGCTAGGAGGTCTGTAAGGTCCAACATCTGTGTTATCAACAAATGATTTTGTATTAGTCTTTGGACAAGCATATAAAACAAAAACATTTGAATATGATAAAAAATTCAAAAACATTTAAAAAGAGAAAATGTGTGTACTTCTTACCAAGGTCCCCCCACTGAGCATCCTATGGTAATACMAAATCCGGATCTCCTCGGAAATCCATCCCAACATAAACATAGTCATCAACCATCAACATTTGTGGTTGAAGCCAATCAAAGAAAGTATCATCATATTTGATGATCGATCCTGCTAYGTGYCGGGCCATGAGTCGACACCATCTCAGCATCCCCGGATCCCTRGGAGCYGGTAAATTCCACTCCACTTGTAGCCTCAGTAATGGKACCCGCTCAAGGAAKAAGGATACCAGCAAAGATSCRTACCCRAATTTCTTCAGGTTGCCGCATCTTCACTTGGTTAATTTCTTTTTTATACTGCACAACACATCATCTGCCCAGTTGAACACTCGAGGCTCAGTACACTCAATAGCRTACTGGAAGTAACTCTGTAATGMCATATGAGGAGCAGAACTCCCATCCATCCGAGCTATAGTGAATAGGATAGTACGGAGGGTCAAATCTCGTACCCCCCAAATCACTACTTTTCTTTTCTTTCTCTCAGCCTCGGGAACGCAGTGTATGCGACAATACTCACTCATCGGTAGCCCACCACCTCTACTACCGGTTAGGCTAACATAGTACCCCCGTCGGGATAATCCAGTCAAAAAGTAAATGTCCTCAATGTCTAAGGACAGTGTGTGGACCCCCACCTGAAACACCTGCTGATCCAAGTCCCACATACGCACCAGGTACTCTAATAGTCTGACTTGGGCTCTCATGCCCAGGATGCGAAAGTACTTTAAGAGCCCACAATCTCTCAAATAAGCTATGGTAGGTGGATGATTTTCGACCATTGCATTGTCCTCTTCATGTTCCCTTTCATGCCACTCAAGCACCATGTTGATGGCCAATTATCTGCATAAGGAACATAAAAATAGGATTAATAACTTTTTTCATGCTTTAGATCTTTTTCATTGGCTAAAAATTTAAAAACAAATTGGGCTTTACAGTTCTCGCAGGTGCCCTGTGTGCACAGTGCGAGAACCTCGCAGGTGGCTTAAGGCTCACCTGCGAGAATGCATCATTCTCGCAGGCCCCGTATAGCCTGCTTGCGAGAATGGCAACGCGCACGTAGGGCATATAAAACCAACTTAAAAATGGAAATTTAACCAATGAAATTACAATTTTAAACCATGAAAATGTCAAGGACAAAGAGCCTACATTAATGTCACAGATGGCTCGCTAAATGGTCTCTCGTAGCTCCCACAAATTGATGCCAAGCTTGGAGGGTAAAAGAGGGTTTTTTTTAGCTCAATAGTGGAAATGTAAAAATGGTGTGGTAAAAAGAGTGTTTACTCCTTTTATTTACTTTTACTATATCATTTTGGTTTTTTATGATTATTTATCNGCCAAATCATTGGTCGTGTCATTCATATGTTCAAGAGAAGTCCATCTGAAACCTATATTGAGTCGGCCATCTGCAGTTATCCATTCTCTCCGTGTCGGCCTTCCCTGTGTCCAGTTCTACTCTATTTCACCTTCTAAATCTGTTACTCATTTCATTTCATTGATGGGGGATACATCAAGGCCCTCCTGTGACAAGTTTTGTTCCGTCGACTTCAACTCATTATCTAGAATCAAGACTTCGAAATTATTTTGTACCTTGGAGCTTGCATGCCTCAATGGCAGGTTTCCTCGCTTTCGACAATGGGTTTACATCATTGACCCCTGATCGAAAGATTCCATCGGATGTTCGACTTCAACTCATTTATTCACACTCGATGGATTGTACTATGGTACCTTGGGAGTCATTAACATCAATGGTGATTTCCCTCGCACTTGTTAACGGTTTCATTAATGACCGGTAATCAAGTGGTTTCTACCATGTTTGACTTCAACACATGTAATCACATGGTTCGATTTGCACTTTTGGGCGACGAGATTGAAGACCCTGGATATCATCTTTGTGATCTAGGTTGTGATGGAGTATGTATAATTTTTGACACATAGATCCACTGTGTATGACTCGTGGCTATGTCGTCTTGATTTGAAATTTTTCGCATAGATCCACAGTGTATTCCGGGTGGCTATGCTATATTTTGACGACATGGATCCACAGTGTATGATTGGTGGCCATGACCTAGGTCTATAATGTTATCTGTCTATGATCTGAGTATGGGAATGTCTACCTCAGAATTGATATATATGATATTCTGCAGATGCTTGGTTGTTCGCAGGTTTCCGATTACATGTGCTCCTAGTTTTCTACACACACATGCAGCTTACAAAGTCTATCGGCTGTCAYTGGTTCCACCCTCATACTTTGGGGGGCATTCTRTTACCCATGATTTTGGTCATCATGATGATKTATTGATGATGGTGTACTCAGGCTCTTCATAAGAACTTTCTCCTGAGAAAAGTTACTTTCTTCTCTTTCCAGAAATATTATTTTTGAAGACTGTTCGCAGGCTACTAGTATATTTGCCTGTGAGAATGCATGATTCTCGCAGGCTGCCTTAATCCAGGGTGTGATAATTTCGCACTGTGTTGAACTGCTAGAGTGCGAAATATTTCTAAAGAAAGGAAAAAGATGAACTCTCGAAGCTTCTAGAAGGGAGTCTTCTAGAAGGATGAGATGGCATTCGAATGGTTATCCTAGTACTGGATTCCCTGATATTTTGGGATCATTCTTATCCAAGTAACTAATTCATTCTCTNTGAGTGTAATTCTTGTAGGCGTGATGACTTTGGTGATTCAATACAGGGCTACATACATGTTTTTCTTTGTTATAGTGTGTTTTTGATTGTTTTTTATGGTTTTTACATAAAACCTCGAGCGTACTCGCCATAAATGGTGGGGGAAAAATTGGGAAAGGGATATGTTTTCATATTTGTATTGATTGGTAGTAAGTGTAGCTCTTGAACATGACACCCCCTATTCATCATTTGAAGCCGGTTTGGGAAATCCATTTTGTCTCTCATTAGATTGATTACAATGTCATTCTCTGTTTCGTCTTTGAGTCAATGCTGCCAAATCATTGGTCGTGTCATTCATATGTTCAAGAGAAGTCCATCTGAAACCTATATTGAGTCGGCCATCTGCAGTTATCCATTCTCTCCGTGTCGGCCTTCTCTGTGTCCAGTTCTACTCTATTTCGTCTTCTAAATCTGTTACTCATTTCATGTCATTGATGGGGGATACATCAAGGCCCTCCTGTGACAAGTTTTGTTCCGTCGACTTTAGCTCATTATCTAGAATCAAGACTTCGAAATTATTTTGTACCTTGGAGCTTGCATGCCTCAATGGCAGGTTTCCTCGCTTTCAACAATGGGTTTACATCATTGACCCCTGATCGAAATATTCCATCGGATGTTCGACTTCAACTCATTTATTCACACTCGATGGATTGTACTATGGTACCTTGGGAGTCATTAACATCAATGGCGATTTCCCTCGCACTTGTTAACGGTTTCATTAATGACCGGTAATCAAGTGGTTTCTACCATGTTTGACTTCAACACATGTAATCACATGGTTCGATTTGCACTTTTGGGTGACGAGATTGAAGACCCTGGATATCATATTTGTGATCCAGGTTGTGATGGAGTATGTATAATTTGTGACACATAGATCCACTGTGTATGACTCATGGCTATGTCGTCTTGATTTGAAATTTTTCGCATAGATCCACAGTGTATTCCGGGTGGCTATGCTATATTTTGACGACATGGATCCACAGTGTATGATTGGTGGCCATGACCCAGGTCTATAATGTTATCTTTCTATGATCTGAGTATGGGAATGTCTACCTCAGAATTGATATATATGATATTCTGCAGATGCTTGGTTGTTCGCAGGTTTCCGATTACATGTGCTCCTAGTTTTCTACACACACATGCAGCTTACAAAGTCTATCGGCTGTCAYTGGTTCCACCCTCATACTTTGGGGGGCATTCTRTTACCCATGATTTTGGTCATCATGATGATKTATTGATGATGGTGTACTCAGGCTCTTCATAAGAACTTTCTCCTGAGAAAAGTTACTTTCTTCTCTTTCCAGAAATATTATTTTTGAAGACTGTTCGCAGGCTACTAGTATATTTGCCTGTGAGAATGCATGATTCTCGTAGGCTGCCTTAAGCCAGGGTGTGAGAAGTTCGCACTGTTTTGAAATGATAGAGTGAAAAATATTTCTAAAGCAAGGAAAAAGATGAACTCTCGAAGCTTCTAGAAGGGAGTCTTCTAGAAAGATGAGATGGCATTCGAATGGTTATCCTAGTACTGGATTCCCTGATATTTTGGGATCATTCTTATCCAAGTAAATAATTCATTCTCTCCTATATATTGAGGGAATTCTCATGGAA
>JZKD02S2263928.1:0-35923 GCA_000966675.3 Picea glauca
ATAAAAAATTTAATAACACACTCTTCACTTCACTTCACTTCACGCTTCAAAAAGAAATATCCACCCCTTTTGTTTTTAATAAGAAACTCAAACTATAATCATGCAAAACTCCAAAAAAGTTTATAACTTAAAAATATCCACTTGTAAATATCCACCTTATAATTATTAAATTTCTTAAAAAAACTCACGATTTGCTCTTCGTTCAACTCCAAGCATGCAAAGCTCATGCGAATTTTGCATTCATGATCCAATGGGGATCCATGCTCACCACGAAATACCACACATGCAATCAAACTCCACTTGTGCACCCGATCTAAAAAAAACTCACGTATGCATGCACGATTTTTCACCTCCACGATTTCAACCAAACGGATTTGCTCACACGTGTTCGATCCACGTCAGGTTCACTCCAGGTAAAGGGAAGTCCACACGCCTCTCACCCTCGCTGATAAAATCAACGGGTAATCCTCTCACAGCAACTGGCGACTCCTCCCCCACACAGCAACATGCGACTCCTCTCCCATACGGCACGGACTCAGAATTTCTCTCCTTCGCACAGGTCATGCCTCTCCTCACACAACAATTGCAGAGATGGACAATAATGATCTCCAATAACACCTCTAGCGATTCACTCGATTTCGATCTCCAACAATGACAATGTATCTCTGACAGACCGATCTTCAACAGGCGATATGTTCAACAGAACCTTGCTCTGATACCAAGATAAAATATGCGAAACAAACACACGGTGAGGCTATGCTCACTTCTCTATTCAATGAAGACGGATTACATCCTTATATAGGAAAAGACTCTACTGAGTCGGTTACATGCAAACCAAAGACAACTAGACTCTTAACTAAGAACTGACTCTTAACATGCCTACAATTGACTCTCAACATGCCTACAACTGAAGCTTGTAACTGGTGCTTACAAGTGGCGCTTACTCCATTATTTCCAAGTGATGACCCACGCTACAAACTTAGAACGAGCACATATTAGCTCCCAATATATAGGATTCGAAAACATTTTTACCCTCAAGCCCATTTTTACCCATCGCCAAAGAGGTCAAAAACATCCCACCCCTCAAACAAGGAAAACCATCAAAAATCCACTTTAAAGAATTTTTGCCAGAATTTTCATTTCACAATCCAAAGGAGTCAAATGCAATTGGAGGTAAGATATAAAAAGTACCTCAAGAATCTATCCTTTCAACCGCTCCGGTCCACGATTTTCACTAAATCAAGAACAATTACGTCATGTTCCGTGAATATCAACATCACAAAATCCCGACTAGAGAGTCAAAATCCAGCTTTCTTGGTGGAAAACAGGAACAGAGAAAAAATTGCTCGTCTATGCAATGCTCATCATTCTCCGTCGTGCTAACAAAGGACAAGTGATTGTCCATCTCTTGGTCACCTCCCCTTGGAATTATCTAGACGTACGTGTAATACATGTAATACATGCATAAAGGGTCATCTCCCAGGGTGCATGTGTCAAGTATTTTGTGTTCTTAACTAACTAGCATAGCCACAATTACGTGGTTGATTAACGTCGAAAGGTATATTAAAACAAAATCAAATTCATTGTGGCAGCCTTTCACCTACACAAGATCGTTGGCGACGCCACTGCAGCTACACATAAAGGTGGTCAGTTGATAGTTTAAATCCCCCACTGGCGACCATTGGTGATGCCAGCACAGAAACACGGCCACCAAACGTCAGGCAACAGAAACATGAAACGCCAAGATATCTTAATATTTTTTAATCAGGTAGACGTGGAAATAAGTTAGTGAACACAGTAATTTTTAAACACGATTAGGTAAATGTAAAAAATTAAACATATAAACAGATGTCTTTATAACAGCTCAGAAGTTAATGGATGAAATCAGAACCATTCATTTATTGTGATGACTAAGAATATTCTAGGCATATTTAATATCGTCCATAGAAAACATATTAAGAACTAAAAACCCATTGCCAATAGATGTATGCCTTTCGGCGTAAATATGCCCACCGCTTGCCTCCCATGCCATAGGCCCCAACATGCTTAAGCTAATGAATTCACCAACGTGTGTCATCCTTTTCTAATACATGTAGCTGCATAATATATTTGAGACCATCTCATTAGCCTGACGTTTTGTCAATCAGGGAAGGGGGACGTCACCTATAGATCTCAGAAGTGATGTGTAAGTATGTGTTATTTCTAGCTTGAAGTTCTGGGGAAGGGTGAGCATAGCGAACCTGAAGACGAAAATAAACCATCCTCAACCTTGAAATTCAATCGGCATGCTAGCTAAAGATAAATATTGGTTATTGAGTGTTGAGTGTTAGTGATGTAGCAAAAGCAAAGGGAAGAAGCTAAGCCAGGAGCATGGGCATAGGGAGAAATCCCATCACCTGGGTTGACTTCTATCTAATCTTTTCATAGCCTATGATTAAAATTTGAGTTAGCAAAGGCTTGGCCAGTACGAGTAAGAAGTCTTTTCATAGAAGATATCAAGAATAGACCCCAAACCAATTCGTGGTTAAGAAGAGAAACCTTCGCATGCATAGGTGGATACGACTTGGATGTTTATCATCATCCAACTACTCATGTAGGAAACCGAATATATTAGTAGGTAGACTGGTAATCAATTTGATAAGAAATTTGAGTGAGTGTAGAAGAATAAGAAATCAGAGGGGTGTGCTTCGCAAAATGCCTCAAGGAAGGAATTCGAAGGGAAATAGAATAAAAGGAAAAGAAGGTATCTATTGTTAGGGGAAACAAAATAAAGGACAATGAAAGCCAAGGGTAACGAATGCTATTTTCGAGGTCACGTGGGTAACTTAGAGTTTGTATTACTTGGTTTATACTTACTTGGTATTTACATGGTTTGATACATCGTATATCTTATCTGGTATGTGTTTGAATCCTGGTATATATTTGAATACTATAGGTCTTGTTGCTGGTTGTGGTATTCGGGTGGGGTAGCTTGGGACATAGGGAATAGTTTCTATATATGGAACTGATAGCTCCAGGTCTACTACTCAAGAGAAGCTTACTTTAACATAGATTTTGTGGATAAATTTTATCATCCTAGAAGATTTCACTGCAAATTTAATGACATCTTACGAATTAAATTTGATGATCCAACAACTTACAACATATGTGTAACCATTAAAGAAACAATGTACAAGGAGCAAGGAGAAGAGGTAATTATTATGTTCTTATAAATTGTTTGAATCTTGGTTTGATATGCTATTATCAATCACTTCTTCTAGCTTCTTCCAATTCTTGTCTTGAAATTTGAATAAAATCTACAACAATTGTACTTTTTGAATTTTAAACACTACTTATGGAGGTATATCATATATACTACTATCTAACAAATGAGAAAAAGTCGTTTTCTAATGTTAGTGCTTTTTCATATCAAGATTTCTCTAACAAGTCAGAGGGCTTTGATTGGAGTGACCTTCTCTGTCTTGCAGGGATGATGTAGGTATCTATTCATTTTTTTGAGTTTTTGGAAATTAATAAAACTCATATTTTTGGAAGTATACTTACTTACAGGCCTCCTTGGCCCTGCTCAACTCTGCTTGTTGATGTTGGTGTTGAAGATGGTGCTAGTGGTGTTATATATACTACTGCTCCACCGTACAGTTAAGAATGATAATAATTGGGGCCATTCATCCATATATCCTTGCAGAAAATAATGCACTCTAGAGAAAGAATGGTATATGTCTGGCTAGACGAGCACCCCTATTTGGTTTGATCGAGAGGATTGGGCTTAGAGGTGAAAGGCTTAGAGGGAAGGTGGTCCCCGAAGTCCTACCTATCAGTGATTTTGCTTGGATGTTATTGCTAGGTTGATTAGCTGACGGTCTTTGGTGTGTTTGAAATCACATAATAAATCTTTCTGGCCTGTGCAAAGATTTAAATAGGCATGTAAGTTGTGGATCCATGAGTCCAAAATAATTGAAACCCTAATGAGCGAGATTTCGTACGCACTATGATCGCCCTACTACTAAGGGGTCTGCCTTACCAAGGCCCTCCTACTAAGGGGTTTGCCTTCCTATTATCAAATCCCTTCATCTAATAAAGAAAAGGTTTTGTTGGTGATTTGAGATGGGTGTTCTTGGGGTGTTAGCATATCATGGTCTAGCCTCTTCTAGGTATGGGGTAGGTATGGGGTCATAGAGAGATTTATAAGCTTCCTCGGGAACAGGTTTGTTTCGAAGCGGATGTGTGTGTAGTAAGATTAATAAGGACCCTAGGACAAGTTAGAAGGTGAGGTAGTGGAATGGTATGTCGGTACAGGATAAGGGAGGAATGGCATGGCGGTGCAGGATAAGGATTTAGTAGGTAGGCAAGTTGGCTAACATTTGAGTATTAAGGCTGACATCTGAGTGTTGATACAATAGATTGGCATTTGACAGTAAAGTGATAATGGAGTAAAATTTCAGTCTTAATAAAGCCTAATAATACTTAGCCATTGCAGAAAACACTTATAATATAAACTGAAAACTTAGGATCATCCTCGCTTCACATAAAAGTTTCATAAAACTTAGAAAATGCATTTTGTACACTTATAATATATATTGAAAACATAGGATCATCGGTGTTTCATATAAAAGCTTCATAAAACTTAGACATTGCAGAAAATGCATTTTGTCGGCACACCTATAATATAGATTGAAAACTTTAGGATCATCAGCAATAAGACTTGGATAATATCAACAAATAGAATGGTTAATAAAATCGATTTAAATGTTATAAAAAAATAAAATAAAATAATTCATTATGTACAAATTTGGAAAAGTTTGGAAAAGCAAAAAAGTATTTGTAGTCGAACTCAAACTAATTGATAGTCAACATCGAACCGATCACATAGAACTAATCGCTAGAGTTCCTAGCTTGCCTTCGACGAGGCCTAATAATAAGGATATGTTATATGAGAGTGTACCGTATGGTCCGTTCATACATTTATTTACATAAGGATTTGTAGTGTGATTGTGGATCGTTTTACTCATAGATATTTACAGAAGGATCTGTATTATGATTGTGATCGTTTTACTCATAGTTATTTACACAAGGATCTGTTTTCTGATTGTGATCGTTTTACTCTTTAATTCAACTCATGGTTGGTGTAGTACTAGCAATAACCACTTTATAAAAGTGGTTGATATACGTCGATCGACGTCATTTTCCACCTTTTCAAATTAATGATGTCGATTGATGTATATCAACCACTTTTATAAAGTGGTTGTTGCTAATTGACAGCGGACGTGCCTTGAGGACAACCATTAATATATTAATACATATAATAATAATAATAATAATAACAAAAACAACAACAATCTATTTTTAAGGTCACGGCCAAGCCAGACACCAAATTGGTGTATGAGACCTCCTTCGCCCAGCTGATAAAGTCTAAGGAGGTATACATACCCTATCCTCCTCTGGATTTGAACTTGTGACCTCTTAGGAAGAAACACATGTTCTTAACCATTATAATACTATATTAATTAATTATTAATATAATAATATATTAATATATTATTAATTAATGTATTATTTAATTAATATATTAAGTAATTAAGTAATTAATAATTTAATTAAAATCTATTAATTAAACCTATTAATTAATATTGTTAAAGTAATATATTATTAATACATTAATAAAGTATTCATACATACATAAATATAATATATTAAACTATTAATATATATTAAAACTTTATTAATACCTTATTATTTACTGTATTAATTAAATTTGTTAAAGTATTAATATATTAATAAAGTGATACATTATTAAAATAATAATAATAAAGTGGTCGGTATAAGTTAATTTGTCTCATTTTTCATTTTTTCAAACTAATAACGTCATTTTCCACTTTCCATTTTTATAAAGTGCTTAAAGTTGACAGTGGAGGAATAATAGATCATTAATGAATTTATATATAATTAATGTATCAATACATTAATTGGAGTAATAATGCATAAAATATTAATATATTGATTCATTGAAAGTTAATTAATATATTAATTAATTAAAAAATTAATATAATATTTAAATTAAAGTATTGATATATTATAATAATACATTTATAAATTATTATAATATATAAAAATATGAATATAATAAAGATAAATTAAAATAATATATTAAAAGATATTAATATATTTATCAATTGAATGTTAATTATGTTAATTAGTGCATTAATTAATCAATTCATACATTAATATAATATCTAAATTAAAGTATTAATCTATATTGTAATGTACAATTGTAAAATTAGTATTCTATTAATTAATTAATATTAGTAATAGAATATATTAATAAAATAAAGATACTTTAAAAAAATATTAAAGTATTCTAAAGTACATTAAAGTATTATATTATTATATTAAAGTATTAATAAATTAATAAAGTATTTATATAATAATAAAGTAACACATTAATAAGGTAATGATATATGGATCCTTATGTTTTTATATGGACAGATATAAGGACATATCTGTACTTATATGTGTCAGTAACAATCCATGTATCTATCCTTATATGTTCGTCACAGTGTGACGTTAGTACATGTTCATGACATTACGAGGATATAATGTTTGCATCACATTAATTGACAATGACCATTGTTGATTATGGTTGAGCATGACCATGGTTTTTTATGGTTGACTTTGGTAGGACTTGGTTGACTTTCAAAAGGAAAGGTTGACTATGGTGGATTGTGGTTGTCCTTTAAGATTTTTTATTGTGTTTTCCATGACCATGGTTGACTATGGTTGACCATGGTTTACTATGGTTGACCTTGGTTTATTATGGTTGACCATGTTGATGGCTCAGCTTCATTAACCATGTGGATTTAATTATGGTTAGCCATATTGATTATGTTTAACCATAGTTTACTATGGCACTATGCATTGCAATGTTGATCATGTTTTGTTGGTCACATTTAAAAATAAGGTTTTGTTCCTAGCATTCTGACATCAAATTTTGTTCGTCACATTCTGACATCAAATTTTTTTTTGTTACATGACATCATAAAGTTATGGTCATCAAATTACGACGAAGGGTCTTAGTTTATCACATTATTGCATTGGAATAGGTTGGTCATAGTCCAACAATGGGTTATGTTTGTCACATTGCAACATTAGGAAATGTTCATCTCATTGCAATGTTGGTATTTGTTTGTCACATTATCACATTGGGTTGTGTACAACACATTGCGACAATCGGTTGTGTCCATCCCATTGTGACATTTTGAACTTTTTGTCACAATGTGACATCAAGATATTCATGTAACATTGCAACATGAATATTTGTTTGTCCCACTGCGACAACATGACTATGTTCGTCACATTCTGACATCTATTAATGTTCGTCACATTGTGACGAAATGGATATGTCATCACATTGCAACGTCGGTATATGTTCATCACATTGCGACATCCATGTATGTTCATCACATTGTGATGTTAATATGTTTGTTATATTGAAACGTTACTATGTTTAACAAATTGGAACGTTTTGAAATGTTCATCAGATTGCGTTGTTCATTTATGTTTATCACATTGTGACAAAAGGGTTATGTTCATCACATTTTGATGTTCGTATATGTTTATCACATTGCGAGGAAAAAATATTTCCATCACATTATGATGAATGGATGTGTGTGTCACATTGGGATGACCAGGATATGTTCATAACATTGTGACGACATGATATTGTTTGTCACATATTAACGATGATGGGGATATTTTGACGATTGGGATATGTTCATCACATTGTAACGACATGGTATTTAAGTAAAAAGTGGCTATGTGATGAACAAAAAATGGCATATGTTCATTGTATGTTCATCGTATGTCATATGGTTATGTGATGAACATAAATGTCATATGTACAACACATTGTGATAATGAAAAATATTTTGCAACAAAGGGGCTATGTTCATCACATGGAGACGACATTAATAGGGTAATGATATATCGATCCTTATGTCCTTATATGGACAGATATAAGGACATATATTTCCTTATATCTGCCAGTAACAATCCATGTATCTATCCTTATATGTTTGTCACATTGTGACGTTAATACATGTTCATGACATTGTGAGGATACAATATTTGCATCACATTAATTCACAATGAACATGGTTGATTATGGTTGAGCATGACCATGGTTTCTTATGGTTGACTTTGGTAGGACTTGGTTGAATTTTGGAAGGAAAGGTTGACTACGTTTGATCGTGCTTATCCTTTGAGATTTTTTACTGTGCTGACCATGACCATGGTTGACTATGGTTGACCGTGGTTTATTATGGTTGACCATGTCAATGGCTCAACTTCATTAACCATGTGGATTTAATTATGGTGGGCCATATTGATTATGTTTAATCATAGTTTACTATGGTACTACGCATTGCAATGTTGATCATGTTTTGTTGGTCACATTTAAACATAAGGTTTAGTTCATCGCATTCTGACATAAAATTTTGTTTGTCACATTGTGACATCAAATATTGTTTTTCACCTGCCATTGTAAAGTTATGGTCATAAAATTACGATGAAGAGTCTTGGTTTGTCACATTATTTCATTGGAATAGGTTTGTCACAATCCAATAGTGGGTTATGTTCATCACATTCAGACATAAGTAAATGTTCACCTCATTGCAATGTTGGTATTTGTTTGTCACATTGACACATTGGATTGTGTGCAACACATTGCGACAATGGATTGTGTCGATCCCATTGCGACATTTTGAATTTTTTGTGACAATGTGATGTCAAGATATGCATATAACATTGCAACATGAAGATATGTTTGTCACATTGCGAAAATATGGCTATGTTTGTCACATTGTGACATCTATTAATGTTCGTCACATTGTGATTAAAGGGAAATGTTCATCACATTGCGACGTTGGTATATTTTTATCGCATTTTGACACCCATATATGTTCATCACAGTGTGACATTAATATGTTTGGTAGATTGAAACATTAGTATGTTTGACAAACTGGAATTCTTTGAAATTTTCATCAAATTGTGATGTTCATTTATGTTTATGACATTGTGATGAAAGGGTTATGTTCCTCACATTGTGATGTTCATATATGTTTATCACATTACGAGGACACAATATTTCCATCACATTATGATGAATGGATGCGTACGTCACATTGGGATGACTAGGATATGTTCATAACATTGCAACGACATGATGTTTGTCACATATTAACAATGATGGGGATATTTTAAGGATTGGGATATGTTCATCACATTGCAATGACATGGAATTTAAGTAAAAAGTGGCTATGTGATGAAAAAAAAATGACGTATGTTCATTGTATGTCATATGGCTATGTGATGAACATAAATTTCATATGTCCAACACATTGTGACAACGAGAAATATTTTGTGACAATGGGGCTTTGTTCATCACATGGTGACGACAAGATATTGTTTGTGACATTATGATGAAAGGATATTTGCATCATGAGGCTATGTTCATCACATTGTGATGATGGGGCTATGTTCATCACATTGATAGCCAACTTGACCATTGAAAAATTTGAACATTTGAACATTTCAAGGATTTTATAGTTAATGCATCAAATTTAAATTTAAACATTTATGAAAAAATAATTGAAAGACTAAACTCGCTTATCTATAAATATTCTCTTTCCTATATACTTCCTAAACATTTCTTTAAACTCACTTTTCTTTCTTCTTATTCTCTTGGTTTCTTTGTTCCATAACTTATCATGTAAAAACCCACTCTTTTCCAGATCATCATTCTATTTGTTTTATCATTTTCTATCATAAAACACCTATTAACATCATTTCCTACACCATTAAATAATAATTCCATCTCATATAACTTCGGCATAATTTATAATGCTATGTCATGCAGACACAATGTTACTATGAAATTTCATGCATAGCAATGCATCCCAATGATTTCTTATGAAACGACAATTTTAATAAATGCATTTCTATATCATAGCTAACACATCAAAATTATTTAAAAATATATTTATTTATATATTTAAAAAAAAAACTATAGCATTTAAAATTCTTAACATCCTAATTATAATTATGAAGTTGACTTCAAAATTTCTATTTTTATCACTAATATAACATAAAATACCTACATAATTCCAAAAGACCCAAATTCTCGTGATCAAGTCTAACCAAATAATATATATCATGATGTTATGACTTTGATAAGATGATTAATATCAACTCATAGTTATTATATTTTTAGATGTGTATTGTGATATTTCATTATGGTCTTTAATTTTGTATAATTAATTTCTGATAATTTTCATATTTTAGTATAGTATCATAATTTGATATATATATTTATATTTAATATTAATGTAAATTCATATATAAATTAAATTAACTTAATAAATCCTCTTTTAATATTGAAAAAAACTTAGATTTATATGAAATCCATTTTTTTTATATTTAACATTAATGTAAATTCATATATAAAATAAATTAACTTCTTTATATTTAACACTAATGTAAATTCATATATAAAATAAATTAACTTCGCCTAGTGTATTTTAGGATTGAACTTATTAATTGGTATTTACAACTCGCTAGTGAATACGCCTATCGACTGCGAATACGCTTATTGGATTGATTGATTGGAAAAGGCAGGAGAAGCGCTATCGACACGACAGTTTCTTCTGAAACCTGTAGAATCCATGATCGTATGTGAAAGCCTGTTAAGATGAGCTAGTGATTAGGCTACAGCTGATATAATTTCCTAGTTTTTAGGCCAGTGAGATTCCTAGCCAACCTAGGCTAGAGCAATAAATTAACTTCTTTATATTTAACACTAATGTAAATTCATATATAAAATAAATTAACTTCTTTATATTTAACACTAATGTAAATTCATATATAAAATTAAATTAACTTATTATTTAACGCTAATGTAAATAAATATATAAAATAAATTAACTTATTGAATACTCTTTAATATATATTAAAGGAAAGAAACCATTCCGATTTGAGAAATTCTGGCTTACACACCCAGATTTCCAACAGCTGGCAAAAACCTGGTGGATTTAGGCTGAAGTAGACCAGGGCACCAAGATGTACAGATTTCAACAAAGGCTAAAAAACTTGAAGCAAATGCTCAAACACTAGAACATAAATACTTTTGGTGATATATTCCAGAGCATTAAGGACACAGAGAACAAACTAGCCGAGATACAAAGAATCTTTATATCAGGGGCTCGAACTGTTGAGCTCATGAAGGAAGAAGAGAAACTACAAGTGCAATTAGAGAAAAGAAGAAAAAAGGAAGAAATACTATGGAGGCAGAAATACAGGGTGCAATGGCTCAAACAAAGGGAAAAGAATACAAAATTCTTCCACATAACTATGATACACCAGCGACACATCAATAGAATAACACATCTGGAAAATGAGCAGGGTAATCTGATCAGAGAGCACGCACAAATTGGGGAGCTCAATAGATACTACCAGAACCTCCTTATGGAAACCAAGGAGAACAAAAATGAAGCCATCACTCGAGTTACCAGTCATATTCCCTCATTAATCACCCCTGAACAGAACGCAGCTCTCATGAGGCAAATCACCTAGGAGGAAGTGGACCAAGCAGTAAAAGATAGGCCCCCAGGAAAAGCCCCAGGCCCTGATGGCTTCACTACAGACTTCTTCCATCACTGTTGGGACATAATAATAAAGGATGTCTGGGAGGTCATCGAGGAATCACGAACATCGGGTCAAGCTCTCCAGGCTCTCAACGCAACCTTCCTCACTCTCATCCCAAAGGAAGAAAGAGTCACAAATCCCAAACAGTTCAGACCCATAGCCTTATGCAATGTAATCTACAAGATCATCACCAAGGTGATTGCAAATCGACTCAAGCCAATACTGCCCTATGTAATTTCCAAAGAACAAGTTGGCTATGTCGAAGGAAGACAGATAATGGATAGCGTTATACTAGCACATGAAGTGATCAACTCTCTTAAATCAACAAAAACTCCAGGTATGTTAATCAAACTTGATCTCTCAAAAGCTTTCGATAAATCCAGTTGGCAATACCCCAGATCTATCTTAAACTCCTTTGGTTTTGACCAAGATTGGGTAAACTGGATTTTGAATCTCACCTCTTCGGATTTTTTCTCAATCCTAGTCAATGGAGTCCCCTCCCGACCTTTTTTGGCCTCTAGAGGCATACGACAAGGGGATCCATTATCACCCTTCCTTTTTGTTCTAATGGCGGAAGGCTTGGGTCGCTACATTAAATCAACGATTCTGGAAGGTGCCCTCAAAGGCCTACCCTTGCACAACATTCATCCAGCCCCCTCACACAGCCAATTCGTTGATGACACCCTTCTTATGAACTCCCCCACTCTGCGTGAAGCCAATAAGCTCAACTCCATCCTCTCTGACTTCACTTAAGCCTCTGGCATGATGCTGAACCTAGATAAATCCAAGCTCTTCTTATTCAATACTCTCGTTGCAATTCAGCTACACATTTCCAAACTCCTGGGCATCCCCAGGAGATCCCTTCCATCCAACTACCTGGGAATTCCTCTCACAAGAGCACTAGCTAAATCCATTTCCTGGGATAGCCTCCTCCTTTCTATCTCAAACAGACTGGCCAACTGGACCTTCAAACCGTTAAACATTGCAGTCAAACTGGTCCTGCTAAAATAATTCTTATAGACCCTACCCACCTATCTCTTCATGGCCTTAGTAGTGCCCAAACAAATCATTAGAGCTGTCAGAAACATCCTGAGAAATTTTCTCTGGAAAGGTCTGCAGCCCAACAAGAAATGGGCTCTGGTAAGCTGGGATAAGGTCTGCACACCAAAAAGCATGGGTGGCCTTGGGCTTCAAGACCCAGGAAAGCTCAACCAGATAATGGGGGCCAAGATATGGTGGAGATGGATGAAAACACCAGATGCACTATGGGCACAAATCTGGAAGAAAAAATCCACTCCCTCCATGCAGACTGATCAATTGATCAGACACAATGTTCGAATACAGGGTTCGAACATTTGGAACACAACATGGCAAAACAAGGATCTAATACAAAAACACGCCTTCTGGGAAATTCGCAATGGAGACAGTGCAAGGTTTTGGCAAGATTCGTGGCAACAACTTAAACCTCTAAAGGAACTAGCAGAGCTCACACCCCTCCAACAAGCTCTTAATCAAGATCCTTCACTTAAGGTAAAATATCTATGGAAACCCCTAGAAGTGAGACAGACTTGGCAACAATGGAAGACCTCCAGCCAAGACTTAGGAATCCCAGCCGAATTAAACTTGTCAGTCTGGCATTACCAAGCAGGACGCAGGAAAATTCCCATTAGGGAGGGTCCAGACATCCTCAGATGGGGGCACTCCACATCTGGCAATTTTTTGGTAAAATAAGCCTATTACTTACAAGGTAATTACCACAATCAGGAAATGGACAACATCTGGAACAAAATATGGAATAAATCACTTTGGCTAAAGGTCTCCACTTTCCTCTGGTTAATCATCCATAATAGAATTCTAACATGATACGATCTCAGGAAAAGGGGCTTCATTGGGCCCTCAATTTGTGTCTTATGTCAATGCCAAGAAGAAACCAAGGAGCATCTCTTTAATGGTTTTCATTATAGTCAATCTATCTGGGACCAGGGAGCTCAAATCATGCACATATCCAATCAAAACAAAGGCAGCATTAGAGACACTATTGAAAATTGGGACTCAATCACTTACAACAACCCCATTCTGAACTACATCTGGCAACTCCTCCCAGGGTTTATTCTCTGGAAAATATGGAAGGAGAGAAAAAAACGCGTCTTCCACTCCAAGGAATCTACTCCAGATTTAACCTGGGACAGATTTGCCACACTCATCAAAGAAACAATCAGAAGTAAGAAATGGCAACCTAGGGACAAGGAATGAAACTGGGAGGAACTATGCACCCTCCAAAGATGGCAACTCAAATCAAATGACTCGGTGGCAATCAGAGCACCCAAGAATCAAAACCCCAGCCCAACCACCTGGACCCTTCCCCCAACAAGATTCATAAAGATCAACTTTGATGGAGCTTCAAAAGGTAATCCTGGACCCGCAGGCTATGGAGCTATGATCAGGAGCTCTAAAGGGAAAATTCTAACCATGACAGCAGGGTTTTTGGGGGAGACCACAAATAATGTAGCGGAATTAACTGACCTCTTACAGGGCCTTCGAACTGCAGCAACTTTGAACAGTCACAAAATAATCTTGGAGGGTGACTCACAAATCATCATCCAACTAATCACTAAAATCTTCCATGGGGGAAACCCATAAAAAATCTCTCCCAGCTGGCGCCTAGCAGGGATGCTCGAGGACTTCAAAGGCATCCTCAGGGACAACATAAGCTTTATCCCCTCCCATGTCAAGAGGGGGAAAAATGGAGTGGCTGATTACCTGGAAAACGAAGGAGTTTCCAGGGAAGTCAAACAAATATTCTGGGACGCAAGAAGCTATGAAGCCTCAAACCTATCCAAACAATGCCAAATCCTAGCTAGCAAGGATTTCCAACCCTCGGATGGGGTGCCACGCAGAAAAGAAGGGGCACGTGGAGACACATAAGGAGAGGCCATTTATGGAGGCCAACCGCCCTCACACCATCGCCAGTTATGAGGGATATCACCTCCTTCGGCCTCCATCTTTTGACGGGGCCTCTCACGTGCGAGAATAGGCTGGCCAGCCAGAGCATTAAGCTCCCGTCTTTAATGGTTGTAGCCACCATTTATGTTATTACCCGCCTTTTCGGAACCCATAGGATGTGTTCGTAGCTCATAGAGTCGAGCAGGAATAGGAGAGTAGGAGACATCCTGGCACTGGTCCTCATTCTCATTATGTCGCGAGCTAGAGGAAGACCCTGCCGAGGAGAAGGATGGTACGCGGCTGACTCCAGGAGGAAAAGACATAAGCGGTTTGAACGGGCTTTGGTTCTAGCTAAGAGGAAAAGACGCAGGGAGACCACAGCAATAAACTCGCCCCCCCAAAACTTATGTCGAGGAAATTTTCGACCATGGAACTCCCCCCGGACTTCTCTGAAAGTTGAATGTTTACGGTTCCAGATAATTGGAACCCCCCGGCATGCATTGAAGCAACAACACCACCGCCCATCTTGAGAGAGGCACACGGTCCCAGCGACGCTCCCACTGAGGAATTTTCCACCTGTCTGGTAGAGGAGGAGTTGCCGGAAAGAAACACTGACTCGCAGCCGCAGAGGAAGCAACATGCTCACCAAGAGATGGATGCTAAACAAAAATCGCCGCCCCCGCCACCACTCCTTCACCCGGAGCACCTGAACTTGATCTTCGAGGTCCGCAGTATGGTGGATGACCAAATCTTCAGGGTTGTCCACGTTAGCCAATGCTTGGACATGTTGTATGCAGCTTACTCCAGTGCCACACCACGGCGACAATGCCCCACCTGCGCTCAGCTCTATGCCATTCCTGTCAGCAGCGGCAAGGCGATGGATGATTGCGAGGACTCTGGTGAATAGGTTCTTCTGTTCAACATTGTCTCCAACTCCCTTTCTTTTGATGTTTATCAGAGCTGTAGCTCTTTTAGTCAATAGCCTTGTTAGCATTAGCATAGGCCTTACTAAACTGCTGATGAAAATGGACATGCACCCTGGTTTCCTCCGGGCAGGGTGGTGAAACGCGTTTTTTGAATTTGCATGCTATTCTAGACAGGCCAGTTGTCTTGGTTTCCTTCACAGGCGTGACAACTGGCACCTGTATGTCATGGTGTATTTTCTTTTTGAAGTTTTAATATAACAGGATTCACCTTTTTACTTAAATATATATATATATATATATTAAAGGAAAGATCTATATAAAATGCATTTAACTTACTACGTCCTCTTAAAAGGTTAACCTAGTAAATGACCAAATGTACCTAACACAATGGAATATATATATATAAAGGTGTATGTAATGGATAAGTTGTTTAACTAGTATATATTGCAAATGAACATTCATAATAACTGGTTATCATGTGGGAAACGTGAGGGTCACACAAGGTCTGAAATTTCATTACATCTTCATTGACAAAAAAATTGTTAATCATTATCAGAGGCTTTGAAGCATCCACAAACGACATATCTGGGAAGATCATGTTCTTACCGAAATTGTTTGAATGTAGATAATACTTCTCTGATTAAAAATAATTTTATATAATTAAGTTTTCATATAATTGAGATTAAATGACATTTTAATATAATTATACAGATTTTTGAATTACAAATGCTCAACTCAAAATCTAGGCATTGCATTTGAAGCCTATATTGAAGCCGATATCGAAATAGGAATCATCCATACATTCCAAGCAAAGCCCAAAACTATTAAAGTATAAAACTATTGCACTCACACAATCGATACAGATAACTATTATAGCAGAAATCTATTATAGCCACACATTCAATATAGATAAATAAATAAATAAAAATGATTCAGTAAACAAATGCTTAAATGCATGCATTAAAGGAATTAAAGGCATGCTTATTTACTGGTTTTAATGGAGAGCCTTGTTGACGGGCGAAAACGACCGTCCGTCAACTGGGAGAGTGGATCTGGTCCGGGGTTGTCTAAATAACCCAAGCCGTTTGGGATAACCCACCCTGACGGGTTTAGCAGCTCCGTTATCTGATCTAAGTCCTAAGAAAACAAAAGAAAACTACTCTAAATCAACTAATCTAACTAAAAATAACTATTAAAACAAACTAATAAACAAATCTAAACTATTATATATACAATTTACTATCTAATACTACACAACTACAATTCTATAAAATCAAATGTTCAATTACTAACAGAGTCAAATTTAACTACAAATGTACAATATTTACAAATTACATATTTGAATGAAAACCTGAAAAACTCATTTGTAATCTGTCCTGAGACAGCGAGACTATTTTTTTTTTTTAATTTTATGAAAAGAAATAAAATAAAAAACTAACTAAACTAAGCAACTAAAATAATAACTCTAACTACAAATCTAAACTATACATATATCTAACTAAACTACTTAAATTATACTAACAAATTAACTATTAAATACTAAATAACAAACTGACATGAAGTAACGCTTCAGGTTTGTCTTGTGTATGATCGTCGATTTAGCTGTTTGGTGGGAGGAAACCCGCACCAGATTCTCCATGATCTTCTCGTAAACGGGAAGATGTTGTAGTCTTCAGATACAATTACAGGACAAACAAGACATAAAAACTATAGAAATCTTATGATTTACAAACCTTCACAGTTAGATAAATCTGCATGCAAAGATCTATACAAAATGATTCAATTAACGAAGAAGAGAAATCTATAATTCATTAACTGAAGCAAAGTAATTGTTGCACTTTAAAAATAATGAAAGAGATCAGATATGGATAATATATTAATCAAGTCACATCAACCTGCAATAGATTACGATAGCTAAAGTAGTCTATAATCAATTGCAAACTGATACGAATAAAACTTGAAACAAAAGTTTGATATATTGAAAGCAAAAGTTGTTACAAGACATCAACTTTCATCTCAATTTGTATCATAAATCCATAGTCTGGTTCTCCCACAAGTGAGGATGATGATTCTCATTACAAAAAATAACAAGTATTTAAAGACCTCCCACAGGGTAAAACATCATTGTGGGAATTATCAAAACAGTTTACGAAAATCTGGGATAATATCCCAAGTCTGGCAAAACTAACAGCTTAAAATAAAAACTACATCACACAAATATCTCCTAGACTGCCACAACATGCCCAATTGATCATGGTAATTCGTATGTACCTGAAAGAGGACAAAAATAGACAAGTTAAGAGGATATTTTGTTGATAAAATTGTTAAAAATCTATTTCTAAAGACTAGCTACAGAATCTTGCGATTTTGTAGCTGGTCTAAATCAAACACATAATCATTTTTAAAATCAATTCGAATCTTAGAAAATACATTCAAACTATTGAAAAATGTTTGATTGCTAAAAGCATCATTCAAATCGCCACTTGTATGCAAATTGAACAAACTAAATCGTATTCAACCAAATGAAAAAAGAGATGGATGCACTTTGTTTAATTCATTATCACCAATTCGGGGTAAACAGAATCTCTCATATGATTTGACATCAATGAAATTATTCTCATGAACTAACTCCAATTGACACAAATAGTTCATGCTGCTTCAGCCATCGACACAAAATCATTGTCGAATCCAAATGCAATCAACAAGATCATTTTTTCAAATTAATATAACTATATTAAACATATACAAACGACCCATGCTATTTGTAAATCAAATCAAAACTTATATGTGAATTCATACAAATGAAATTGCAATTGAATTAATCGGTTGATAACAAGATATGAGGGATTCATCAAATGTTCGTTATTGCCCATTGGGGGCAGACAAAATCGATTGACAGTCAACGAAATCATCACTTGAATCGAATTCAAAACGGAATATTAGCTGAGTTTTCTCATAAGAATTCAACAGAGACGAAATATGTCGATCTGATCTTAACAAAATCGTTTTTGAAAATCAAAACCAACAGAGCAGCATGAAATCTATTTTGGATATCAATTAAACTCATACAAACAATCGTGCTAACTCAAGACACGCAGCAATCAAATCAAAACGAATCGAAACAGTTTGGGTTTGACACAATCGTTATGAATCAACATAGTTCCACGATTTTGGCAAATAGATCTTTTTGCACAAGTCGAAAATAAACGAGAATATCAATGCAATACAACAGATTCATTCCTGACTAATCGAAGTCAACAATGTTGTTTTGAGTTTATTAGGAACAAATTAAACTAATTAAAATCAAACCAAATCGACTATCAAACAGAAGTGATTCACAAGCAAACCAAACCGAATCAAAAACCAATCAATTGCAAAACTGGGTACGATAAAATTGCATAACCAAATCATATGTACATTTAAGTTTAGCAAAATGAATCTACTGTACAGGATCCATAGCATAACCGTTTTTGATAATCAAACTATGACAGAATCATTTTGAATAATGAACAGAGTTAATCGAAATCCAAAAACCAATTCGTTATATTAATTCAAGCCAATCATGAAACGAAATTAAAATTGAAATTCATACCTGGACAATAATAAACGACTTCGATTATGATAGTTTGGAATTGATGAAGGCTGTAGCCGATTCGACATTCCTAAAGACGATCGAACCAGTGGTTTTCTGTTTCTTGTCATTATCTTGAAACTTGTCCCTTTCTCTCGACAGTACTGTAACTTGGTTTTCCAATGATTTGATCTTTGACTGTAGCAAGGGGACGTCAGTATAGTAGCGCTCTAGACACACATTGCATTGGATGCATGACGACTGTTCAGGCTTCGAAATTGCAGGCGAGGGTTTGTTTAAATCACCGAGGGTTTCATTATGTAGCCTGATCCCTGGGTAGTTAGGATTGTTCTTGAGACAAGGGGGTAAATTAGAAACATAATCATAGGGTTGCTCGGAGCATAGGCCATGGGAATAAGGGTACTCTCCATCTAGGAAGTGCTCGATATCGGAGTCTGAGTCCTCACTCAGAACAATGGGCTTTTGATCGACGTTAGGCTTAGGTTTATTCCAGGCAAGTCTCGATATCAATCGAGCATTCTTTTTACCTTTGTTGTCGACAGTAGGATTACCTTTAACTTTCTTACTTACAAGCTTCTTTACAGCCTCAGTCTTGTCTGTTACGATGTCGGGTAGGTCGATATCAGGGCAAACAGAGGGTTTGGCAGGGGGAAGTAGGACATGGAAAGGCACGGGTGGCCCAACCATAGTTTCACTGACCACAGACTTATCGATTTGGACAGACTCTGAATCGACAAAGTCGTTTCGAGATAGAAAGGATTTTCAATTATCGTCGTAAAGGTTTAAATGGTGAACGACGATGAGTCTAATCAAGCCATGGTGAAACAAGCTGCTGTCAGCCTTCTCGCATTTAAACCTCTTAGCCATTTTGTAAAGACTACGCAAAAATTAAAATGGCATGTTCAATGGATAACCCATGGAATTCATCAACAAACGGAGGTGATAAAGAAAAACCAATCCATACCGACCTTCACAGGTCATGAATTGTTTAAACATTATCAACAGGTTGTGCCACCTCAGTTTAAGTGTGGAAATAGGCATACCTTTGTCACAGGTTGTGCCACCTCAGTTTAAGTGTGGAAATAGGCATACCTTTGTCACAGGATGTAACCTTTCGTGATATGAATAGAAAAGGCCACGACACTTCATCAACTTTGGAGTTTTTAAACCATCGCTGGCCTGAGGCTGCCAATCCTGTAGCAGAGCTTATGAATTCTTCATTGAGTTTAAGCTCAATGTCACCTACTTTAGCCCTACACCCATCAAAGGTAAGGGTGAATTGTTGTGCAACAAAAAGATTGAAACCCTCGAACCTCTGTATAAACGTGATCCATCCACTATCCTCTAAATCTTTACGGGCATCATCGAACAGTAACAGAGCTTGACTATCATTGGGCTCTATGCACACCACCGGTGCCATTGAGAGGAGCACACGGTGAGCAGGGTGCAGGGGTTAGGGTTTGAACATAGCATACGCAGGGGAAGAATTCTCATAGGCTTACCCGAAACTAGCAGAGGTGAAACAGGGATAGGGGAGAAAACATTAATGGCATATCGTGCGAAGGTGGTGGAGCTATTTCGGCCCATCCAGAATAGTCATTACCCACAGTACAATTTCCGGCGTGTTTAGCTATTCAAATCACAATGCATATGTGTTAAAAACTATGCCATTTCAATCAACCAATTGTTATATGGTATGTGGACCAAACGTTTGCGTGAGAAAAGTTTTACCATAGTTTTAAAACCAAAGAAACAAATCGAAATCATACCAAGGGTTTGACCATATGAACTATGTGTTGTATAAAACGATTTATACCAAGGGTTTTGCCACAACACAAATGTGTTTTTGTGAAACCAATGTGCCATGTGAATCGATCAAAGAACATATAAATCCAAATCACCAATGCATCATAAACTCGATCAAAAGAATATCACCACAGTCTTGTAAACAAAGTCTCATTAACAAATAAGAGTGCCAAAAGAATAATGATCTTGGAATATTGTCAATTGTGTAACGAAAAACACGATGTGCATATAAACAAGAGCGATCATAACAATCCAGTGACGTTTTTAAAATGACTTCGAAAACCAGCGTTTTCATGCTTGCAGTCGTGAAAACGAGAACCAAGGTAAGTGTGCAAATGCATATAAAACAATAGTGTTGTTTTATTAAAAAATATTGTGATGAAATCAAAGTTTGCAAAACACTGGTATAGGCAGCTTATAAGGACAGTATGAAAATGTGAATTGGTTGCCAACAATGGCGACACACTGGTAGAAGCAGATATCTCTGCCAAAAGAACAAATTTAGATTAGGATAATGAGAAAAATTCTAACTCAAAAATAACACCCAGAAAATTGTGTAAACATCATCATTAACCATATATTCCAGCAGTGTTTAAAGGATGAAAACTTATAAGAGTCTTAAGACAAGTGAGTCACGATATTAAAGATAAAATCCCCAATACTGTTGACAGAGCCACTGCTGCCAGCTGGCGTCCATAGCCTCGACAGGGTTGCCATTTAACCCACTCTGATATCTGTATCCTGCCAAGAAGTTCCAGATCAGAATAAAGGACAAATTAATGTCAAGAGGTTTTATATTTACGAATTTGCATATACCCGACATTGCTTTGCTGCCAGCAGGCCTGTTCAGTACCCCAGCGAAGTTTTCTTGGCGTCATGCATGCATTTACCCGCTACCAGCAGACCTGTTCAGCATCCCAACGGGTTTACAAGCAGTTCCCACAGCTCTTTTATTGCTTTATTTTAATTTTTAAAGATATATAGTTGAGTGGGGTGACACTGAAAATTATGATATTTAACATATTTTTTTACAGACCTCATTAGAATTTTTTAGAAATGTCCTTTATTAAGATCCAGAGATGTTTCATTTACAGAACCAAATTTCTAAGGCAGGGAGACATCTTCTGAGTCATTCCGTTAAGGAAAAGGGACAGTGTAAAAGGATAATAGATGATCATGACAGGCTTTACTCAGAGATCGAAATCAGTTAAATTCTTTCAAACAACAGACTTTGCCAACACAAATGTAAATTTCATAAGCATATAATTGATGTTTATACAATTTTTCAGTAGTCATTTTAGTGAAGGAATTTTCTGTTTTCTTTGTTCGAATAGTTCAGCATTCAGGCATGTGCATTTCAAAAACAAAAACTGATAAGCGCAAAAGGGAAATCAAAAACAAAACAGCAAAAGAAAAGCAAACAAAACCAAAATATGTACACAATATACAAGGAGTTGTCATCAAGCAAAGTATATTTTCAGAGCTTGGCCATTCACCAGATAGGTGTCAAGATGCCCGTCTAGACTCTGCAATCGGAAAGAGCTAGGACCCAACTTCTCAGCAACTAAAAATGGTCCAAGCCATAAGTTTTGAAATTTTGTGTGCTCTCCCTTTCCCTCATGCGGTTTATCCCATTTTAAAACGAGATCACCTACTTCGAAATCCCTATCAGAAGCAGAGTTAGAATCGAACCAGCTTTTGACTACTAGTTGATGTTGATCTAACTTAATTTTATCTTGGGCTCTTACCTCTTCTAGATTTATCAAAGTGTTAATTCAGTTTTCTAAAGGGGGACAGTCTTCTTCTTGGATTTTCTGAGACAGCTGAAGTGAGGGAAGAAGAATGTGTGGTGGCAGAATTGCTTCTCTGCCATAAACAAGAAAAAAGGGGGAGTTACCTACAACATCTTTCGGTGTCACCCTATCATCCCATAGTGCATTTAACAGTGCATTGTGCCATTTTTTGTGATTTTTCAGCCACCGTTCTCTTGATGATTTTAATCAAGTTCTTATTTGTTGATTCTGCCAATCTGTTGCCCTGGGGGTAATAGCTAGCAGAATACTTCAATTTAATTCCTTTTTCCAAAGAGAACTCACTCATCTCAAGAGACTAAAAATAAGAAGCATTGTCGAATACTAAACAATCAGGTATACCAAAACGAGTAATAATATTCGAACTTAAAAAGGCAATTACCTGACCGGTGTTGACAGTTCTTAACACGGCAGCTTCAGACCACCTGGTAAAGTAATCTATGGTTGTTATGATAAACTTATGCTGTTGCGAGGATGGCGGGTTGACTAGACTATGATATCAAGGCCCCACTGCTGGAAAGGAGAGTCTACTGAAACGGGATGCAAAGGAAAGGTTGGTTTCTGTAATCGCCCTGATGCTTTTTGACAAATAGTACACTTATGACACAAGGCATGGGCATCTCTAAAAAGCATGGGCCAGTAATAACCGGCTCTTAAAATCTTATGGGCGGTGGTGTCACCACCAAAATGACCACCAGCTTCTCCTGCATGCAATTCTAGCAAGACTTTTTCTGCTTCGTCCTTCTCAAGACAGCGCATCAGTATGCCATCAAAACTTTGACGAAACAGGATACCATTAACCAAATGAAAGGAGGTAGAATTTAATATCAACGCTCTTCTTTTAGTGGGATCCAGGTGACGAGGGGCTGACCCATGTTCAAGACAGAATTTTATATCCTCATACCATGGACTGACAGAGTTTTGAGCGCAGCAGATTACATTTTGATCGTGTTGTCCTAGGTTTGATGTATCACTTTCTTCTTGATGTCCAGCTGTTGAATCAGCAACTAACTTGCATAACCCTTGGCCTCTCACTATCTGTGTTGGGGTAATTTCTATGTCGTACTCCTGTAAGGAGGTGACCCAGTTAGCCCTCTTTTCACCTAGCTCTTTCTGCACTAACAGGTTCCTGACGACTGGGTATGGGACAATAATCTTTGTCCTCGACTTCAACAGATAGGACCGGAAATGATTGACTGCTTTAAAAATAGCGTAGGCTTGTTGATCCACCACTGGGTAATTAAGTTCAGCGCCTTTGAAAGCAGAGCTCATAAAGGCAATGGGTACTTCATTATTTTCGGCGTTCTTTTGAGTTAGGACGGAAGCATAGGAGCGATTAGAAGAAAAAGTGTAGAGCGTAAAGTATTGGGAAAATTCGGGGCTCATGAGAGAAGGAGCGTCTATTATGGCCTTCTTTATTGCATTAAAAGATTGATTCTCTAGGGGTCCCAAGTGATATTGGGTGTCTTTCTTAATTAGGTTCTGCAAAGGTCTGACCATTTCGGAGAAGCTGGGGACAAATCTTCTCACAAAGTTTATCTGACCTAAGAAAGACTACATAGACTTTTTGGAAGTAGGAGGGGGGAGTTTCGAGATGACTTGAGTCCTTTCGGGATCGATAATCATCCCTTTTCTTGACACAATAAATCCTAAGAGTTTACCCTGTTCTACTGCAAAGATGGATTTTTTAGGATTCAAGGATATGTTGTATTTACGACATCGCTGCAGAATGGCTCGTAAATGAGCTAGATGATCGGTTTTGTTTTTAGAAAATACAGTAACATCATCTAAGTAAACTACAACAAACTGATTGATTAAGCCTCGGAAAGCAATGTCCATTACTCTCTGGAAAGTGGCACCGCCATTAATCAATCCAAAGGGCATTTTTCGATAAGCGTAAGTGCCCCATGGAGTGCGGAAGGTAGTTTTAAGTTGGTCTGGAGGAGACATCAGGACTTGGTTGTACCCCGAGAAACCATCCAGTAAGGATAGCCTCTCAAAACTAGATACCTATTGAAGGATCTGTTCCATGGGTGGGACAGGATAGTTGTCTTTATCAGACGCTCTATTAAGGTTTCGGAAATCGACACATAGTCGGATTTCCCCACTTTTCTTCCGAACAGGGACAAGGTTAGAAACCCATTGCATGTGTCGAACTAGAAAAATTATCTTAGCATTTAGGAGCTTATTCAATTCTTTTTTAACGGTCGGTTCGAGATTAGGGTGCATTTTTCTCAATTTTTGTTGAAAGGGTGAGGTTTGGGGTTTCATTGGAATGACATGTTGTATGATGTTAGGGTCGAAAGTTTTAAGGTCATCATACGTCCACGCAAAAACATCTTTAAATTCTTTGAACAATTTAATAAATGCAGCCTTTTCTTGTTGAGAACACCCCAACCCTAAATTAATTCACTTCGGATTGTCATTAGTTCCTAAGTTTACTTTTTCATATGATAACAAGGGACTATTGGTTTTACAGTTGACCGACTTTTTGAATTTATCTTGAAGATCGTAAAATTTCTCTAATTTAACTACAGATTTAGGGATTGAATTTACCATGTCCGATGAAGATTGAGGAGTTCTCGGATCCGGTATTACCATGAAATCATGCAAATTGTCATCGTGAGTGCATTCATCTATCACCGTGCCTTAAAAAGTTTTTTCCATGTGCAAAAAGCTAATGATTTGCTGATCGTCGTCGAAGACTCTCCAGTTCGTGATGTTGTCGGGCACTGATGGTCTGAAAAAAATCTCGATAGAGAATGCATCTGGGGACAAGCCTTCTGCAGGAAAGAGTTTAGAAGCTACATTAGCTAATAGATCTGCTTCAGCATTATGTAATCTAGGAATAGAATTTATATTGAAAGCAGAAAAATTATTCATTAAATTCCATACCTCGGATTGGTAGCTTTTAAGATGCGGAGAAAGATAGTGGATAGAATCTCTTACCTGTCTAACCACGATTTTAGAATCGCCAAAAACAACCAAGTTTTGAATGTTCATGTCTATAACTTTTCTGAGACCTTGCAGTAAAGTCTCATATTCTGCAGTGTTGTTAGTACATTCAATTCTAGCCTACATGCAATGAATGTTTTGTTACCTGCCGGATCGATAATAACGCAGCCTGCACCAGCTCCTTCTTTGGACTTCGACCCATCAAAATAAAGAGACCAAATTTGATTTTTATCAGGTGCATGAGACCGTTGTGTAGAAGTTGTTGGCTGCGCATATGCGACAATCTCGGATCGTTGTTCTGGGTTGGTGACAGCTGAAGTCTCGGCCATGAAATTGTTGAAAAAGGTATCCATTCCTTGTATCTCGGGTGAATTGATAGAAGGTGTAAATGGTTCGTTGGGATCGTTCAAATCTGTGACTATGAGCTTGAGATAGCGTTCACGATTTACCTTGATCTTGTTAGGCTTGTCGTTTTCTGGAAGCCACAGGTGAGACCAATCTGTCACGAAATAGCCATGTAGCTGCTCCGACTAGTCCCTGCTCAAAAATAGACCATACACTTCTGGAATATCCACAAAAATAATATCAATAACTTGATGAACCTTGGGGTTAGACGATAATCTTATAAGTACATTTCTTAATTCGCCTACAACTTTTACATCGGTTCGATCAAGTTGTATGATTTTTAAAGAGGATGGTTCAACTTCGACGTTAATCTTCTGGCACACAGACCATGGCATGACATTGGATGATGCTCCTCAGTATACCATACAATTGTGCATGCTTCTATTAAAGATTTCAAAAGTTAACAAAAATGGAGGTACATTTTTGCGAGTACTAAGTGTGGTAGTTTGTGGCTTTTTACTAGTAGTTTCTAAAGCTACTTTATCTACATTATTTACATTATTTACAATATTTACAGGAAGGCTTGCTTTATCTTGAGGATCAGGATTGTTTTTAGTGGAAGTCTTCTGAGGAACTTTGTTCTACACAACCTTGCTACTGCTTGAATTACCATTTTTTCCATTCTCTGAGATATTTTGTAACATTTTTTGTAGCAGAAATGGAAATTTAGATAACTCATAAAAAGAAATGTTAGCCCTCAACTTTTTAAGATCTTCAACTAAGTCATAGTCTAAGTTGGGGTTCACATGACTCTGTTTAGTCTCAACTGGTTTAGATTTCTTTAGGGGAGAAGTCATAGTATTTTTGGAAGAAGGTTTGTTTACTGCCTTACTCCTAGTATTATAGGGATGGACTGTCTCGAAGTTAGCTTGGAAGATGCTATCCGAGAAGTGTCCAAAAATGTTTGGAGAAGACTCATCTTCTTGAACTGTCTCTTGTTCAACAACCTCCTCAAGAATCTCAGGAGGCATCAAATTATCCTGGGCTTCTAGAATCGTTTGAAGGGCGTATTGCAGACTTTCTAGATTAAGGCCTTCAATAGTGGGATTAAGTTAGTTGGTGGGAAAAGGCTTTTGGAACGGGGGTTTGTAAGGCCCTTTTCTCGAGGAATCTTCTTCAGTCGTCCTTTTCAAGTCTATAACTTGATTTGACAGTTTTTGAACAACTTTAGTTAAGTTTTCTAAATCAGAGCTTTCAGGTTGTGTTTTACTTTGAGTAGGTCTAGGGAGGATTTCAATCTTCTTTTTGGAAGAAGCTCTAGTTTCTGTTTCGTTGCTAGTATAGTCTTTAAGACTAAGTATGTCTTTTTCAATCTGGCTGGCCTCCTCGAAGGCTTCCAACAACGTGGATTTCTTGGATCATTTAACCCAAATAGCTATACTTTGATGCAAAGCTTTAGTGTAGTATGTTATTATAAGATTCTCGGCAGGCATGGAATCTGTAGGGATTCGGTTCTTAAGTGTTAAGAATCTTTGATTAAAGCCTTTAACTTTTTCTTTAGGGTTCATTCTTAAGTTAGAAAGATCCATGACTAGGACTTTCGGAGGCTTACCGTCTCCGAACTTTTCCAAAAAGCATGACTCAAACTTTTCCCAAGACACGATGGTATGAGGTTGTTGGGAAAAGTACCATGTAGAGGCATTGCCCTCGAAAGTATAAGGGAACAACCTACAAACAACGTCTTCATGCTCGACATTGCAGAGTCTTATGGCTAACATAAACTTTTTAATGTGATCTTCAACGATCTGTTTTGAGTCAGGATCAAACTTGGGAAGCCACTTCTCTAGATGTTTGGGTAAGGGATGCTATGCTCCAGGTACAGCTACAGCATCCTGGTCGAGCCAAGGTCTAGCAGGGTTGTTCTGGTTGGCCATTGGTGTAGTCGGTGTGGAAGGATGAGAAGGGGAATTGCCTTCGTCAGAAGAATCTCCTCTAGAAGAGGAAGGAGATGATGGAGGTGGTGAGGGAGGTATTCCAGATCCTCCTACAGCAGGAGTGAGGATTGGATCTGTAGGGTTCACAGTGAGGTTAGTGCCTCCGAGCTGCTCTCTGATATCAGAGAAATCTAGAGGTTGGTCCAACGGACGGTTTGGTTGCCTCAAACAGGCTAAGGCACTATGAGTTCTTATGAGAGATTGGCGAATAATCTCTTGTATGTCACCACCTATAGGATTTGGGGTTACTGGCTCAACTGTGATCCGTGGATCGTCGTTTGATGTGGTTTCTATTTGAGGGGGGATGTTATCGTTTGAATGAATTCTTGTCACTATAGGTGAGCGATTAGGTGGTGGAGGAGTCTTACGACCGCCTCCTACCATTAATTAATTTCAGGCCCTCCTTCTAGCGCCATTTGTTGATGGGTGAAAATTACCATCTATCAACTGGGAGAGTGGATCCGGTCTGGGGTTGTCTAAATAACCCAAGTCGTTTGGGATAACCCACCCTGACGGGTTTAGAGGCTCCGTTAGCCGATCTAAGTCCTAAGAAAACAAAAGAAAACTACTCTAAATCAACTAATCTAACTAAAAATAACTATTAAAACAAACTAATAAACAAATCTAAACTATTTATATATACAATTTACTATCTAATACTACACAACTACAATTCTATAAAATCAAATGTTCAATTACTAACAGATTCAAATTTAATTACAAATGTACAATATTTACAAATTACATATTTGAATCAAAACCTGAAAAACTCATTTGTAATCTGTCCTGAGACAGCGAGATTATTTATTTTTATTTTTTATAATTTTATGAAAAGAAATAAAATAAAAAACTAACTAAACTAAGAAACTAAAATAATAACTCTAACTACAAATATAAACTATACATATATCTAACTAAACTACTTAAATTATACTAACAAATTAACTATTAAATACTAAATAACAAATTGACCTGAAGTAACGCTTCAGGTTTGTCCTGCGTATGATGGTCAATTTAGTTGTTTGGTGGGAGGAAACCCGCACCAGATTCTCCACGATTTTCTCGTAAACGGGAAGCTGTTGTACTCTTCAAATACAATTACAGGACAAACAAGACATAAAAACTGCAACAATCTTATGATTTACTAACCTTCACAGTTAGATAAATCTGCATGCAAAGATCTATACAAAATGATTCAATTAATGAAGAAGAGAAATATGTAATACATTAACTGAAACAAAGTAATTGTTGCACTTTAAAAATAATGGGAGAGATCAAATATAGATAATATATTAATCAAGTCACATCAACCTGCAATAGATTACGATAGCTAAAGTAGTCTATAATCAACTGCAAACTGATACGAATAAAACTTGAAACAAAAGTTTGATATATTGAAAGCGAAAGTTGTTACAAGACATCAACTTTCATCTCAATTTGTATCATAAATCCATAGTTTGGTTCTCCCACAAGTAAGGATGATGGTTCTCATTACAAAAAATAACAAGTATTTAAAGACCTCCCACAGGGTAAAACATCCTTGTGGGAATTATCAAAACAGTTTACAAAAATCTGGGATAATATCCCAAGTCTGGCTAAACTAACAGCTTAAAATAAAAACTACATCACACAAATATCTCCTAGACTACCACAGCATGCCCAATTGATCATGGTAATTTGTATGTACCTGAAAGAGGACAAAAATAGACAATTTAAGAGGATATTTTGTTGATAAAATTGCTAAAAATCTATTTCTAAAGACTAGCTACAGAATCTTGCGATTCTGTAGCTGGTCTAAATCAAACACAGAATCATTTTTAAAATCAATTCGAATCTTAGAAAATACATTCAAACTATTGAAAAATGTTTGATTGCTAAAAGCATCATTCAAATCGCCACTTGTATGAAAATTGAACAAACTAAATCGTATTCAACCAAATGACAACAGAGATGGATGCACTCTGTTTAATTCATTATCACCAATTCGGGGTAAACAGAATCTCTCATATGATTTGACAGCAATGAAATTATTCTCATGAACTAACTCCAATTGACACAAATAGTTCATGTTGCTTCAGCCATCGACACAAAATCATTGTCGAATCCAAACGCAATCAACAGGATCATTTTTTCAAATTAATAGAACTATATTAAACATATACAAACGACCCATGCTATTTGCAAATCAAATCAAAACTTATATGTGAATTGATACAAAAGAAATCGCAATTGAATTAATCCGTTGATAATAGGATATGAGGGATTCGTCAAATGTTCGTTATTGCCTATTGGGGGCAGACAAAATCGATTGACAGTCAACGAAATCATCACTTGAATCGAATTCAAAACGGAATATTAGCTGATTTTTCTCATACGAATTCAACAGAGACAAAATATGTCGATCTGAACTTAACAAAATCATTTTTGAAAATCAAAACCAATAGAGCAGCATCAAATCTATTTTGGATATCAATTAAACTCATACAAACAATCATGCTAACTCAAGACACGCAGCAATCAAATCAAAACGAATCGAAACAGTTTGGGTTTGACACAATCATTATGAATCAACACAGTTCCACGATTTTGGCGAATAGATCTTTTTGCATAAGTCGAAAATAAACGAGAATATCGATGCAATACAACACAGTCATTCCTGGCTAATCGAAGTCAACAGTGTTGTTTTGAGTTTATTAGGAACAAACAAAACTAATTAAAATCAAACTAAATCGACTATCAAACAGAATTGATTCATAAACAAACCAATCCAAATAAAAAACCAATTAATTGCAAAACTGGGTACGATAAAATCGCATAACCAAATCATATGTACATTTAATTTTAGCAAAATGAATCTACTGTACAGGATCCATAACATAACCATTTTTTATAATCAAACTATGACAGAATCATTTCGAATAATGAACAGAGTTAATCGAAATCCAAAAACCAATTCATTATATTAATTCAAGCCACTCATGAAATGAAATTAAAATTGAAATTCATACCTGGACAATAAGAAACAGCTTCGATTATGATAGTTTGGAATTGACGAAGGTTGTAGCCGATTCAACATTCCTAAAGACGATCGAACCAGTGGTTTTTTATTTCTTGTCATTAGCTTGAAACTTTTCCCTTTCTCTCGACAGTACTGTAACTTGGTTTTCCAATGATTTTATCTTTGACTGTAGAAAGGGGACGTCAGTATAGTAGCGCTCTAGCCACACATTGCATTGGATGCATGACGACTGTTTGGGATTGAAAATTGCAGGCGAGGGTTTGTTTAAATCACTGAGGGTTTCATTATGTAGCTTGATCCCTCGGTAGTTAGGATTTTTCTTGAGAGAAGGGGGTAAATTAGAAACATAATCATAGGGTTGCTCGGAGCATAGGCCATGGGAATAAGGGTACTCTCCAGCTAGGAAACGCTCGATATCAGAGTCTGAGTCCTCGCTCAGAACAATGGGCTTTTGATCGACGTTAGGCTTAGGTTTATTCCGGGAAATTCTCGATATCAATCGAACATTATTTTTACCTTTGTTGTCAACAGTAGGATTACCTTTAACTTTCTTACTTACAAGCTTCTTTACAGCCTCAGTCTTGTCTGTTAGGATGTCGGGTAGGTCGATATCAGGGCAAACAGAGGGTTTGGCAGGGGGAAGTAGGACATGGAAAGGCACGGGTGGCCCAACCATAGTTTCACTGACCATAGACTTATCGATTTGGATAGACTCTGAATCGACAAAGTCGTTTCGAGATAGAAAGGCTTGCCTATTATCGCCGTGAAGGTTTAAATGGTGAACGACGATGAGTCTAATCAAGCCATGGTGAAACAAGCTACTGTCAGCCTTCTCGCGTTTAAACCTCTTAGCCATTTTGTAAAGACTACGCAGGAAGTAAAATGGCATGTTCAATGGATAACCCATGAAATTCATCAACAAATGGAGGTGATAAAGAAAAACCAATCCATACCGACCTTCATAGGTCACGAATTTTTTAACCATTATCAACAGGTCGTGCCACCTCGATTTAAGTGTGGAAATAGGCATACCTTTGTCACAGGTTGTAACCTTTCGTGATATGAATAGCAAAGGCCACGACACTTCATCAACTTTGGAGTTTTTAAACCATCATTGGCCTGAGGCTGCCAATCCTGTAGAAGAGCTTATGAATTCTTCATTGAGTTCAAGCTAAATGTCACCTACTTTATCCCTACACCCATCAAAGGTAAGGGAGAATTGTTGTGCAACAAAAATATTGAAACCCTCGAACCTATGTATAAACGCGAGCCATCCACTATCCTCTAAATCTTTACGGGCATCATCGAACAGTAACAGAGCTTGACTACCATTGGGCTCTATGCGCACCACCGATGCCATTGAGAGGAGCACACGGTGAGCAGGGTGCAGGTGTTAGGGTTTGAACATAGCATACGCAAGGGCAAAATGCTCACAGGCTTACCCGAAACTAGCAGAGGTGAAACAAGGATAGGGGAGAAAACATTAATGACATATCATGCGAAGGTGGTGGAGCTATTTTGGCCCATGCAGAATAGTCATTACCCACAGTACAACCGCCGACGCGTTTAGCTATTCAAATCAAAATGCATATGTGTTAAAAACTATGCCATTTCAATCAACCAATGGATATATGGTATGTGGACCAAATGTTTGCGTGAGCAAAGTTTTAACATAGTTTTAAAACCAAAGCAACAAATCGAAATCATACCAAGGGTTTGACCATATGAACTATGTGTTGTACAAAACAATTTATACCAAGGGTTTTGCCACAACACAAATGTGTTTTTGTGAAACCAATGTGCCATGTGAATCGATCAAAGAACATATAAATCCAAATCACCAATGCATCATAAACTCGATCAAAAGAATATCACCACAGTCTTGTAAACAAAGTCTCATTAACAAATAAGAGTGCCAAAAGAATAATGATCTTGGAATCTTGTCAATTGTGTAACGAAAAACACGATGTGCATATAAACAAGAGCGATCATAACAATCGAGTGACGTTTTTAAAATGACTTCGAAAACCAGCGTTTTCATGCTTGCAGTCGTGAAAACGAGAACCAAGGTAAGTGTGCAAATGCATATAAAACAATAGTGTCGTTTTATTAAAAAAGATTGTGATGAAATCAAAGTTTGCAAAACACTGGTATAGGCAGCTTATAAGGACAATATGAAAATGTGAATTGGCTGCCAACAAGCTCGCATGTATGTATCTAAGGTTGAGAACCTAAACCGTGAATCCAACCATAAACCTTAAATCCATCATCACTAAACCTAAATCCATCATCTCTAAACCTAAATTGAGATTAAATTAGGGTTTCATACAATTATACAGATCTATGAATTTGAATTAGAAATATTCAACTCAAAATCCATGCATTGCATTTGAAGCAAATATTGAAATAGGAATCATCCATACATTCCAAGCAAAGTCCAAAACTATTAAACCATAAAACTATTACAGTCACAAAATTCGATAAGATAACTATTATAGCATAAATCTATTATAACTACACATTCAATATCAATAAATAAACGATTCAATAAACAAATGCTTAAATGCATGCATTAAAGGAATTTAAGGCATGCTTATGGAGTCGCTTTAATGGCGAGCTCACATGTATGTATGGAAGGATGAGAACCGAAATCGTGAAAACAAATGCTTGAATACATGCATTAAAGAAATTAAAGGCATGCTTATGAACAGGCTTTAATGGCGAGCCCGCATGTATGTATGTATGGTTGAGAACCGAAACTGTGAACCCAACCATAATCCTCGTTCTCTCTCTACAAGATATGAAATACAATATTCGGACATGTGAGCGACAACCCTTTAAGAACGATATTCAACTAAACTCCAAAAATAAAAATAAACTACGTTAATCAAAAAATTTAATTTTTTGATTAAAGATTTAAAGGGTAAGGGACCTCCCATTGGCTCATGGGTCTATCGATTTCAAAAAACGTATTGGCCTGGTATGTTATTGTTTTTCATAAGAGGGGTTGGTGCTTGGGCTCGAATCCATGGTGACCTTTTCAGTTTGGGCACATTTTTTATGAACAGAAATATGAAGGCAATTGATAGAGCAAACATCCACCGCACAGTTGACTCGTTTGGGCAGATTAGACGACGACTCGGTAGCTGGATTGATCTGGGATCAAGTAAAGAAAATCTGCAACAAAACACTTTGAGATGTATAAATTCATACAGATCTGGCACTAAATAAAAAAACGTTTCAAACTGTGTGATTTTGTTCATATACGCGGATCTAATTGATTTAAAAAATCTGACAGGTTCAAATCTGCATCCAATAACAAGTACCTTAGGGTTTGCATGGAAAGAAAAAACAAATAATTTCTTGAAACCCTACAATAGATTGAAATATGAGGACCAGTTAGCGATAACCCTTGAAACACCACCGTCGTGCTAGTTGAAATGCATTCATAAATGTGAAAAAGTAAACAAGGAAACGTGCGCATTCATAAATGCAAGGAAGTTATGAACATTAAATTGCATTCATTGATTTGAGTGTAAAACGAAGAATATGCCAACATCTTTGATTGTTGGCCATTTGATTAGAATTTGTAATTAAAAGACTCATTAAGCCATCAATTCCAATAGGAAGGATACCTATCGGCGTAATAAACATTTTACTCTTATTTCAACTCATAATTTTACTTTGTAATTCAACTCATAGTTGGTGTAGTATAAACATTTTAAGTTTTTTAATTTTTTTCAACTTAATTGCCTTATTGCAATTTTACATTATTTAAATCTAATTAAATCTCATTATAATCTAGAAGATTTAAATTTAAGTTTTAATGCATAAATTGATTCAAAGTTCTCAATAAATTCTTGACTATTGGAAACAAAACGCACCTTAAAAAATAAAAATAAGCTACTTTTAAACTACGGCCTTTATTTCTGGTGGATTTCAAAGATGTCTTAAATAAAAGTGCATTGGATCTTCTTTATATTTTACCATTTACACATATTTTATTATTAGATCTTCTTTATATTTTACCATTTACACATATTTTCTTATTGGATTTATTTTATAAAAGAATTTTCTTCAATAAAGCATTTATGTGATTTCAAATAAGTTAATATATTTTTAAAATTTGGATTTTAGAGAAATTGGAGTGTAAACATGGTTTTCACATACCAAACTCTGTTGATGTTACATAATTGTACATATATAAATACATAAAGTCTTTAGCTTAAGATAGACACTATCTTGCCATATTAACAAACCCTTGAGAAAATATCTTAACCACACACCAAAATAGAAGCCAATTAACTGGAGAGAATCTCTCATATCCAACTAGATCACTCAACAATAGTTTTGGTTTTTGAAGGAACAATGTCTACTCTTCAATCTCCCATTTGTTAATAGTATCTTGGCATATTAACAAACTTTTGAGAGAATCTCTCATGTCCAAATAGATTTAACAACCTCCTAAAACAAAGAAACAAACTTCTAAGGTAGAGACAAACTCTACCTCACAATGACCAAACTAATAATAACAATCACAACCTTTAATATGATCACATATAAGACAAGTATGACTTTACAATTCCAACACTCTCCCTTAATGAGTACTTGTCTCAATCTTTGTCAAGTTAGGTATTCATCAACATCTAGACCATAGATCTCAAGAAAATATGTTTGGAGCAAGAAGATGAGTGTGTACTGTTATCGCACGGTTTGTACGAAGGGTCCAAAGAGCTTGAGTCAGGGCTTGAAACCGGCGTAACAGGAGCTTCCCCACCCACTGTCACCTCGATGGGGAGCTCTTTCTATTTAGGAGGGCAAGTCCAAGGGAGACGTCC